>CM026084.1:20935200-21417700 GCA_014839685.1 Anableps anableps
ATCCAGCCCCATTGACTCTAATGCACTAAAATAAAATCAAGTGCATTGGCCTAAGAAGTCTGCTAATTATTAAACAGAGTCCACCTGTGTGTAATTTAGTCTCAGAAGAAACAACCTTTCTGTAAAGGCCTCAGAGGCTTCTCTGTTCAGGCAGAAATAATTTTTTTTTTTTTTTTTTTTTTTTTTTTTTTTTTTTTTTACATTTGAGTAGGGTCTAGATACCAGAGGGTATAAAGTATCAGAACCAGAAATCCCAAAAAAGAGAAATTAGAAGAATTCTAGTTTTTCCAGGAAGGAAGTCACAAAGCATACTGTGTTTGCCCCAACAAGCACTGCACTCCCAAAAAAGACAAATCAATCCATGACAAAAGAAAGCGTAACAGCTGATGGTCAACATATGAGCAGGAAAACTATGGTTACAAAGGGGTCATGACAATGACAAATTTAATTTTTCTGTGGTTTTGGGGGCATATGATTTGTGATGCACTGATGTGGTTGTGCGAATGTCAAAAGTTGGAATAAAAAGCCCTGCGCATAGGCGGTCAGCTTTGTTTCTTTGCTCAAAAACAGACGAATCAGAGAACAGTTTAGATAACGTAGGTTATCTTTTTGTGTAATTCATATTTTCCAATAAGAACACGATCAAGCAAACAGCTTTCCCCCTTCCCCTCCTGCCCCCAGCTGAGACGCCAGCTAATTTAAGGGCTAAGTCACGCTAGCATGTCTGACTACTCAACTTGAGAAGAGGATGGCTACTAAAAAGGGGAACTGTTATGTCCGAGGGTGCTCAAAAATGGCTGCAAGTTTCCACTTACTCCCGAAGGATGAGCGAATCAGAAAAGAGTGGCTGAAGTTCATTTATGGGGAAGTACCACACAGTTATAACCCCAATTTGAGACGATGTTCAGCTGAAGAGTTTCCCAAATATAGTTGTAGCCAATCAGAGTGAAGTCAACTATATACAGCCATATATCATTACGGCACCCAACCCTTTTACTGAGGAGGGAAATCTGGGCTTGCAAAACAACCCACCCCTTACAAAAAGGTGATGTTATTTTTCTAATGAAATTCTTTGGAGAATTGATATGTGCAGCAATATCAACTACATGAAATAGTTTATACAGTGATGTGACCATACCTTTAAGAAAAAAGAGAGAGATGACAGTTAAATAGGGTTCAATGGACCTTGTTACTAGACATGGGTTTGACAAAAAATATTTTTGTGACACAAGGCATCATTTGTCCATCACTAGCTAGAATGACCAAGTCAAAATCCAGATTAAAAATCTAATGAGTGTCTTTGACAAGGGTTGAAAATGTCATGATTTGTGATTGGAATATGACCCTGATGCAAAACAAACTGTGGTAGAAAAAGAATGCTTTGATAAAATGAGAGAACTTATGTTAAATGCAGGAACTGGCAGGTCAGGGTTGCCAATGAACAAAGTAATAGTATGATCAAGTGATGAGAATAGGGAACAGAGGAGCTTATACACTGAGGTAGAAGTGGAAATGACAAGGCAAACCAGAAGAACGAATCAGAGGCAAATGGGGAACAGCTGGAGCAGAGTACAGACAGAGGGAAATCAGGACAGACAGCTGTGGAAGAGAGAAAACCTGTAGGCTGGGAATGTGAAAAAGCAACTAGGTGAAAGGAATCATGACAAAAAACTGATTTCAAAAGTAATCATTCATTTAATCTGACAAACACTTTGATCTCAAAAATTTACTGTCTCCACATATGCAAAGCTGGTAAAGACTTCTCTCCAAAGAACTGCTGTCGTTACTGCAGTGAATGTAGTTCTACAAAATAAATATGCACACCACACTTTTCTCATTTTTATTTGTAATTTTTTTCTTTAAAAAAAATCCATTCATCATTTTTCTTATACTTCACAACTAATAACTACTTAGTGGTGGTCATTTACATAAAGTTGCAAAATTGTTCATTGAAGGTTGTGGTTGTAGCATCAAAAAACACTTTTGCAAAGCACTGTACAAATCAAAATAGTGTTTTTCTTCTGTCCAGCCCTGATATATTACCCGCTATAAACTGAACATTTCAAAAAATGGAAATGATTTAACACATGATCAGATTAAACACTTCGTTTCAAAAGAGAAATTACTTAGGTTTACCTTTGTCATTAGAAGTCTGGTTTGATGTTAGGCTAGAAAAATGTGAAGGTCCATAATTTGTTGCTTTTCCAACTGTCATTGATAAGATCATAGCATAACGTAAGTGTTTATAGATTTTTCCTTTCATGTTACATTTTTACAATCCTTTTAAGACAGTAGTGATGAAATGTAATTTGTATAACAAAAAAAAAACTTGTCACAGCAGACTGATTTACAGAATTACCTGGCATGTCCTTAAAGCTCTGATTGATCATCAGTTGGTCATCATGAACATCTGGTGACACACAGCTGACAGGATTTTCTCCTATCAGAGTAGAATACACATTTGCTTTTTAGTATTTTCTGAGTAAACATTTATACTGTCATGAATAAAAATCCACCTTTGTGTTGGATGACAAACACTTTAAATTCTTTTCTCATGTCCACTCAATTTAAAATGATATCCAATCTTTCTTTGGCTCTATTTTTCAAACTCAGCACTCCAGGACCGAGTCTTTTCTAATATTTGACTTAGATCCTACAGCTGTTAAGAAAGGATGAAACACCAGGATGGAATACTATTTTGTGTTAAATGACCACATCAGTGATGACTGGTCAAAGGTCAGAGCTCCAAGCTGTGGAAATCAATGATCCATTTTGAACCTGTTTCATTCAGAGGCATAGAAATGTATGGAATATATTTGGTGGCATACTCGACAAAGGAGACTATTGACAGAGTTCTTTTAAATGTGACTTTTTTTCTAAGTATGGGCATTTCTACAGTAGTAATCCACATAAAAAATAGAGTGAAAGTAGTTTGTTGTTGGGTATTTGGTCAGGAACACCATAAACACAAAAAATGACACACAGATCTGAATACATACAGGACATACATCACATTTCATCCTAGAGGTCCCACGTCTTAAGGTAAAAGCTGTTTTAGGGACACACTTTGAACTACGCTAACACTTAAACTAACTTTTTTATCCTTCTGGCTGATTTATATTTTATCTGAAATTGCACAAATAGTTTTTTAAAGCATTTTAAAAAGTATTTTTAAAGGTTTTTTTTTTTTTTTTTTTTTTTTTTTTTTTTACACAATTGAGATTATGAAACCTTATTTATAATTCAGTTTAATCAAAGAAGTAATCAAATCTAACCCATAGAGTTCAAAAATCCTTAAAGATCTCTAAAATATTCACTCATACTATATAGTACTCAGTTGCTTAAAGTGGTCACAAGATACAATTAGAAACTTTGATCCACTTACTGTTCAATAATGTTATGAGATATGTAGTCAAACAAATAAAGACTTTCAGACTACAATAACATGCACTGCATGAAATGATTTCATCTTACCTGTGAGGAGGAACATGAAGCAGGTTAAAGTAAAAATCATTGCTCTGAGAGGTCAGTTTGCAGCTCTGTCCTCTTTGAGCAATCTAAGATGTTGTGTGATGTATTAAAAACACGACCAAGAAAAGCCAGCCTCCTCAGCACTTAGAGCCTGTTTGTTCAACAGCATTTCTAATTTGAGTCCTCATTTCTGTTGTGGTTTGGGATGCGTAATGCTTTGTAAAAAGATAAGACAAATAGAAGATTCTGTTCCAGGAAGTTAGAGGAAAGAAAACATCACACAATACGACAAAGAACTAATGAAAAATGTCCTTTTAGCAACAGGCAGCAATGTATTGAGGGCACAATACATGATATCAGTGTTTTAAAAGCTTTTGAAAAAAAAAAAAAAGAAAAAAAGCTTTTCAGTGCAAAAAAGCAATACATGTGTTAGAAAAGTCCAGTTAAAGTCCAGAGCTATATCCAGTAAAGAATCTTTAAAAAACCTTGAAAAATTATGTTCGCAGATGCTCTTCATCTCATTCAACTTGGCTTGGACTATTTTCCTGAATATATTATAAAAAGTTAAACTTCTAGATGTACAAAGCTAGACACAACCCAAAACACTTCTAGCAAAAGGTGGTTGTGCAAAATATTGACTTAAAGGGTGGTATTCAAATGCACGGCACTCTTCAGATTTTATTTGAAAAAACTTATGATGATCTTTATGATAATGACAAAGGTTATTGCAGTTATTCAGATATTTTAGCTGTAAACTGGAAATAGAGTGATAGTTTTCTAGAACAGTGGGATGGTTGTTTTTGATAACAACCACTACAAAGATGGAGGAGTAATGGACTAACTCGCTCCAAGGCTTTGGTTGAAAATGGAGACAAGGGCCTTCTCAATGAAAAATGCAGGTTTTCTGAAGAAAATATGTCCCAATTTGGTCTGGACCAGCAAAATTCTGAATGTCCAAAAGTTTTGAATTTGGAAGGGAGTCATAATGCAGGTTAAAATGGCAAATAATACTCTTAAACATTCTGGAACCCATCCATCCATTACACCCGAGACAGGTCACCAGTCCATTGCAGGGCAACACAGAGACAGACAGGACAAACAACCGTGCACATGCACACTCACACCCAAAGAGAATTTAGAGAGTCAGTTATGTTCTTGGACCATGGGAGTACCCAGAGAGAACCCACACATGTACAGGGAGACAATTCAAACTCCTTGCAGAAAGACCCCAGGCTGGATTTGAACTCAGGACCTTCTTGCTGCACGGCAACAGTGCTACCAACTGTGCAGCCCCATTCTGGAACCATGAATTGATTTGTCTTTTTGCCCTACTCCATGCATAGTTCATTGTCCTGCTGGAATTTACCACTGGCTTCCAATCTTTACATAGAGTTGAAAATAGATGTTCACATATGCTGTATAAAACTACACAAAATATATTTTAGATCAGTTAGAGCCATTTCTACAAATGCTAAATGCCAGAAAAATGTGACTTTTTAAAAAGAATATAGTAATGTTTCTCAAAGTCATAACTTTAAATGCTTTTGTTGCATTTCCCAGATATTGCCATTTAAACTGTATGACCCAAACAAAGGTTCAATATTTATTCACAGCTTCTCACAATAGTTTGCTGGAATTTTGGTACATTCTTCCTGACAACTGGTGTAGCTGAGTCAGGTTTGTGGCTTAGCTACACCTTCTTAGCACACCCCTTTTCAGCCTTATCCAAAACCATCTATTTTGTTGTCCCTAACCAACTGTCCATTTGGAAGACTCATTTGTTGCTAAGATTTCATTTCCTGTCTTATGTCTTGAGATGTTTCTTTAGTATTTCAACATAGTGTTCTTTCATCATAATGCCATATATTTTATGAAGTGCACCAGGACCTTTTGCAGAAAAACACTCTCATAGCATGAGTGCCAACTTACTTCATAGTTTGGATGGTGCCCTCAGATTTACAAGCTTCCCTCTTTTTCCTACAAATGTATACTTCAATTGTAATTTTGTCAGGCCACAGGGCATGTCTGCAAACGTTAAGGTCAATGTCTTTGAGTGTGTTTAGAAACTGTCTATCTGTCATGATTTCATAGTTTCCTGTCATGTTTATGCTGCTCTTAGTCACAGCCCCTCCCATTCCTGCTGATTATCTAACTGCCTTTATGCTAAATGGCCTGTACTTGTGTAGCGCTCCATAGCTCCTCACACTAATTTCAGTCATCCAAGCACTGATGGTGGTAAGCTACATTGTAGCCACATCTGCCCTCTAGCAGACTGAGAAGAGGCTGCCATACAATCAGTGACACTGCCCCCTCTGACCACCACCAACAAGCAAGGTGGGTGAAATGTCTTGCCCAAGGACAGAGACAGACGGAGTTTGAACCAGCAACCCACCGGTTACAGAACAAACTCCTTCCAAGTCACCTGCTCTTCAAACACTCAGTCTGAAATCTTCTGTTGCCAGACCTGTCACAGTCTTTGAGAAGTCCATGTCCTTTTTTCCTAATCGTGTACCTGATCCATTTCTGTCTCCTGACCACCTCCTCTTGCCTGCTCCTTCATTGTACCATGAGTTATTCTACCTTTGGCTCTGAAAGCCCACTATTCTTTCAGGATTCTGATCCCTCTCCTTTGAACATTGAATCTGTTCTGCTTCTCCTGCCTGCCTTGTTTCTGACCTGGACCATACCTTTGACTAATGTTTTCTTACTGTTTTAACTTTATTATCAAGCCACAGTCCACATCACTCACCAGTCTGTTTATTCTGCAGGGACTGGATGGCAAGCTGTTTCATAGGACAAGCTGCTGATCTTCAAGCACATTCCATTTATTATCAAATACTTTTTAGCTTTCTTGGGTTGTGGTTTGAGTTTTGGTTCCGAATTGTAGAAGAATCACTTCATTATCTCTTTATGCTTTATTCTAAAGTAATTGCTTCTTTCTCACCAAGTGGCATTTCAGCCTATTTCATTGTTGATAATGATCCATTTTCACAAGGTCTTTTGCTTTTGTTCTGGATTGATTTGCACATTTCACATCAAGGCATGTTCATCTCAGTGAGTTTTTGTGTTTTTACTTGTTATCTTCACTGTGTGGCTCTCATAAGTCAAGTCAAGTTTATTTGTATAGCACATTTCAGCAGCAAGGCAGTTCAAAGTGCTTCACGTCATAAAAAACATCAATCAAGTATACAGCAAATTATCAAACTCATCAAGCAAATATCAATGTATCAAAATCATTAGGATCATCAGGCAAATATAGTTCAATAATAATCAATCAGACAAATGGAGGAAAGATTTTAAATATGCTTATGTTTGGTGCTATATAACGTAAGTGTGAATTTGGGTGCAATTTTTCAAAAAAATCAATCAGTCACTCCTATTAATCTAATATTTTATTTGTTTTTAAATTAGAGTGATAAATTTGATAAAGAGAGATCAACATTTTGTAGTCTGGTGTTCCTTCTTCTGATGCTGAGGTACCATTTGCCTGATGGCAGCAGTTTAAACAGTTCATGGAGAGGATATAAGGAGTCTAACAATGTTCAAAGCTCTATTACTGCAATGGGTCTGAACTAGTTCATAAGATTAAGGATAGAATCACTCCTGTAGTCTTCTCAGCTCCCCCACTATTCTTTGCAGGACCCTTTAGCCTGCTATACCGAAGCACCAGGCTCAGATGCAGGACGTCTTCACACTCTTAAACCCAGCTCACTCTAAGGCTATAAAATGGCTGATAGGATGTGATACTTGTTAATTCAAATTAATCTCAATTCAAATTATGTATACAGCACCAAATAAACAAAGATCAACTTCAGGAAAATACAATACCATTTCTATGCAGATGACATTCAGGTTACCTTCTGGATCCCAGTCTGTGGAAAGGCTGCTCAAATGCTTGAAGGGTGTGAGAGCATTGATGGAACTGAACTTTAAAAAAAAAAAAAAAAAAAAAAAAAAAAAAGATATAAAGTCAAAGGTATAGCTATATAGCACTTTGGTTTTTTAAAGTACTTTATAAATAAACAATGAATGATGATGATGATGATGATGATGATCTCTCGGCATTTTACAAACATGTCAGATTAATACGGTTAAATATAAATATACACTCAGCACAAATTCAGTTTTTAAAAAAGTCTGATTCATTCAAATACATGACATGTGGTGATGTTTAGATCCCGTCATTGTGTGTTGCAATTTACCTGGTATCTTGAACTTCTGTCCTGTTGGAAATATTTCTATGTACTACTTATATTTGCTGTGTCTATCTCTTATGCCCTATTAACCATATATTTAATCATAACTTCTAGTAATTAACCAGGTACTTAGACAGCAATCACGATGCATCTAGACATTTTATATTATCTAATTGCCTAAGTCATACTGTGTATAAAATAAAGGACAGGCAAGATCGAATTCAAGTGATGAGTATGCATTTAGCTTGTAACCAGGGAATTCAGAATAAACAAGCAGACAAATGAAAATGTATCAATAAAATAAATGTTTGTTGCAAATATGTACATTTTTGAATTCAAAAAGAATATCTGATTTGGGATAACTATGTTAGAAAATCACAGTCAAAAGTTAATTTGAACCTTTGACAAGGACAAGGACATCCAGAGCTTCCAGATGCACATTGGATGAAAGTATGCAAAGACCTATCAACATGCCTTGAGTACACCATCCTAGTCTCCCCATTACTCTGCCTGCTTTGTAACATCACAAATATTGATATGGAAATAAAAAGATCCTACATGCTACTTGCTGTTGTGGGTGTCAATGGCCTTGTGGGGGGCTGGTGGCCATGATGGCGGGAGATTGATGGAATGGGGATGTAGGGGCATGGGTGGGATAGGGTGGGTGGGAATTGGTGCAGTCAGCCCCTGCTTTAGAGTGGATGGCGGGGGGTGGGCTGTGCGGCTGGTGCAACTGCTGGTTCCCGTGTTTCTGGCTGGTCTGGGCAGTCCCTGGGTTCCGATGGGGGGGGGGGGCAGATATAGCTTCTCTGGTGGGTACCTGATGGTTGTCTGCTGGGGACTGCTGTGACTTCTAGCTTAGCTACTTGTCCCCAGCTCTTCTTGGCTGCTGAGTGCTGTCAGGTTTACACCCTTCTCAACATGTTAACTTTTTTTCAATTCCAGTTGACTAAAAAATTAGCACAAGCATCTACTCCACACACATACTTGCTCCACAAGCACACCACACTACACACACATGATCAAACAGAAATAATCTGGAAGTCTAGAAGTAATACCAAGACAGGCTGATATTATCCAACCTGTTTACTTTGATGCCAGGGTGTCAGAGTAAAGAAATTTAAAACATTAATCACACAATTAGAATACCATAATCATCAAAATTACAAGAAATAAAGACTTGAAATATTTAACTCTTTGTAATTAATCTATATGAGTTTCACTTTCTAAAATTAATGCCAAAGAACTTTTTCAATATATTCTGCTTTTTGAGATGTACTTGTATGTACCACCTTTAACTGAGGCATTTTTTTTTTTTTTTTTTTTTACCAATGAAACATTCTTCAGATTTTTTTAAAAAAATAAAGTGCTTACAGGCTAGCTTTGAATAATTTTAGAACCAGACCAAACCAGATCATTTTTGCTATGTGTTGATTATTTTACATTGACTATCACAATGAACTTACACTATTGTGCTTGAGTTTGTAAATACAAGGTCACCACATTTGGCATGCAGATTAAATTTGAATTTCTACAGCGCATAACTTTTTGCTATTAGCAAAGCGTCATCCCATGCTTTCTAGCTTAATGGCTTATCCATTTGTGATCCTAATGCAGTTTCATTAGCTGCATTTATGTTAAGACTTCTAGAAGTGTTTCTTGTTAAATTGAGTAAAATGTTGTGCTGTCCATTATAATATATTAAAAAAGTGTAGCTGACTTGGAGTGAATCTCTGTCCTTGAAATATAATGCAATGTGGTAAATGACTGATGTATTTCTGTGGTTATTTCATGTCTAAATGTAAGATAATTCCTGGAATCATGTTACTGAATAAAAGCCCTGATAGATGGTCCAAACACAGCTGAACTGCATGCTAAAAGAAACAACTTAGGTGCTTTTCTTTCCTTGATCATTTCTGCTGGGGTGAAGTTTGCAGACAAAGGAAAATTGAATGTCTAAATGTAATTTTTAAATCTTATTTGTACATTTGTGTCAGATTCAAACGAAAAGTAAATTTTTAAAGATGAGTGAAAATTGTGTTGTTTACGTATTTTTCCCATGTGATAAAATTAGTACTTTATAAAAACAATTTCTCTGATTCAGTATGTGACCCCTTAATTTCTTTAACCGAACCCTTGAATCCTCAAGAAATAAAATGTTGCCACTCTATTTGGTAAATCAATTTATTGAGGTTTGTGACATCATTTGAGGGCTGTTTCACAAAACCAGGATTATGGATTAGGTTGGGATTTGTCTGGATTTCCTGGCTGAATTAAGCCTGGACTCTGTTTCACAAAAGCAGCAGCACATGAGTTACCACAGCAATTTATCCTGTTCACCTCGCTTGCTCCAGACCACTAACAGCCAGGCCAACAATAAGGAAGAAATGAAACTGCCACAAAGACTTGTGGTAGCCATGTCTTCTGTAAATGAACTAGGAACTTAATAACAAAGAAATTCTCTTCTAACATATTGATAATGTGAAAATACGCTTGTTCAGGAAAGACACTATCCCGACACATATCAGACATGCTTGGAAACAACACAGTGGTTTCAGCATTTCGCCACTCCTCAAAATATCGTAACTTTATTCCCTAAATATTTTGAATTGCAAGTTGAACCAAGTTCAATATTTCCCTCCCCATTTTCTTATGTTCTTGGGATCACATTTCAAGCTTTTCTCTAATTCTGTATTAACGAATATCAAAGAAAAAAATTGTGCCACAAAAGTTATTATTTTCTGAGACCCTGATACTCCTTCCTATCCTCTAAACTGCAAGATGTGACATAGTGTTTGAAAAAAACTTGACTTTTATTGCTGTTGTTTCAGTCAATATGTAATTTAAATATCATACAATATGAGGGACATATGAGAAATAATAAAGCCAGTCGTTCTTTTAAAACCTTTTATTTTATTTCTCATGGTTAAGCATTTATGTTGGCTTTCAGGGATTAATCAGTGCTTTGGGATCTGTTTTATGGCATCTTGAGATCTATTTCGATATTCCTTTGACGATTTTCAGGCTTTGAAACAACACAATAATCCAGGACAAGTTCTGTGTAATTTACAAGCTCTGTGTCAGTGGTTTTGCAGATATTTCAAAAAAGAGAACATACAATATTAGAGCAATAAAAAGTCTTTCTCGTGAGTTATTTTTGAGATCTTAGTAGATGTCTTACAGAATCAGACAGTATTTTGCTTTGTAGTTCTTTAAATTGAACTCGCATTGTTTATTTCCTGATTCAGTAAAGGGGTCCTAATACATCTGCCTCTCCCAGCTGCCACCACAAGCTATATTTCACCACCAGTTAATCGATACCGGTCCTCACTGTTCATTGCTCATTCATTGATATTCTTTTTAATGTAATCCATGGCTTTACTGCCAAAAACTTCTTCTCTTCCTCCCCATGAGTTATACAAAGCCACCCAGGAAAAAGCAGCCCATAGCGAACATCCCACCATTTATCTACACTTCTGTGTAGATAAATGGGCATAAAAGTATAATCATATTCCATTCCCTTCCATTCATTCATTCCATTCATGTTTAGTCACCATTTTTCTCTCTCTCCTTTGTTTCTTATCTTTATATATTACACCACTTGAAGTTGGTATTATTTATTACTCAGGGGGAAAATAGGATTCATACTGATACCTAGCCTGGCCATTACCTTCTTATGCGATTCCACTCAATTCTCATCTCCATCCACTGCTCCGTCTGGGCCTTCTCCCATTAACCTGGATTTTTCTGGTAGAATTTCAACCAGGCCAGTCAGTGAACAGACGGAAAAGTGGTGAACGATGATGTCAATTTTCTGCACTGTTTTAGAATTGTAGTCTGCCTGTAGTTTTAGCAATGGCAGTGGAGGAAGCGAATGAGGCCATTTAGTCTGTGTTGGCCACGCTTCCAAATATTGAATTAACATTAATAAGGCTGCTCTCTCTTTGCAGTGGGGGATGCTTGTTTACATCGCAGGCAATTTCCGTTAAGCTTCATAGTGTCAAACTGGTGCATGACATACATCATGGGCAAACGTTAGCAATTGGGTGAAGTTTAAAACTTCAACAAAGTCCATGCCTCCAGCAAGCAATCATTTCTCAATAGCCAAGGGTCCAAATCCTCTGTACAAAGCAAAGCATAGAACACAGAGCTAGTTTTTACCAGGCTAACAGATACCTGAAGTTAAAAAAATAATCTGATGTAAATATATGTCTTGGGAATGTGAATAAAAATAAAATAAAATTTAAAAAAAAAAAAAAGTGAAAATTTTGTTTACATATTTTCCCCATGTGATAAATTAGAGCATGATAATAAAAATTTCTCTGGTTCAGTGTGTGGCCTTTTGATTGCTTTAACAGAATCCTTGAATCCTCAAAAGACAAAATGTTGCCATCCTATTTGTAAAAACAATGTTTTGTGGTTTGTGACCTAGATATAGGACAGACAGACAGATGCCATGCAGCTTTCTGCCAAGAAATCTTACAGTACTTAATGGTTCTAAAATCTAAATCTGACAGGTTTGGGCTAAACTGTGTCAATGGCTGCATGGTTGACTGTGCTGCTTTGCAGTAAGAAGGTTCTAGGTTTGAATCCTGGCCTTGGCTCTGGCTACTCCAAATTTCTTAGGTATGAATATGTGCATATATGGTTGTTTTTCTAGTGTGTCCCTTGGGTGCCCTGTGATGGACTTGCAACCTGTCCATGGTGCACCCTGCCTCTACACCAGGGGTGTCAAACTCATTTTCATTTTGGGCCATATCAAGATCACAAATGTCCGTAAAGGGCCAGTAATGGCAGAATGTATTGATAAAACTACCCATTAACAAACGATAAAAAATATTAATAGCTGTCTCTGCATTCAATGAGCACTTCTTGAAATTAAATAACACTGAAAATCTTTTCAAACTGATGTAATTTGGCAAAATACAGCTAAAAACTGCTGTGATTTGATGGATGAAATAATGTTTAAGCACCGAACTGTAATCTTGAAAGTTCAAGACTCTCTCTAGAGTCTAGAGGGCCACAGAAAAACTTATGGCGGACCGGATTTGGCCCCCGGGCATTGAGTTTGAGACATGTGCTCTAGACCAATGGCTGCTGCAGATAGGGATCAGCTCCCCAACAACAATGCAAAAATAGGTGGGTATAAACAAAGGATGTATCCCCCCCCACTAACAGGTGACAAAGGAAGGATACTATCTATACAGTCATATTCAATACATTAAAATATGTGTTCCAATGATGCTCATTTGTATCTTTTGAAAATAAAAACAAAATGGGTCCATATAGTTACACCAAAATTACCATAATCTGTGGTTTTGTTTCTGTCTTGCTCTGCTAAAAAATTAATGTGCTCCTCTCAAAGCTTTGTTTTCCACATCCTGTTTATCAGAACAAAAATACTCTAATGCTTACGATTTCTGACATCCATTTCGTCCATCAATTGAATGTAACCACAAAAAAAAAAAAAAAAAAAAAAAAAAAAAAAGAAACCAGTTGGTCATGTTAGGTAGTTATTAAAAATAAATTCTTAGTACAAATATTATTTTTGTTTTTTACTTTAGAAGGGGAATATAGTTTTTAATTTTGGATTTCATATTTATATTGAGTTTGTTTTTCAGATGTTGCATTTTCTGGAATGTTCTTCCTCTCTTGCAGTAAGCCTCGGGGCTTGATTAGGGATCAATTTCCCTTTTGTTTATAACTGATCAAATGTTTTCTGTTTGATATCCATTAAATGAGATATCATTACATACATCTTTTCTCAAACTCTGAGATCTTACATTGAAAGGCTGTTTATGGACCCAAAAACTCATTTTATAACAAGAGGATATAAATCCTTTAGAGCCATAGCTTCAGATTGTGGAATGCATTGCCTTCATCTTAGCAATGTCTTTAGTCTGTTAATTCTTTAAACAAGGAGCTGTCGACTTATTTTTTTCAGAATAGCTTTTCACTCGTTTTATGCTGTATGTTACATGAATTTTGTTTTTATCTTTACATATATGGTTTATCTTCTGTGTTTTTACGCTTGTTTTTATTGTGAAGCCCTTTGTGGTTTTTGACCTGTGAAAGCTCCTTATAAATAAGTTTTACTTTCATAAATGTATTGAATGACTGACTGAGTATGTTGAAAACATGTGCAAGACTAAAATCCCAGCAAAGCAAAACCCACCTTACCCTGGTTTCAGGACGGGTATTAGAAAAGAAAATCTTAAAAATGCAGCAACAAATATTTGAAATTATTTTCAGCTTTTTTTAAATAGTTGTCAACAAATATCTTGGTTGAATACACATAATAGCTCAGATCCAACAATATAAAATATACTTTTTTGTGGGACAGGAAAAGTTAGGAGAAAATATATTGACATGCATTTGCCATCCCCTCTATATAGGACCAAAACTGACATAATTAAAAATAAAAACATAAAAATATATATTGTGTTTTTCCTTTTCCTTTCACATGCGTTTTGGTCATGAAATGCATATATTTTGTTTTGCCATTTCCTTATACAAGCATTTGTTCTTTTTACATTTCCTCCTCTCCTCTTTTTACTTTACCATATACATTTCTGCCTCATTATGCAAATGAGGAAGGCTGCCTTCTTGGTGCAGACAGGGCAGGGCAGGGCAGGGCAGCAGGACATATCTGAACATACTCAACAGAGAAGCTCACTGACCTCACAGCAATGATGCTTGCAGGTTTCTTTACTCTGATCCTCCTCACAGGTAAGTAAAGACACTGTATAGGTTTGCTCTATAATATACAATTTAATTTTTGTATTTTATTACAATGGCTGCTGTATATTTAGCAGCAATGTTCATGTCTTTGTAGTTTGCAGAAATGTAGCAGCATGAGAGAAGTTTTTGAAAGGGGAAGCGTATGGTGAGGGGGAGATCAATCACAAAAGACTTCTGTTTAATTTACAAATTTCTTTTTAGTGGAATGTATGTTTATTATAACTTTTGAGATGCAACTGAAAATCCTTTCTAAATTAGTAGAACAGTTCAGGGTCACTTTTAATGAGGTTACTAAAGAAAGCATATAATAGAAATTATTTAGGCTTTGCATGTTTCCCATTTACTATTCTAGTTTCTTTATTTTGTTTTCCCTTTGTTATATATGAGCCATTGTGAGAGACAGTTGTACATGATTAAAAATGTCAGTGGTGAGAAGCAGGTGGGAATGATGTTACTGTAATGCAGATGTGCGCAGAGACCCTTGAAATGGTGGGAACTCAAAGTTTAAAAAGGAGCAAATAGAATCAGATTTTAAAACACTTTACAACAACATACACTGAACAAAAATATAAACACAGAACTTTTGTTTTTGCTCCCAATTTTCATGAGCTCAACTCAAAGATCTAAAACATTTTCTACATACACAAAATAACAATTTCTCTCAAATATTGTTCACAAATCTGTCCAAATCTGTGATAGTGAGCACTTCTCCTTTGCAGTGATAATCCATCCCATCTCACAGGTGTGTCATATCAAGATGCTGATTAGACAGCATGATTATTGCACAGGTATGCCTTAGGCTGGCCACAATAAAAGACCACTCTGAAATGTGCTGTTTTATCACACAGCACAATGCCACAGATGTTGCGAGTTTTGAGAGAGTGTGCAATTGGCATGCTGACTACAGGGATGTCAACCAGAGCTGCTGCCCGTAAATTGAATATTCATTCCTCTGCCATAAGTCGTCTCTAAAATAGATCAATTAACTGCCTGTTCATGTTTGTTTGTGTAAGGTGGAGATAGGACTGCACATGAAAACGGCCCTTTAATCACCAGATGGTGATATTACCCCATGAAAATAGCTCAAAAATAGTCCAAATTACGTTTGGATGTATTTTTTTCTTTCTTTCTTTCCGTCTTACATAAAGTTTTTGTCATGGTTTTATCTTAGAGAAGGAGAAGGGATGGGATGCCCACGTTTGACCTGCTTTGCCTCCAGCATTTTGCACATAAGTTTGTGGTGTGTTAGTATCCTAAAGAAAAAAAAGATATAAAATTTCAGAAATCTCACAAACAAGATGTTAACATATATGTAAAAGCCTTACAAAAACCTTTATATTGTAGCAGAAAGACTTTCAGTGTTCAATTGCCACATGAACTGACTAGTAATTACATTATTTCAAGGGAACGCAAAAGTATTGTATTGGAATGCTATACGTTGGTGAGGTAACGCAAAAGAAAAAATTTCCCCCATCCCTGGGAAGGGGCTCTTTTAAAAGTCTGCCTGTAGATCAATGTCCTACTTCAGGGCCATAATGTTATTTGCGGGAAAAAATGGAGAAATTGTCATTAAAGCCTGGGGGTCTGATCTTAAAAGATTGCTAAAAAGGAGAACTAAACTGCTTGTGCAAAAAATTTATGTTTCATAGGAGTTCGTAAAGGAACTTTGAGAGGGGGAATTTATTTTGTTTTATCTTAAATATTCTTTTGGCTACATGATCTGTTAATATTCATTTTTGTTTATTAAGTAACTTGGCACAATCTCAAAGTTTAATCATGGTGTTTTTTGTTTTGGTTTCATTACATAAATATTGTCAGTGCACTAATCTGTCCCACATAGGCATCTTTTGCCAACACAATATGTGGAACATGCAGCAGACAAAAATAATGTGTCATCTTTTCTGGGCTTTAGACCCAGAGCATCCAGACATAACAATGTTGTGCCATAATGTGATGATGCACTGGATTTATTAGGTAGTCCTTATGCACTTGCAAAAAGCAGGAGAGTAATTATTTAATCAAAGTAAACAAGCTCGTGAAAATCTGAACTATGTTTTGATCAGGTGTCAGGCAGTGTATGCCTGAAAAAAACTGCTTTACAAAGAAACAGTAATGAAAACAGATTTATAGCCACAGCTCACACTTATTGTTTTCAACCCAGCTTGATGCATTAATCTTTGAACCATTAAGCATATGATGTAATGCTGACAAGAAAAAGGGGATATTTATTTGCAGCTACCTTCATACAGACAAACTTGTGGTACTAATACCATCAATCACTGTAGTATTCACCTGTTCATGTGGTCTGCCGTAGGCATTTATCCATCTTTAACATTTTTTCAGACTCCATACTGACAACCACTTCCTGAGCAGCAACCCTGTGTTTAAAAATAAACTTTATTGCTTTTTGAGCACTCCTGTGTTGTTGTTGAATTTCTGGGTCCCCAGTGTGAGTCCTCACAACAAGACTAATAAAGGAAAACTCCACAGAATTGCAGATATCGCTGAAAGCAATGATATCAGTATTTTGAGACTCCAAGCATTATCTATTCATATATTTTTGGGTTTCCAGGCATAATTGACTGCATAGATGACAGTCACATTCACTATCTCATATGTTTAGTTATATACAGTACAAAAGCCAGTAGGTTAAATAATATTTTAAGATGATTGAGTTAATGATTTACTGTGCAATTTTTTTTTTTTTTTTTTTTTTTTTTTGAAACCAGCATTGATTATGCTTGACTTATTGGTGAACACACTCTTCAGTGTGGGAGCAGTTGTAAAAAAAAGAAAAAAAAATGGAAGACATACAAGACCACTGATAATCTCCCTCAATCTGGGGCCCCACACAAGATCTCATCCTGTGGGGTCAAAATGATCATGAGAACGGTGAGCAAAAATCCCAGAACTACACGGAGGGACCTGATGAATGACCTGCAGAGAGCTGGGGCCAAAGTAACAAAGGCTACCATCAGTAACACACTACACCTAGAGGGACTCACATCCTGCAGTGCCAGGCGTGTCCCCCTGCTTAAGCCAGTACATGTCCAGGCCCGTCTGAAGTTTGCCGGAGAGCAGATGGATGATTCAGAAGATGATTGGGAGAATGTGGTCAGATGAATGCAAAATAGAACTTTTTGGTAGAAATTCAACTCATCATGTTTGGAGGAAGAAGAATGCTGAGTTGCATCCCAAGAACACCATGAAGCATGGGGGTGGAAACATCATGCTTTGGGACTGTTTTTCTGCAAAGGGGACAGAACGACCATGTTAAGGGAAGAATGAACGGGGCCATGTATTGTGAGGTTTTAAGCCAAAAACCTCCTTCCATCAGTGAAAGCAATGAAGATGAAACGTGGCTGAGTCTTCCAGCATGACAATGATCCCAAACACACCGCTCGGGCAGTGAAGGAGTGGCTCCGTTAAAAAGCATTTTAAGGTCCTGGCGTGGCCGAGCCAGTCTCCAGACCTCAACCCCGTAGAAAATTTGTGGAAGGAGTTGAAAGTCCGTGTTGCCAGCGACAGCCCCAAAGCAGCACTGCTCTAGAGGAGATCTGCATGGAGGAATGGGCCAAAATACCAGCTGCAGTGAGACCAAACCTGGTCAAGACTTACAAGAAACGTTTCACCTGTTATGTTACAAAGTATTGAGTTGAACTTTTGTTATTGACCAAATATTTATTTTCCACTTACTTTAAAATACTTATTTTAAGGCTGTTCTGAACCGAAGCATTTCAAAACAGTACTAGCAAGGCTTACTGAATAAAGTGGGCAGTGAGTGGTTATGCAAACATAATGACCAAATAAGGGACATATTTTATTCTGATTAAGTGAAAATATCTCATATTCAGACCTAAATAATTCCTTAGTTATTTTTAGGGTTTAAAGGCAGTAGATTGTTGCTAAATTTAAAGGATGCACAAGTATTCTACTACACAGAGATAATACTGACAATAATTGTAAAAAAAATCCTTGGTCTTTATTTAGTCTTTAAGCAAATTCAAAGCCAATGAACTCCTAAGTGAATGAATGAATATATTATTGTATGGTTTGCAGATTATTATTTAATAATCACTTGTGAAATTTAACAAAGAAGATAAAAGCATAATCTTCACAAAATAACAGATAAGTGTTGCCCAACAGATGAATTTGTAATAGTTGTGAGATGTATAGTTTTTTTTTTTTGTTTTTTTTTTTTTTTTTGAAAGATAAATTACAAACATTTTAACATATTTGTGTATGAAGCCTTATTTTAAACAGAAAAAACAACAGATAAAGATATTAAGATTTGAATAGTAAATTAAGCTGTGTTTACATTTGGGGAAAAATTATATTTTTTTCTTTCAGGTAATGGTAATCCCAATATTATAGAGACTCTAACTCCTGATTCTTCAGAAGTGGTCTATGAAACAGTTAGAGGTAAGAGACCAATAGATATGTTTTTATATCTGTTTTTAATATCTTAATAATTAAAAAGTATTTAAAAACAGAGTTACTGTTGAAAGAAATTGTTTTAAATTTTCACAGTGGCCTTTTAGTATTTGTATATTTACTTTGGGCTGCTGTGACATGGGTCAGACACGAATGGATGTAGTGACTAAGCAACAGGTTCAAAAGAACCTTGAGTTTATTGGGGACAGTTTAATCTTGGTCAGACAGACAAGGGTCAGGTCCCAGTGTTTGAGACAGGCTGGTAGGGCAGCTCCAGTTCTCAGGGTCAAACAGGCGGGGAGGATCAACGCCAGCGGAGTCCAAATCCAGGTGGGGCAGATTTAGATCGCCATCTGGTACAAGGTGGACAGGGGGCCAACTGGACAAAGGAGAAAACAGACAGGTTAGTTGCTGGACAACTCTTACTGGCGTTCACAAATAGCCTGAAGGTGTTACTGCATAGGGTTTCACAACAATCTGACTCTGTGCTGGAGGAAGATCTGTCCTTATATGGCAGCAGCTGTGGAGCAAGGTGATGATGCTCAGGTGTGAATGGTCACAGCTCAGCAGCTGTACCATGTTCTTGTTGGAGGCCAGAAAATCATAAGGGTTTTTGTCTGGGATAGAAGTTAGTAATGGGCAGTGATTAATGTGCACTGTATGTTAGACATTTTTCACACCATACCAGCATGCTGACTGACAGATTGGACAATACCATGTGTGTGACTGATAAGTATAAATGCAACTGTCATCTTTTATGCATAAGCCAGGAAAGAAGTCCAGTTTATTTTTATGACTTGAAACTGCCTTTAGTTCAATTATAAATATTGCAACTTTAAATATGTTTCAACACACTGGTGTGTAATGTTTTTAATTCAAAGAAATTACAACTAATTATGAGAAGATATGACAACTCTGACTCAGAAAATAAGTAGGGCGCAGAAGTCAAACACAAATGGGAGTGAATATGTCATTGTTTTTGAATATAAATGAACTCTTTCATGCTGAATATGTCTTCCTATAATTTCAGAAGCTGTGATTACAATAGAAGAAAACTGCAGTACTCTGGATGTTTTAAACTACCTGAAGCTGACCCGGAACAGTGACAAGTACACTGTGGGTCGGCCTGCTCGAAGCAGCGTTGCCACATGGGTATTTCTAGAGATGAAGATTTATGCTATCCTAGATGTGGTAAATTCCTAAATCTTCCTACAATGCTTTGGATTAGCAGAGTCATACTGCTGATACTCTGTAGTATCAGTTGAACCTTTCCACATTTTGTCACAAATGAATACTTCAATGTGTTTTCTATGAATTTTATGTCATAGAGCAAGATAATTATAGTTTGCATAGCATTCTGCCCACTTTAATACTGCTACAGAAAAATCTGTGTAACAAATTCCATAATTTAATCTAAGTATAAATACAGCTGTTCCTTGTAGGCCTTAGCGGTTTGTCATAGAACATTAGGGAACAAATAGCGTCATAAAGACCAAGGAACATACCAGGAAGGTCAGAGATAAAGTTGCTGTGAGGGACCGAGCCAGTCCTTCACTGTCCCTCCCAGTCAGGTGAAGCATGAGGACACAGTGCTAATTTTTCAAAGAAAATGGGTTATTACAGGTCCCTTGTTCGAGGTCAAATGTAGAAAACTAAACTCAAGCCAAAATTGTGATTTTAATATATACCAAAACCTCAAACTAACTGATCAAACAAAATAAACTGACCCGACAGACAACAAACAAAGGGGACTTAAATACTGGCTGATCAGACCAGACAGGCACACTTAGAAGGAGGGATGGAGGACATCTACTCACAAATTTAACTAACACAAAAGAACCAAATACACAGTTTAAGAATGAACCTAAATGACTAATAACTAAACATAAAGTTAACAATATGGGAAAATCACAAAGCGAAAGAACTTGTGCAACAACTAGAATGGTCTATGGTCTTTCCCCATGGTGGAGCTCTGCATGGTATCACCCAATCGGCACTTCTTGGATTAGACTGTGCCAGCCAGAGTTCATCTTTTTGTCCTCTATGGTTTCAGCCCCAGTTCAAGGAACTTCCACACAGCACCAGCAAAACAGGAAAGCACAACAAATATTAAAAGCTGTTTGACAAAATTAAATATATAAAAGCCAACTAAATGTGCTCGCTATAATTACAACTGATGTATTTTAATATTGCCAAACAAATGAAAATATAAACAAAACCTAAATCTTTGTGCCGCAGTTGGTGTAATATGTATATCAAAACGCAAAGTGAAAAAGTGTTGGTGTGTGGGGTTAACAACTATGTTGTTGCAGGTGTGACCATCACATTTGCAAAGAAATTTAAGCTTAAAAAAAAAAAAAAATCATTAACTCAGGCTTTAACCATCTAATGGAGTTCAATTATCAGAAGATGAGAAGAGTATGGAACAATGGAAAACCAATATAGGCAAAGCCTTCCACCTAAACTGACAGGTCAGGCAAGGAAAATATTAATCAGAGAAGCAGCCAAGTACCAAAGGTTACTCTGGATGAGCTGCATAGAGTCACAGCTCAGGAGCAAGAATCTGACAGAACAGCTGTTAGTCATACACTCCACAAATCTGAGCTGGATTGAAAAGTCATAAGGAGAAAGTCACTTGGAGGACATAGCAAATGTGTGGAAGAAGGTTCTCAGGTCAGATAAGACTAAAATTTACAATTTTGGTTTAACTACAAAATGCTATACAAGGAGGGAAACCTACACAGCATATCACCCTGAACACACCAGTCCCATAGTGACACACAGTGGTAGCAGCATCATGCCATGAGGATGCTTTTCTTCAGTAGGGACAGGAAATCTGATCAGTGCTGATTGGATGGAGCTAAAACAGCGAAATCCTGGAAGAAAACATGTTAGAGGCTGGGTGGAGATCCTTTTGCATACAGCAAGAACAAAACTGAATATTTTGGATTAAACCAAATTTATATGTTAGAATGTTCTAGTCAAAGTTGAGACCTAAATCCAACTGACGAACTGTAGGTAAGATGTACAGCTGGAATGGCAGCGAAAGGTGATTCTACAAAATATTGACTGGAAAGAGATGTAGAAAAATGCACACCACACTTTTTCCGTTTTAACAGTTAAAAAAGGTTAAATACAATAATTTTCTTTACACTTCAAACTCATGCATTACCTTGTGTTGGTTTATCACATAAAACCCCACTAAAAACACTTTGAAGTTGCAACCTCACAAAGTGTAAAAAAGTTGAAGTTGATACTTTTCAGATTTCACAGTTTGCCATTCTTGCTTCAGGCTTGAATGTTATCTATTTGTGGAAGCTAAGTATGTTTCTGTGTTGTCCAATTGTCATGTTTTTGTTACCAGTTTAGTTGAAAAGAGAACATTTTTTCCACTAAGTTGATTTTTTTTTTTTTTTTTTTTTTATTGCATTTTTTCCTTTTTATTTGGAACATGCTCTAAAATATATTGCCAAAAGTTGTAAATGTGCCCCTCTAAGGTGGGATACAAGTGTATAGAGTTCCATAAATTATTCATGATTTATGAGATTTCTTGTATGGGTGTTGTTAATTGTGGCATACTATTTTGCTGATGGAAAAAATTCTCTCAACTTCTTTCCATTGCTCACAGAGAGAACGCGACCAGACTTTCATTGTATATATTTGGATTTATTTGGTGAGTTTAATTTACCTTACATATTTGCCACTGTTTTAAAAATTATGTTACTTCTTTTAAATTAGACGTCCACATTTCTTGCAAGTCTCTTCTTCACCATTTTCTATCCCTCCTACTTTTATCTCTGAATTGTACTACCACCCCTGTTTTTTCCCCTTACATAGAAATGGGACAATGAGTATATCTTTTGGGACCCGAACCAATTCTGTGGAACTAATCATATCTTGGTCCCCACTCAATATTTGTGGATGCCAGATTTGACTATTGTGGAGATGTAAGTTTCAATTCATATTTGCTCATTTTCCTAAACTGGTTGGAGTAAAAAAAATAGTCAAACAAAATCAAGTCCAAAAGGTAATGTGTATATATATGTTAGAACAAGATTATGTATGTCCAGTGACAATATATAGTGTTTACTGTATCTTTTTCACCTTCAAATGTCTCAGCAGGCTCAGCAGATAAAAACCAACATATGCTAAACAAAGCTGGTGTTCAAACAAGAATCCTCACTTCAACATAAACTGCAGCTGTGTGTCTGTATCTGGTGCATTTTTGATTAAAACATATTTGTTAATTTAATGAAGTTACTCACAGTATATAGAGTATCTAGAAATTTTACCCAAATAAGAGTAGATACTTCATAGCAATATTACACAAGTAAAAGTACTCCTAAAAGTACATTGTTTCCAAAAAGTTACTCAAGTAAATATAACTGAGTGAAAGTAATTAGTTACTATCCGCTACAAGACACTTTGAATTTTACTCATGTGACTGTGACTTAAAACTGGCTTTTTTGTGCAATAAAACTACTGATCTATAGAGCAATAGACAGATATATATATATATATATATATATATATATATATATATATATATATATATATATATATATATATATATATATATATATATATATATATATATGTGTGTGTGTGTGTATATGTGTGTGTGTGTGTGTGTGTGTGTGTATATATATGTTATGGCATGCCGTTCAGGAAATTATTGTATATATATGTTCAAAAGTCTGAATATATTGAATGAAAGTCTGAATATATGGAATGAATCTTGAATATATGGAATGAAAGTCGGACTGGGCTCGAGGAATTGTGGGTAATGTGGTTCAAAACATGCATACTTCTCTGTTGGTGTGTATTCCCGTGCTTTTGATACTTCATCGACAGTGGCCCGAGCACTGTTCCAATCCTAAGTACGCATCAAAACAAGTACTTTAAAAACAACCCAGAGACGTTCTTATTTCACCCATTTTATTAATGAGCCATCCCTCTGCGGACTTGGGCCAGCAACATATCCCACAACGTATTGCGCCACCAGCAGTGGTAAACAGAAACGGCGAGGACGGAAACTTTGCGTTTTCATAATATTTTGAGTTTGTCACAAAAACTTTCAAAATGCCCCTCTATCCATCCATCCATCCATCCATTATCCAACACGCTTATCCTTTTTTGTTTTGAGGGTCGCGAGGGGTGCTGGTGCCTATCTCCAGCGGTCATCGGGCGAGAGGCGGGTTACACCCCGGACAGGTCGACAGTCGTTTCAAAATGTTTCAAGCATAAAAGTATACCTTTGATTTTTATCAGACCAGTCAGTTCACCGACACTGAGCATTCTTTGAAATATGCTCTGGGTTTTGGGAGCAGCACAGCTCGGTTCACAAATCTGTCTGGCTGCGAAGCTAAGCTAAACTAAACTAAGCGGCATTGGAATGTGATCTCCCCCCTCACCCCTGCCTTATCTGGTATAGGCGCTCTGTCATTTCCCGCTACCGGTTATCTGTTAGTGGCGATCTGTGAACCGAGACCCGCTGTTTCGAAAATCCCAGACTATATTTCAAATTATGCTCAATATTGATGAACTGACTGGTCAGATGACTTATTGAGGTCTACCTTCTTGTTTAAAACATATGGAAACTATTTAATTGTGTGACAACTTCATATATAGTATAAAAAGGCGAAACTTCTGCCCTCCTCTTCTCCGTTTCGGATCATGGACTACATTACCCATAATTCCTTGATGACTTTCATTCCATATATTCAGACTTTCATTCCATATATTCAGACTTTCATTCCATATATTCAGGTTTCTTTCCATATATTCAAGGTTCATTCCATATATTCAGACTTTCATTCAATATATTCAGACATTCATTCCATATATTCAGACTTTCATTCAATATATTCAAGTGTCATTCCATATATTCAGACTTTCATTCAATATATTCAGACTTTCATTCCATATATTCAGGTTTCATTCCATATATTCAGGTTTCATTCCATATATTCAGACTTTTGAACATATATATACAATAATTTCCTGAACGGCATGCCATAATATGTATATGTGTATATATATGTATGTATATATATATATATATATATATATATATATATATATATATATATATATATATATATATATATATATATATATATATATATATATGTATGTAATGTGCATGTTTCTTTCCCATATTTCTCTTACATTATTACATTAAGGGGAGTACTAACACTTATTTTTTCCACTTGAAGCACTGTATACATGGAAGTTTCTCATACCTATTATGGCATGAAAATTATATTTTTGCCTTCGAGCAAGGCACTTGGTAAAAATGAAAAGAAGCACTTGATGTAAGAAGAAAAGAGTAATTTCGTCTTATCACTTGACTGAGACATTGTAAAACCTCAGTTATAGTAAATTACCCACCTCCCACCCCTCCACCCCCCATTATGTGAGAGTCACTTTGAAGGTCGCTGTGTGTATATGTTGTCCTGTAGGACAGAGAAGGACAAAGCCTCCCCAAGTCCTTTTCTAAACATCAAGTGGCACGGTTGGGTTGAATTTAGAAATGACCAGGTGGTGATAAGCACATGCAAGATGTATGTTTACAAATTCCCATTCGACATTCAGAGCTGCAATATCTCCTTCAAGTCCATTATGTACTCAGGTAAAACCCAAAATATGTTTTTAACTGCCTTTATGGATTTATGAGTACATACAAATAGAAATATACCATATATACATTTTCCATGTTAATGTGCTTTGAAAAGTCTGTAATCCTGCTTTGGTTTGTTTTCCAACTCAGATGAAGAAATACAGTTATTTTACAACAACAACAATACAGAGATCACAGAGTGGTCTCGACAATCTATGCGGACGCAGTACGAGTGGCTGTTTGTGAGCATGACAGTCACAAACAAAACTGTCAACCATTTCGGCTTCAATCAAACAATTATTGTTTACACAGTAAGTATTTTTAACAGCAGCTTGGAAGCAAAATCAGCAAAGTCCAGCAATGACTCTTGTCATCTACAGAAGTACTCAGATGACTCTGCAGTCGTTGGGTGTATCAGAGATGGACAACAAGCTGAGTACAGAGAGGTGGTGGAGCACTTTGTCATGGTGTGGAAACAATAATCTCATCTTAAATGTGAACAAAACAAAGGAGATGATTGTAGATTTTAGGAGAAACAGGGTCAGATCAAACCCTAGTTCCATCATGGAAAAAGAAGTGGAGGTGGTTGAGGAATATAAATACCTTAGTGTTCACCTGGACAAGAAGGGACAGAGTACGTTGTACTTCTTGAGGAAGCGTTTATCCTCCAAGGTTTGCAGCAAGATGTTGCAGATCTTCTATAAGTCTGTTGTTGCAGATCTTCTATAAGTCTGTTGTTGAGAGTGTCATCTCTTCTGCCATCATCTGTTTGGGCAGCAGCATCAGAACTAGGGATTTAAAAAGGGCTCAACAACCTGATAAAGAAGGCTGGTTCTGTCCTGGGGATGACTGTGGATCCCCTGGAGATGATGGTGCGAAAAAGGATTTTACATAAAATCTAGAAAATTATGGATAACCCTGAGCATCCTTTTCATGAGACTGTCCTAGAAAAACAGAGTCTCTTGAGTCAAACACTTCTTCATGTTTGTTGTGGTATGAACCACTACAGGAGATCTTTCCTGCCCACAACATTTAATTTCCGTTGGGATCAATAAAGTATTTTTGAGTTGAATTTGAATGGTACTTTCCTTGTAGCTCCTTTGATGGCTAGTTAGATTCACCAACTCGTCCGCTTTGTTGGCAAGAGAGCTCATGTTTCCCATGATAATGGACAGGATGACAGGTCCAATGCTGACACAGGTCCTGCATCTTTTCCTTCTCAGCTCGCAGGGAATATTGGGTTGCTCTGTAGTACAGCGGAGGTATAGAGGGATAGCAGGAGATCCCGAGTGTAAACAATGGGCACATGGCCTCTCACACAGTCTTCAAACACAAAAGAAGAAAACAAACAAAGTTGTCCACAAAACGATCAGCTTTATTGTGTGAACCAGCAATACGGAAAAAAAAGCTGTAACATAAATACATTACAAGTCTAATGATTTTTTTAAAGAGAAAAACTCAGAACTAAGTGAGTGCTGCTGTTAACAAGCTGCCTGCTCACGCCACGCTGGAAGTAAACTGACTAAATTGAGTCATTCACTATTTGTATGAACATGAAATTATACAGGTGTACTTATTGATGAGTGTAGATTGGATTAATTCATTTGGTTTTATTTTATTTTATGGTTACTTATGTGTTTGTGTAATGGAAGAAAATTAATTTCTCCCACATTTTTCAGATATACATGAAGAGGAGGTCTGTCCTCTACCTCGCAAACTTCTTGCTGCCTATCTTTTTCTTCCTGTGTCTGGACTTCGCCTCCCTCCTGATGTCAGACACTGGTGGTGAGAAGGTTAGCTTCAAAATCACTGTTCTGCTTGCAGTCACAGTGATGCAGCTCATTCTCAATGACATTCTCCCATCTTCTTCGGACAATATTCCGCTAATAGGTTAGCATTTTTTTTCATTAATATCTATGAGCAGGAAGAGCATATGCTTAATCAATGTTGGTGATGATGAAGCTGTTTGCTCCCCTCAGCGGTATACTGCATTGGGATTTTTGCTCTTATGCTGCTCAGCCTCGTGGAGACCATTTTGGTGATTTATCTGATTGATAAAGATGCGTCCCAGGACAATGAAAAGGAAAAAACAAAATGCCTGATTGAAGGTCCGGAGGAGAAACTGACCAACTTGCAAACTTGTTATATAGGTGAGACTACACTTTCATCAGTCCTAATGTTAAGTCAGTCATGTTCTGCTTTATTCAAATCCTCAACCCTGGAAAATTGATGGCATTGTTTCAGGGATCAAGAAATGTACCAACTGTCCATCTGTTAACAAAACTTCAGCTGATGGAATGCAATCTATTGGAAAAGAGGTAGGAACTTTAAAAGTAGTAACTTGTATTACGTTCATATATTAGTTTGATGACAAGTATGTTTGCAGGGCGACAAGGGCGGACTTACCGAAGTGTCCCTTGCACTAGAAAAGATGTCAGATGAGCTTGAAGAGATCAAGAAATCAATAACTCTTCTCAGTGGCAGACAGGAAGATCAGAAACCTGGCTACTGGACCAGAACTGCTCAGAAGATAAACAAGTGTTTTGCAGTTTTTTATGTTACAACAGCTATCCTGTTTTTATTGGGAGTCTCTATAATGTGGTATTCTGCAGATGAGTAGTACTTAAAGAAACAGTAAATTGTGTTATTGTGTATTTATTTTGAATAGTGGCATGTTTAATAATTTCAAGGAGTGTCTGTGTTGTCACTGATTAGTTTTTTCCACACCATAATTTTGCTTTGTTACAATTCAAAAGCAGGACCAAAACTTGATGTCATTGTTCACAATAAGCATGGGTCGGTTACCTGTTTCAAAATATTCTGCGACATGAAAAAGTCATGGTTTCAAAACCACTAAAATTTTCCGTCATGCCATAATATAAGCATTTTTTTATGTATGGTCAGAGATAAGCTGGAGGTCAAATCACACCGGTAGTGGTATCATGAAATCCTAAAAAAATTTGGGGAAAAGAACATGGCTTAACCACTCCTGCTCCAACCTTACACTTCAGAATAAAAGCTTCACCTTACACAGCTTTTAGATGTGAAATCCTCAAACCCTCCTCCCCTTTTCACCTCGAAATGTTCTTTTTTTTTTCAACTATACCAAAGGGGCTTCAGGGTTGTCATACTGAAATAGAAAGGTCCCTTGAACTCCAGACAAATACTATCAAAGTTTCCCACTTTTCCTTTTTATCTCACCTTAGAGTGACAGAGTAAAGGGAGCTTATGTATATATGCACTAAATATTTATTCACATTTTTACTTG
Organism: Anableps anableps; assembly: GCA_014839685.1. Lineage (NCBI taxonomy): Eukaryota > Metazoa > Chordata > Actinopteri > Cyprinodontiformes > Anablepidae > Anableps > Anableps anableps. The sequence continues at coordinate 20,963,933 of CM026084.1, forward strand.
TAAAACAATGTATTTCAGTTTCCTTCCACTTCACCATCATGCGGTTCTAACCCTAACCCATAATTTAACATGAAAAAATACTTGCAGTATATATATGCATTGCTGAATGATGTGCTTATATGTAAAATGTTACTATTTATGATAGTATTTGTGTCTTTTTTTTTTTTTAATAAATACATGAAGTATTTAAAAAAAATTGATAGTCACAGAAGGACTTTCATGATTTTGGTCATAGACAGACTTTTATGATCTTGAATTTTATGCTTCCAGGAAAGTATCTTTTTTTTTATCTGTGTCTTGGTAAATTAAAACCTTTATGGTTTATCCGGAGTATTTGAGCCCTATTATTAACACCAATCATGTTTTATGTGCTAAACTGAATAATCAGCTGAGAAATCCATTGTAGGATGTTGAAATGTGTACTTTTTCTTTGAAAGTAAAAGACATCAAAGGCTCAGAAGTTATGTTTCATGCTTTGGGTGGTGAATGACTGATTCTTGTCTGTTAACATTTAAAAACTGCATGTCAGAAGCTTTTTGTCATCCTGTAAACCAAAGAATTGTTATTTCAGATGCTTCCATACACTTTTGAACTGTCTTCAGAAATAAATAGCATGGACACAAACTATCTGTTTTCTGTGGGGGGTTTTTATGTTTGTGGGTCTCAGTAACGGAAACCAGTGTTTGAGGGAACTCATTTGTACTAAAGTAAACATGTATATTTGTGCATTGGAGGCAACCCTGTGGATATATATTAATGCAACACCTCAGTGGCGTGCACAGGCACTTTTGGGAGCACTCAAGTGGAAAAAAGGGCAGTATGACAACTGGAACTGCTAGCAGATGATTTGATTGTGCCGCCAATCTCACTGCCAATTTCCATAAACTCACACAATAAAATGAATAGCTTTGTTTTTAATGTTATCTATTCCAAACAAAACAGATTATCCAATAAAACAGATGAAAACAGTTTGATAAATTTGAAACCGAATATCCGAACCTAAAGCATACCTGTCAACATCTGCTGATGGCAAAGAAGGACACCTATATGTATTAGTGAGTACCTGCAAAGCAAGCTGTCCTGTGGTTTCTAAGGACATAACCACCCAGGAAAAAAGAATTAAACAGTGTTCAGCATCAAATTCAAAACAAGGATGCAATTCAAAACCATTTTGCAAAATTCTTAGGATTAATAAAGCAACAAAATTACCATAAATTGATTGAAAGGTAGAACACTGACTCACAACCAGCCTTTAAGCTCAATTTAAAACCAAATTTGAACCTTACATTACCCTTATTTTTTTATTTTTACACTCTGAGCATTGAGTGGGTGATATGGAATAAAATTTTTATCATAATATTTTGTGGTAGTATTATGATAATGATGAAAGTGATAATAACCATTTATTATTTCTGTATTAGGTAACTGTTCGGCTGTGACTGAACAGCACTCATAGCCACAGCAATCATAGCCCCACAAGCGTAAATAACGCTCTTAAAAAACATATATAACCCATTTATAATACGCTGCTTTAGGACACCAGTCACATAGAGAAGTGTGCTTTGTACCACTAAACTGCATACAGTAACTGCATTTAATCATATTTTTAAATTTATTAATATTTATTGAACAAACAGAAGAGAAAATAGTGAAAATAACAATTCCAACAATACAGACAGTTTTGAAGTTTTTTTTAATCATTAAGTGGAAATTATTGTGAAAAGAATCAATTAAAATTCTTATGAGAAATGTATCAAAAATAAATGATAAAATGATAATTGCCCACCCCTATCTGAGCATCGTGTGTTGACTACATCATTCTGTACTTTTATCAACTACTATCCTCTGCACAATATAACCTTATGTTGTAACAAAGCAGGCTGACAAATCTACCAGGTAGGTCACACTAAACAAGTTATCTTCATAAACCTGAGTAACCACTGACTATTCAAAAGCTTAAATCAAATTTGTCCTGCAAAATAGTTAGAAAATCTTTATACAGTTGTTGAGTGCAACAGAATTGTATATGCACTCACCAAAATAAGCAAAAGACGCTTTAGAAACATATGTAACTACACTGAATAAAAATATTAATGCAACAATTTTGTTTTTGCTCCCATTTTTCATTAGCTCAACTCAAAGATCTAAAACATTTTCTGCATACACAAAATAACCATTTCTGTCAAATATTATTCACAAATCTGTGCTAATGAGCACTTCTCCTTTGCAGAGGTAATCCATTCCACCTTACAGGTGTGCCTTAGGCTGGCCACAATAAAAGACCACTCTGAAATGTGCTGTTTTATCACACAGCACAATGCTACAGCTGTCACAAGTTTTGAGGGAGCGTACAGTTGGCATGCTGACTGCAGGGATGTCGACCAGAGCTGTTGCTCGTGAATTGAATGTTCATTCCTCTACCCTCTACCATAAGCCGTCTCCAAAGGCGTTTCAGAGAATTTGGCAGTACATCCAACTGGCCTCACAATCGCAGACCACGTGTAACCACACCGATTATTAGGCCTGTACAGTAAGGTCACGGATTATAATAGCCATCATAACTTGTGACCTTTGTGATCCTGACTATTTGGGGGGTCACATATTAAGTGAGAGCTGACTGAAATGAAGAGGTGGCATAAATATTAGAAATCATTTTGAACCCCCTCCCCGTCCAACAAAGCACTTGGTAAATGATTAATAAATGATTCCGATTTATTGGACGGCTATAGTGGGTTTACATATTTAAATGACAGCAACAATGAACAATGAAGTAATTAAGCTTACAATCTCGGATATATCAAAGCTTACGCAGTTTACATAAATACTCTCCTCACTGATCTACAATGTACATGTTGAAAATGTACACTATCAAGCACCTTTAGGCATTCTCCATTGGCAAGCCTCACTCTTTGGGACTTAGCAATGTATTTGGTGACTGAAGTATATAGAAAAGGAAACATTTCTTTCAGGTCCCTATCTCAAGATTAGTTCCAATGGCACCACTGAGTTTACCATCAATCAAGTGGTGATGACCAATTGCAGGATGCGTGTGTACAAATTTCTCTTTGATTTCCAAACCTGCAACATCACATTCACGTCAAACATGTATGATTGTAAGAATAAATTATTGTTTTATTGTAAACAAGGCACATATTTTTTTCTAGCTGGTACAAAACCTGACAGCTGATTTTCTTTTCACTTCAGCAGAAGATATACAGCTAAAAAACTGTTTTGGCTATATAACATACATAAAACAGATTCTGAAAATAATAACACAATATGAGTGGTTGTTCTGCAACATGACGGTCCAGTTGGTGCGTCGGTGGCTCTTGGTGTCTGGGGCCGGGTGCCGGGGTATGTGCCGGCTCACCCTGGTGGCTGCCTGCTGGGTGTCCTGGCTCGGCTGGACCTCTGCTGGGGGCTCGGGTCTCTGTGTCCATGGCTGGATCTGCTCGGTGTAGCAGGTTGCTGGCGGGGCCTGTGGGCTCGTCACTGCAGCCCCCTGGGGCTTCTGCATTGCGGCTGCCGGGGGTCACCCAGGGCTTGCCTCTGCTGCTCTCTGGGGAGGGGGGTCCGGTTGTTCCTGTGGGGGGCTTCTGGCGCTCCATGCTGGGCGGGACAACTGGGTGTTTGTGGCTCTGGTCTTCCTTGTGTTGTCCCCATGTCCCGGGGGGTGGATCTGTGGGCCCCACATCGACTATCAAATATTCTTAGGGAGAAACCTTATAGACACAAGCACACTCACACACACATGGACACATCCACACACACACACACACACACACACACACACACACACACACACACACACACACACACACACACACACACACACAGGTGTTTAGATTCAGGTGTTTGTTAGATACATTCTCAGTTGGGCTACAATTCCCACTAAATACATCTTGTACTACCTTGTAGTGTGTACTTTCCATTGAAGTTATAACTGTTATTATTAGATATGCATATGCTGTTTGTTGTTGTGGGTTCTCTGTTTTGTTTTGTTTTGTTTTGTCTTGTCTTTCCGCAGGTCTCGAGGCAGACTTCAAGGGTGTTGACTTGTTTTCTCTTTTTGCTTTTTTCTCTCCTCTACTTCTATCTCCTTTTTTCTCTTTAAACCTTTCCTCCATCTTTCTGACACCCCCTTTTTCCTTTTTCTTTTTGTCTTTGTGTCCATTACATTTGAAACAAACCCAAAGCAATTGTGAAAGCAAATCTGTTGGGCCTTATCTTCACATTCATATGACAATTCTGAGTGCCACACTGCCGGACAGGACACATTAAAAAAAAAAAAAAAAAAAGAAAAAAAAAAAGAAAGAAAATTAAATCCAATTGAATATGTCATTATATTCTTTTAAAAACTGACAGGTGAAAATAGATTATGACAGGATTTTTTTGATGCTGTCAGTCAAAAATGACAGACATTGAACCTCTGGAAGGTAACTTATTTCTTTACCGACCCCCATGGCAAATGAACCAGTCAACGCCTGACTTCAAATTAGCCCAATCTGGCTGGTTCGAATGGAACCACAGCTCTCGGGGTTCAAGGGAGCGGGGTGGGATCAGGTTCTATAGTACTAATGCAAACACGCCGGACCCAGGTTTAAAGCCAGGCTGGGCGGCCATGTAGTGCAAAAAAGCCTTTAGAGACTTTGATGAAAGCAACACCTTTCCCACAAATAAAAACAATATCTAGAAATAGGACAAAATCCAGTGCAGGGAAGAAAACCCTCACAGTAAGGCATTGCAAAAAAAAAGTTGCTATCATATCCCTCATTTAACAATGAATGCCAATGTGAGATAGCTTGCTTTGCTTTTCTTCTAGAATCATGAAGAAAAATTCTCCTAAATTAATATACATAGCTCTATAATATGCTTTACAGGAGATAACAAATAGTATTTTATCAAGTGTTTTGATATCATCACTGATTCCATAGCTGGAGTCAAACTTTTCCTCAGTCAGTGTTTCAATTTTGTGTCCCCACACCAATTTATAGGTTTTTATATTTGCTGGTCTGATAAAGACTCGAGTTTATCTGAAATACTTTTTTGTAATTACAACACTATGCCAGATATTAGTGCAAGTATTACATGTTTCAGCTGATGAATAAGCAAAGGAACCCATTTATTCATGAAATTTGATTAGGCATTCAGTTTGCCCACCCCTTGTCTATGTAAGATTTGGCCATATAAGGTTTCTGCACTGATCCCATTTGTACACTTGCTGTTCAACCATCCTAGTGCCTGGAGTTCATAGAAATGTTGCTGAGAGACTTCATTCCACCCGTCCTCCTGATAGGTAATGTATTATTATTATTATTATTATTATTATTATTATTATTATTATTATTATTATTACTACTATTATTATTATTGAATCTGTTCTCTGGACTGCTGTGTGCTCATTTTATTTGCAGTATTACATAAGGCAGAAGCAAAGTTCAATTCCCTTTAAATTTTTGTTATTTCATACATTTCCAGTTTTTTTTGTTTTGTTTTTACAAAAAACTCCTGAAACAGTTGAATTTGTGAAATGTTGTCTTGCAAGGCTGAAGACAGTTTAAACAATAATTTCAGAACCTCATAAAGATCAGATGCTTTATACATTAAAAATCTAGTTTTTTGTTTTTGTTTACCATTGCTGTATGTACTTGCTCATTTATGTAAACTACGTCAGAATTGGAGGGTCTTGTAAGACTCGGGGGACTGTAAAAAGCATTGTTGTGGTTGACCATAAGTGCCTACCAACATCCATGTCTAGTCACAAACTTTGTACATTTTATCGATAAAATGTGAGCTCTCTCTGTATTGATCAGGATAGACTCATAAATTATTCATGAACCTCAAATTCACAAGTAACAAACACAGCGAATGCTGTAATTTATAGAAGAAATCTTTGCACTTTTCTGCTATTATGCCTGGATCTTTCTTGTCTCTTTATGTTTGAAGTTGTAGATGTGGCATCCTCTGAAAAAGTGTGTAGTTATCAGGATGTTTTAAACTACCTGAACTTGAACAGAGGTAATGAGCTGTTTTCCTTGACCCGACCTGTGAGAGACTTCACAATACCCACAAAGGTGTATCTGGAAATATTCCTGTATGCTATCCTAGATGTGGTAAGTTGTTAAAGCCTTTCCTTTTTGTGAATATGCAGATAAATTGCCAAAGGTATTTCTCGGTGCTAAATATGTTCAAAGCTGAGTTTGCTTGTTCTTCAACTGTTATAAGAACAACCCTGCCTTGTCAATTCAGGTGTTATCAGAAATACCTTTATTGTTGTATCTATCATTTGCCAAGATTAATGTAACATTTTAAAGAGCATCAATGCTGAAACCTGCTAAAGCATTCAAAACAGTAAATATCTGCAGAAACAGTCACAAGAACGGGCAGTGGTGGCTGGTGAAAGAAATTCTAGGTGGGGCTGATATGTCAGTAGATTTCCCTTCCTAGTCCAGTATAAGGATTCAAATGAATGGATGGAAAATGACTACATTTACACAATAATTTAACATTCTTCATGACATGAAGGGTTAAATTAGCTAAAAGTAAAAGGTCTGTTCAGTCCCTTACAAAATACACAAAATTTAATTGTTAAATTAGTGTCAGCAGCTAACACTAAATCAAGTTCAAAACTGTGAAAAACACCAAACTAATGTATGATTGCCTAGAAGTTTAACTCTGGACAAACAACAAGCTAAATTCTATTAAATGGAAGTGAATCAACTATTGACTCCAAGTGGCAGAGACCTTCCTACCTTAAAGAACTAAAACATACTTGTATAGGACGAAATAACCATGGCTACTTACATCAAATTAACCCAGAAATCAGAAGGACTTAACCAGGTTCTGCTGGAACCACAACACCAAGCAATTCCCTGGATTTATCTAACAATCAGGAACTCAGCTGAATCTTAATAAACCAGCAAACAATAAACCAGCGATACTGACTGGCCAAATGTTTATCATGTTTCCCAAGCAACTACACACGATTGGCTATTTAGCTCCCCTGCTGGGGAGCTATCAACAGAACCCCAGAAGAGAACTGACAGGAGTCTGTTTGGGGGAAATCACTGTTGAATGAGTCACTTGGTGGAAATGTTGTGTAAATAATTCAGACTACATTTCAGCACACACTATTAAAGTAAACAGGCTAATAAATTTTTAAAATCATGTTTGTAGATAATTTTTAGATCCCCCCCCATCCCCTTCCACATCAGGCAGAGTGGCACCCCAGCACCCCTGCAAGAAGGCAATAATTAATAACAAGTTATAGAATTATAATTGCAGAGGAAGTTTCAAGCTATAGTTTTTCTAACTTCCTGTAGCAGCTACATGTACTATTATATGCCATCTTTTTGTAAACTGAATAAACAAGTTGATACTTCAATTCTGCTGTTAGATCTTTATTTGTTTCCTCTTCTTTTACACTAGTAAAGGAAAACATTTTGTTAGTGTCAGTGCTCACTTTCAGCATTAATACAGCACATAAGATTTGAATTCACCAAATTTGAAAGCATAATGGTCACTTTAAATGATTTTTCTGGGCCTTCACAGATTTGTTTGCTTATTTACAGAGAGAAATTGACCAGACATTTGTACCATATGTTTGGATAATTATGGTAAGTATTCAGTTTCACTAATATTTCACTGAACAATAAAATTATAATTAAGGTAATTATACAAGTTGTGGAATATATGACTTTTTAAATGAAAACCGGATTTCTTCAGTGGAGGCTCAAGTTAAGGTTGTGCTAAATATTTTGTTTTGTTGTCCGTCATTTTGATCGACGGCGTCAAAGAAATTCTATCAATATCTATTTTTACCCGTCAATTTTTAAAATGATAATAATGGCATAGCCTATTCGGTTGCATTTATTTTTATTCGGTTTAATCAATATTCAACAAACTGAACAGAGAATCCACATCCAATCACACATCAAACAGATGAACACATCTAACCATTTCTCCACAGTGACATAAACTACTCACTGTGGCCCCAAAAACTACATATGAACAATGAAATTAAACGATTGCACTTAAATTAAGAATGAATCACCTGCTGTGGTCTGAACGGATAGCCTCACAACTTCCTTCTGGTCCGCACCTGGAGGAGAAATCTGCACTAGAGTTAAGATCGGGCCTAAAAAAGCCAATCCCATCCAGACCAAGCTCAAAGCGTTGTGTCCAAACCCGATCCAACCTGACCACTTAACTCTGATTATAGGCTGAGACTGAATTAAACCCAATGTACTGTTTTAATTAAGCTTTCACTGCTTTCGTTTTTATAGCACCATTTGAGTAAGCAGTGTAACTTCACCACTTATTTAGATATTGTTTAACATCTTCCAGCTCCATTTTGTCACTTGTTGTAACCGCAGGGTGAGTCAAGTGCAAATTATCTGGGATGTGTGATTGATAGGAGCGGAGCAGGCCACATACGCATTTAGTTGTATGTTGTGCTGCACTTGTTACAGTCTAATTAACTTCTGTACCTTACTTTCTGTCCTCAACAGGGTAAACTGCTTACTCCCCTGTGTAGACTATAAATAGATTAACACAACATAACATTCTCGTTTAGTTTTCTCTGTTCTGCATGTACTGTAGGCTTATTAAACACGCACAGAAGCCCGACCTGGTCCAACCATCAAGCAAATAATTTTGCCCTGATTTTAGCCTGATTTTAGGGTTGGGCTCAGGCTATAGAAAAAAACTCTAATCCCCACTCTGCTGGCACACTGGAGGCTGGAATTACACGCACCACTTCAGCAACAGTTTTGAATGCGCTTCTGAACCAGACACGTTCCAAAGTGTTCTGTCTATAACTCTTCAACGCACTGTCAGCTCCTGATCAGCAAGATGCGTTTATTTTTTATTGATTTATTTAGTTGCCTCTGCGCGTAAAGTTGAAAATGTCTGTGTATCTTCTCCAAGTCGTCTGGGATGTGAATTGTAATCTGTCAAAATGACAAACGGTCTTCAGAAAACAGTCAAATACAGAAAATATTCTGTTAACGCGACTCCTGAGTTAAAGTCAAGTTAGGTATACACACACACAAACTGCTTTTGGAGATCCTTTTAACTCTCCCAAATTCTTACATTTCCAAATGTTTCCCACTTTGTCACTGGTCATATGCCAAATTAGTGTGTCTGAGTGGTATTGAAATGTAAGGTAAGAAATGGAACATCAATTGGAACAAAACAAAATGAGAGCTTGATTTTCAAAACCACGTTGGACAACTGGGGGCCATTGAAGTGTCTTGTTGGTTCTTTTGTGATGGGAAACAGGTAAGTCTGCAGCTCAGCATAAGCTAACTCAACATGAAGAGTCAGCTACTCAGGAATGGGAAAGAAAGAATTAACAAACAGAAACCCACATTATCATGACATTGTAAACCTGTCAGTTGTTCAATTTTTGTTCTTACTCAAACACTTCTAAATTTAGGTAGGCTACATAATGTCTTTTATTCACCTTCCCTTTGTGCAGTATTCAAATTTGTGAGCGTGTTGTTTACTTGCAGAAGTGGCAGAATGAATACATTTCGTGGGACTCCAGAAATTTTTGTGGCATCAGCAAAGTTACTATTCCCACAGACATTCTGTGGAAGCCAGATCTCACCATTGAAGAAATGTAAGTATACTGTATGTATGGATTAGCATGAACATTTTCTGTTTAAATAAAAGTAATGTGCCAAACACCAACATCTGAATTAAGATTAAAACTAAATACAGGGGAAAATGCTGAAGCTGTCAACAAAAAAAATATCAAGAGCACAAGAAAACAAGTACAGAAGAGATGGCAATGAAGGAGAAAGTAATGACAAATATAATAAAATCTGTCTGACACATGAAACAAAGCAAAAACTAACAATACTCATGTAGCCCTTTAATGAATCCCCAAAGTGATCAGCAAGGCAAAGTAGAGAATCCTCAGGAATTAGCCTATTGACTGGCTGGTGAGATAATAGAGAGCTTCTAAGTGACTCTGGTGGTGACTCTGCATGTAACTGAATCTGAATTTGAACAGAGCATTACAGTTCAGGCATCACAATCTGATGCATGATATCAGATGAAGAAAACTTCAAATAATCTTAGCATTTTGGGGGTTTTGTTGTCAAAAGAAAATTAGTAAATAAGGATAACCTTTAAGGCACTTTACACTACAAAACAAAAAGCGGATGATCACAATGACATGCAGAGATTTTTAAATATCACCCTGCTTGTTTGTTATGCAAAAGTGTGAAAAACGTCTAGCTTCCAGTGAGCTACATCTGCAGCGGAGAGCAAATACTGAACTACGGAAAACCTAAAGGGTCACAACTTTGTCAACTTAGAATGACTAGGGCTATCTGACAATCACAGTGTTTCTCTTCATACATGTTTAAAAATACCTGACTACAAAGAGAAATAAGTAGAGAAATTTATTTAGGAAAAATGGGTAGTTTCTTTTCAGGTACAAAATGAAAGTAAGAAAGGACAAAATAGCACAAGTATAAAATAAGGGTGTGAATTGGAAAAGGTAAGAATTGACCTGGAGACACCATAGACACTTAACCTCCCATAGATTCACATTTGTATGCTACCAAAAAAAGAGCACAGTAGTAAAACAAATTTGAAAAGAAAGTTACGATATCTGTGGTCTGATGGTGGCTGACAAGGTGATGGTTCGCAGAATCAAAGTTTTGTTTTCCTTCTGCTGAACATTATCCTCGCTGCATGTATGATTAATGAAATATTTCTGTTATACAGGACAGAAAGGGATAAAGCTCCTCCAAGTCCTTACCTCACCATTAAGAGCAATGGTGAAGTCCTCATTCAGAATGATCAGGTGCTGGTCAGCACATGCATGATGCAGGTTTACAAATTCCCGTTTGATGTTCAGAGCTGCACTCTCTCAATTAAATCAGTTGTTCACTCCGGTAAGTCAGTTTTATGCTGTGTTCTTTTATTTTCCAGTTATGTATTTATTCTCTGTGATTAAGTATATGTTTTTCAAGTACTTAAGTGCCGATTCTGTACAAAAATGAGCTTTACCACATATAGTTAAAACCAGATTTTTACCCACACTGTATAAGAAGATTTTTTTCAGCATTTCCCATAACTTAGAACTCCTAAATTTTAGGACTGCTAATTGATGACTACGACAAAAAATATTTCTGAATTTCAATTCTGATTATTTTCCTTTGGACAATTGCTTGTACAGATGCTAATGGAAAGTTGCTGTTAAAGTATATGCCATATCTATTTCCTCAGTATAAAAAGTTTTTATTATTTTCTATCGTTTCTTTCAGTTGACGAAATACAGCTGTTACATTACTTTAACTCCTCAGTGACCACTGCATGGTCACGTAAGTTGATGAGGACACAGTATGAGTGGTTGTTTGTTAACTTGACCATTTCCAATAAAACGGTTGCACCATTTGGATCCCAGCAAGACACAATTATTTACACTGTAAGTAACTGGTGACATCACATAATTTATTTACAGTCAGTCTATATATTTTCTTAAAATGATGGATATTGTGAATCCTAACACATTTGCAACAGTTTTGTCACAGTATGACAGACTGAATTAGTATGAAGTGGTGAAATAAAAAGTGTGATGCAGTTGTTGAAATGTGTTAAACTAACAGTAGAAGAACAAGAACTAAATATTAAACCAATAACATAAATAACATAATGAACATTGCATAACAATGTTCCTCTTTCCTCCAGATCCTTTTCATGGTTAAATTATTTTATTTTCCTCTTACTTTAACTGTTGACAGCGTCTGTTATCTACACTACTTCTCTTCCCTTGATGTCTCCATGATCTTTAACTTTTATCTAGAATCTTCCTCCTCTTGCTTAAACCTGTCTTAAGAATATTAAAATATGTACAACTAGAAAATTCTGACACATTTCTTTACCTGGATTACAAAGACAGGCTAGTGTAGAATATCTTATTTAGCGATTTCCAGATATCTAGTGACCTGTGCTGTGTGCAATCTATTTTTTTAGATCTCTATGAAAAGGAGGTCGATACTCTACATTGTCAACTTCCTGCTGCCTGTCCTTTTCTTCTTGTGCCTGGACTTGTCCTCCTTCCTGATCTCAGACAGAAGTGGTGAGAAGATCAGCTTCAAAGTCACTGTGTTGCTGGCTGTCACTGTGATGCAGCTCATTCTTAATGACATTCTGCCTTCGTCATCAGACAAGATCCCGCTGATTGGTAAATGGTTCAAATCCTGCTCTAAACTCTATAGAATCCAGCTGGGGAGTTGCTTTTAGGTTCATTGGTTATGAGATTTTCATAATGTAAAATATAGTTAACAGACTGGATTTGGAAAACATAAGTCAGGCTTAAGCTTAAGCTTTCTTGAATGGTCTTCCCAGAGTCCCAGTCTCAACCCAACTAAACAGTCATGGAGTATGCTTCAACACTGTGTGAAAAAAATCAACCAAATTAAATGAATTCTTTAAAAGTTCAACAATTATTATGATATTCAGACAAATGATGAGTGAATGTGGACATTTGACTGGAACAGTATATTGGCCATCTGATTCCAGCTGCAAACGAATCTCAGTTTAAACTGATTTAGCCTGGTGATGAGGAGGTAACATGTTCATGGATATGCACTTTTACACAAATACATACAAAATAATTAAATAGTCATGAGGAAAATGGGAATGAAGACATAAGTAAAAGAAAAGTTTGAGATTTCACAATTTCAACCAATTTTTACTTTATTTCTACAATTGTCGCGAAGACTTAACAAAAGCACAATTTGTTACAATATTTAAAGTTTTTGAATAACTTGTTTCAGCAGCAACCCCAAAAATATAGTTTTCTTTAATCATGGTTACTATCTTTATAATAACCTCTCTTCAGCCGTCTACTGCATTGGGATTTTTGCACTGATGTTCCTCAGCCTCCTGGAGACAATTTTGATGATGTATCTGATGGAGGTCGAGTCTGAATCCCAAGACAATGAGATAAACAGAGGACACAGTTTGGGAGAAGGTTGTAGAGACCATCAAGACAGAGACGCTAACTACCAAAGCTGTGAGGAAGGTGAGATTTACACCAGAGAAGGAGGAATATCTTATGTGCTCTGAGCTTTTATGTGGTAACCCATAAAGAAAATGTTTGATAAAACACAAATTTAATTCTTACAGAAAATTTAGCTGCGCAACTAAAAATGCTATTTAAAAACATTTAAAAATGTGTTTTTGTCTGACATTTTCTGTTGGCCTTTGAGTTTAGTTTTGTCCTTTTTGAGTTTGTTTTATGAACTGTTGCAATTGGATTTTGCTTTGACTGCATTTTTGTGTTTGTGTTCAGTTTAGCCTTTGTTTCCTACTGTTTTTTATGTTTATTTAGTCAGTTCATAGTCATTGTTCCTCTGTTGCACTTGCATTGTGATCCTTTACAGATCCAGATAAAACAAGTCACTCACCTGTTTGCAGGCCAATAATCACTACCTGATCATTTTATATTACTAGTTTTCTCTTCATCGTTATTTGAACTTCTGTTTGTAGTACTTTATGTTGCCAATTAGTCATTTTTTAAGCCGACAGTTGTTCAGTTTTTATTTACTTCAAACACTTTACACAGGTTCCTACCTGCATTAGGAACCTCTACCACCCTGAAACATGACAATGTTTTAATATTTACCATCAATTAGAAATTATCCATTATGGGTACATGTAGATGTTTTTTTTCTTTGCATTTGATAACACAACGGTCATAAAACAAATCTTTATTTGTTCTAATGGAGAGCACTACATATTTTTTTGGTTGAGGATTTTGAACTTGGTTTTTTTTCTGTTTTGTTTTTTTTGTTTGCTTTGGGGTTTTTTTAGAAATGAAAATCTAGAAAGTGTGGCATGCATTTGTATTCAGCTTCCCTCAGTCAATACTTGTGTTGAATCACCTTTCCTTTTAATTATTGCTGCTAGCCTTCACAATATAACTACCAACTTTGCACATCTTGTGACTGAAACTTATGTTCTTCTTTGTAAAATAGCTCCTGGTCAGTTAGATTGGATGCAGAGCAGTTTAAAGTTTTGCCACATTGTCCTGCTGGAAGGTGAACCGCCTCAGTCTCAAGTCATTTGCAGCCCCTAACAGCTTTTAGGTACATTGCCATGTCCTGGTAGGTTTGTAGTTGTGTACTTTTCATTTTTAGATGAACTAAGGAGTGCTCTGTGAGATGTTGAGAGCTTTGGATAATGTTTACCTTGCCCTGATTTAAACTCCCTGACTTGTCTGCTGTGTTCCTTGGTTTTCATGATACTTTTGTTCTCTAATGTTTTCCAACAAATCACTGACGACTTCACAGAACAGCTGTGTTTATACTGAGATTAAATTACACACAGGTGGAACTTTACTAATTAAGGCAACTGCTGACAGCAGTTGCTTGCCCTGGATTTTATTTATGGGTATTAGCATAAAGGGGTTTTTCAGATCTTTGTTAGCAATTTTATAAACCATGTACCATTTCCTTCCTCTTTACAATTATGCACTACCTTGTGTTTGTCTATCACATAAAATCCCAATAAAATACAATAGTTTGAGGTTGTAAGGTGATAAAATATGGAGTTAAAGGAGTATGGATACTTTTGCAAAACAATACATAACACTACATGTACACAACTCCTCACCATCCAAATGTGACATTTTTAATCTATTATAAGGTTGGCAGATACTGCTGAATTATCAGTACAATTACTGTGATGTCCCTGTGCACAAAAACTTCTATATCTGGTTGAGAAAATTCAGTTTTATCCTGACAACTGTGCTGAAAGTTGTCACGAGGTAAAAGACAACTTCAAGGTTTAGCGTTTTATCCTTTTAGAAATAATCTACAGTTAAAATAATGTAATTTTTTTATATTTACTGTTAACTGAAAACTGCTTACAACACAGAAGACTGAACCACCATTCAGTTCAAGGAAAAAGCCCTTCTAAATACAGTTTGCTCTCCAAATATTCTAAAATGAGCACACCTTAAGACACACAGTGTATTTTAATGTGCTTAATCTGTTTCCTCTAGAAGAGACGAAATGGCCTCGGTGTACATGCATCTATGGTGTGTCTGGAGACAAGATGTCAACTGAATTGGTGCAGGTTGGTATTACACTCCTACTGAAAAGACCACCTGTGCAAAAATGCTTTGACTTCTGTTTCAACTCACTCAAATCTGGTTTGAGTTTTGATATTTGCATTCCTTATAAGTTTTCGTGACAGAAAAAAAAGCTCATAAAATGACCAGTTGTAAATGTAGCTGTTATATTAGACCTTATATCATCTCTGTTTTTAACCGAGTTAAACCAACCTTTTCAGGGTTGCAACAGCCAACTGACTGAGCAACGGCAGGAGTTTGAAAACCTCTCAGTTGAACTAAAGGAGATGACGAGGATGCTGTCTCTGCTTGTGAGCAATATCAAGGAAGAAAGGAAACCTAGCTTTTGGACCAGAAAGATTAAAATCATCAACCAAGCTTACTTCATAATCTATGTAACAGCTTCCAGCTTGTTCTTGTGCTTTATGTTTTCCACCTGGACTGCTGCAGATGAATAAAGCTGTCTTTTCAGGCTTGGACATATTTAGGTTTAGATTTTGCCAATTGAAAAATAATCTTGTTCTAGGACTGAGTTTTAGTCGGCTCTACAACCAAACCAACCTTCTTACCGACCTACCAACTACAGGGTGGCTGCTCAGCCTCTCCAGTAGGTTAGTGGATAGCCAACCTTCAGTACTATCATTAAGTTTCCTCAGTCAGTCATAATTTGAAGTCACATCATCTATAGAGAAATGTCAGCACTTCAAGCTAAGAGCCACTAATAAAGCAACCTGGGCTCCTTTATTACTTCAGTTGTACCAGGGACTGATTGAAACCATACTTCCAAGAAAACTGAATTTTGGGTTTTTCTTGACTGTAATCCTAAATCAACAAAATTAACATGAAAAATGCTTGTAAGATATTGTGTGTGAGTGTGTGTGTGTGTGTGTGTGTGTGTGTGTGTGTGTGTGTAATGAATATAATATATATGTGTTTCACTTTTTGAGCTTAAATAAACTGTTAAAACTGTATTGAAATGTATCTGGCATTTTAAAAGAGAAACTTAAAAATACAAGAACATGGTATGTATAAAGGGCTACAAAAATGTTTATTAAAGTGAAATTAAAAAAAAAAAAAAAAAAACAAAAAAAAAAACTAAAATCTGATTAAAATTGCCTATAAGGATGATAAATACCCAACATCTTTTCTACAACTAAAAATCAGTCTCTAAAGAATTTTTACAATTTTAATTTTATTTTATTTTAGTAAACAGCATATCTTATCTTCATCAATTATGAATGCATCCATGACCAACTATCATAAGAAGCTCATATGTGTAAAATAGATCTGAACTAATAATGTCCTTTTTTATTGTAATTTTCAGGACAATGTTACAATATCAACACTCAAAACTAACAACCTTTTAAAAATATTTTGGGAAAAAAAAAAAAAAATCCCTAAAATTCCTTTTGTTTTTTTGTTTAAACTGTTCATATGGCTGAATTAACAAAGAGTGATAAGTAAAGACCAAATAAAACCCAGATACTTACAAGCTGCATCCAACACCACAAGTACCACAGCCAGTTTTAAGGTACTTACAAGTTACAGTGAGTGTTTCATTGTCACAGTGGTTTAAAAACAGTCTCTTCTTCTGAAACGCACACACACACTCACAGCATCCAAACAAAAAATAAGCATCAATTTGGAATGTCTTTCACAGGAATTGCTCTTGGCACTCCTGGGCCCTGAACAGGAGGTGGAGGTCGTGCAGGAACCACAGTTGTTTCTTGGCTCCAGTAATCCAATTCTCCATATCTGAAGCTGACAGGATATTTGGGTTCAGTTAAAGCCAAAGTTGTGCAATGAAGGCTTTAATTACTTGATGCAATCAGCCATTCGTCCTTAGATGCAAAACTTTCCATTTTGCCAACTGGAATTATAAACTAAATTTGAATACACTGCATTAACAAGAACCAAGTTGGAACGCATTTAAATAAATTTGAATCTGCCCATATAATTGCACTGATTTGATTACATATTTTAGCTATTTTGGCAAGTAAAATGCCTTGAGATTAATTTTTTGGTGAAATATAAACTTGTTTAAACATATTTGAATTAATACACAATTGCTCAAAATACATATTCAGATATATTAAACATATTTTAAAAAATAAAATACATACCCTGAAATTGGAGCAGAGGTCTCTGATGGAGCTGGAGGCTGGAGTTAAAGAGAGAAATATAAAAAAAGAAAACAAGAAATAACCAATCAGATGTTACACATATTCACATATTCATAAACAAAACACAAGCTTGCTTAGAAGAATTAGGAATTGACACGTATTATTTCTGATACATGTCTTTTTAACAAAAACAGCTTTAACATGCTGTTATAATTACTTGAAAACCTAGATTTACCCTTGCAGGTGGAACTTGTCTTGGAGGCTGAATTGTCACATCTGTTTGAACGTTGCCATTTGCTGGTGCATTTCCATTTCTGTTTCCTGTATTGCGGGATCTTTAAATAAAAAAGGAAAGATGTTCTTAAAAACATGAAACTTTTAGGATACCATATGAATGTGTTTTGTAAGTTTGATATTTTTTATTTTACTTTTGTCTTCGTTTCAAACAGATGTCTAAGGAATCCCTTTTGAAAATGTAGAGCAGCACCAGAATGACAGCGATGAGAAGAGGGACAACCAACAGGAAGAAGATCAACAGCCCGTCCCTGAGGGAGTAATCTGAGGCAGAGAGGTTTACAAGTAAAGAAGGAGAACTGTTTTTTTTTAATTCCAAAAAGTTAGTTTGTATTTCTAAACATACAACTGTAGTTTCAGGTTTTCAAATCATTTTCAACAGGACAAAATTGTTCTTAGAGATGCTAAAGTAAGGAATGCAATAAGCAACAAATACGCACTTACTGAAGCTGATAATTAGCATTAACATCTGCTAAACACTACTTACAGGTTTGCTTAGAAGTGTAATACTTTTAAAAATAAATTTGAACTGTTCCACTTTCATGCCTTCATAAACATCCAAAACTAACTGCAACAATTTTTTTTTTTTTTTTTTAAAGAACCTGTTATACAAGTTTGATTTTATTGTGTTCCCCCATTTCCACATGCCAAATGCCTTTTTGAAGAAAGGTTTTATGGTCAAACTCTTAAGCATGGTGGTGGTAGCCTCATGATGCCATGTTTTCCTGCCAGCGATAATGGAGGAAGGAGGTAAAACAAACATCACCAAATTCTCATTTAGTGGTGTATTTCTGCAGGACAATGATGACAAACACTTCTGAACTGATTTCAGAAAGGACAACATTAAGATTATGCAATGACCTTCCCAAACCCCCGATGTCTTCCCAATGAAAGATTTGTGGATTATGCCTAAAAGCTGGACCGGTACCGAGAAACCAAACAATTTAAATGAACTCTACCAATCCTGCCTAGATAAGTTGTGAAACAAGCAGCAGGAATTATGTCAAAAGTTTGTTGATGACTACCAAAACGCTGGGTTTCTCTGCAACTTGGTGAGGGTTATTTTACAAATTTGGCAACATGTTCACTAAATTCTTGTTTTTAAACCTAATCAAAGTTGTTACGTGGTCAGTTCACCCTAGAAAAACATCCAGGTCAAATAAATTATTTAAAGCTAAAAACTGATATGACAATCATGCCCAAATAAGGGTATGAGAAGTTCAGACTGAAACTGTATGCATGTGACCTTAGATTGATTATACACCAGATTTCAACTTTTTGTGTACATTCACTTTGAAAAAAATTTTAAATGTACCTATCATAGCAGGACCGCTGTCAATGCTGCCACCTAGCCCTTTTGTGTTGCAGTTGGGTGGAGCCCAACCGTTGTCACAGTGGCAGTGCCCCTGATCATTACACACCTGCAGAATGAAAACAGCCAATGAAGAATCTGGCTTTTCAATATTAATTGATAAAAGAGTGCATAAAAAGATATAAAAGGCTTGTTTTACTCCTCGTCCATTGCAAGTGGTCTGAGCATCACAGTCCAGGTTTGGCCGCAGAACTGATGCGTTCACACACTTAAAGTCCATGCAGGTCTAAAGTAAAGGATGAAAAACATCCAGTTAAACCTTCCTGGCAATTTCATTTTCAGTGTCTACATTCCTTCCCCTAAATAGAACACATTTTACAAAATTAAATATAGGCTCACCTTTCCTTTTTCACATGGACTACCAGGGTTAACGTAAGCTGGATCGAGCACATCGGTTCCAAGGTTGAAGTCTGCATTAACACATTTGGATCCTTCAACGATCTGGATACTGATTTGGGCACCAACAGGGTGGTTGTTTAAATCCACATTAGTGCACTGCACCTTTCCACACTTGGCATTCCTGAAAAAGAGATACTTCCTAACGTTACTATTAGTTTATTCGAAATGTACAGTTTACTTGAATCTCAATCAATCAGAATGTCACTGAAACTTTAATTTTACTAATTAAAAATAACAAAAAAAGAAATTCAATTTAATAAATAAAAAAATAAAAGAAACATACTTAAAACCAATAAAAAGGTTTTTTTAAAACAAAAATTTGATGGCCATCAAAATCACAGACACCTTCCACCTTCTTTTGCTAAAGAAAAGGGCTTTTCAGAATGCAGTATCCAAGAACAACAATGGAAAGTTGAGTGGAGGGAAAAATGGTGCTAGAAAAAGTTGCACAGGCAACATGGATAGCTGCATCCCAAAGGGGATTGTGAAGTAAATATTATTAGAGTTGGAGGAGATTGACAAAGTGTGGAGTGTAACTAGAATCTGTGCTTCAAGATCCACAACACACAGAAGTATCCAGTTTCACAGTTCTTGAGTCAAACCACTAAGAAGTGTCTTGCCTGGGCTGAGGGAAAAAAAGAACTGGACTGTTGCTCAGAGGTCTAAAGTCTTCTTTTCAGATGAAAGTAAAGTTTGTGTTTTATTTTGAAATCAAGGTTCCAGACATTGGAGCTTGAGTGGAGAGGAACAGATTCAAAGCTGCATTGTTTTGTATTAAGTTTCTTCAATGAGTCCCTATGATCTGCTAGTGCAGGTCTGTTTGAAGCACTTCATGGTTCCATCTGTTGGAAGGCTTCAGGCCAATCTGATTTTCATTTTCTAGCAATACCTGGTACCTGCTCATGCTGCCAAAAGTACCAATACCTGCTTTAATGTCTGTGGTATCGCTGCATTGTATTGATCAATAAAATCACATTGCCTAAAAAGAACCTACGTAGTAGAAGATAAGATGCCAGCCCAACCATACCGACAGACTTAAAGCTGTTATTAAAGCAACCTGGGCTTCCTGAACACCACAACAGAGCCACAGGCTGATTGCTTCCAGTACATGTCACACTGATGCAGTAAGTCATGCAAAATGAGACAAAACCGAGCAGTGAGTCCAAATACTGTGCAGAACATGAACATACTTTCAGTAGGCTGATAATTATGTAGCAAAACATGAGAAAACAATACACATTATTCTAATCTGGTATATGTAATAAGCAATAAAGTTTTATATTTCAGACTTTAAATTGTGTCACGGAAAAAGAATTACTTTTGATGATATTTTAATTTATTGACCTGCACCTGAAACATATGAACTGAAAATACTTACGCCACAGTACATTTGATGTAATCTCCGCTGCTGGTGATCCCACAGTTGCCAAATACGTTCCCCTTTGTATTTTCATATTGAAAACAAATATCATCTGCTTTTGTTGCACCTGTTCAAAAAGGAAAGGATCAAATATTACCAACAAGAGAAGAGATTGTTACTTTACAAGTGAACAAAACATACAACATATCGAGATGTTAGTTATTTTAATGCTTTAATAAAAACAACAGAGAGATAAGTGATCAGTACAAGTAATAACCTAAACCTAGAAGATTTCTCTAACGATTACAACAGAACGCACCTGATCCAAAAAGATGTAAACACTGGTACTCGTACGTCTGGCAGCGTCCTTCATAACAATAGGCAGCATTGTTTTTGCAGGGCAGTCCATCCATAATATAGAAGTCTTCAGGACAAAATCCAGTTTTGCCATTACAGTACTCAGGAAGATCACAGACATCCACTGACTTTCTGCACTGAGTTCCAGCCACTTTGATCTAGTGTGCACCAGAGGCAAGAAAGTCAAATTAATCACTTTGACATAGTGGGGACAAAAGTGATGGAATTCCAAGTGTAGCGAAACAGTTTGCAGACCTGACACTTGTCACAGCAGTCTCCATGAGCACAATAGGAACCACGTGTCAGCGTACAGGTGGCAGGATCACAGCACTCGTTTTTACATTCCTATATAAAATAGAAGAAGGAATAAACTATACCAGCATACTATACATTCAAAATTAACCACTCTCTACCATAAACATAAGAACATCTTCAATAAGGTCCTTTAGCTACAGTTCAGTAGAGAACTGTGGAAAATCTCATTGGAAACTTCTACAGAGGCTCTCTGAGGCTGGATAAGGCAACACTTTTATAAATAATTTTCCAGTTATATATTTTAAAATGGCTTTTTAAAATATATTTTAAAGATGCAAAGTCTGGATCACCTGGTAAACCACTAAAGAAATTAAAGCCTTCAGGGAGGGACACAAGGAATTATTGGAGAGTGTAGAACAGCAACTTAAAGTCAAGATGAGAGAGAACATGGAGGTATATGTTGATTTAACACACTTCAGTCAGATTTACAATGTTCATATACTCTAAAAGACACAGGTGGATGACTAACCGGTTGCCTCAATCAATGATTAACTGACAATCAGACCACAGTTTATGAGACTAAACATTTCTGTGTCTGATCAGGAGGTCAGCATTACAGGAGCACCACCGAGGACTGTATCCTCACCATTCCTTTTCACTCTGTACACGTCAGACTTGCATAACAAGTCCAAGTCCACTGATCAGTAGAAATACTCAGATGACTCTACAGTTAATCAGAGAAGGACAAGAAGCTGAGTACAGAGAACTGGTGGACCGCTTTGTTGCATGATGTGGAAACATTCATCTTATCTTAAATGTGAACAAAGCAAGAGATGATTTTACTTAATTTTACATAAGTAAAATTATGTACTATTTCCATCATAGGAAAAGCCTAGAAAACATACAACTTCATTTAGTCTCCTAGTAACCAGCCTATGTGCAATTTGGAGGTGTGCACACTTCTCAGCTGGAAGCCCTTTTACACAACAAGGCAAGCACACAGCAATTTCTGTGTGTAAGGCATCAAAGCATGGCACTCCTACTGAAATGAAGGTTGAGGATTCTTTCATTGCTGCAGCTTAATGAGATTGTTTTTAGTTGAACCCAGTACAGAAACAAGATGCGACTCGCCAAAGCTGTTCCAATGAATTACTTAAAAGGTGCTACCTGCATAGTTGGGCTACTGACAATGCTAAAGAATCAGTGTTGTTTAGCACTGGCAGTAGCCCAACTACACAGTCCAATCCAGACACACGGGCAACACGTCAAGGATAAGGTGCCACTGCTGCGATCAGAGTCTTTGAATCAAAATATCCTGCCATCAAGATATCTCTAATCACCTACCTATAAAGGTTTTGAGCATGTTCAGACAATATGGGAACTGTGTTTGTGATGTAAGATATCTCCAAGAACCTGCAAACTGTCCTACTGTCCATGTTTGGTTGATTTTAAAATCCGTAGTGTACCACAGTCTCTTAGTGTGATGTGAAGGAGGCCTAATCCTACCCTATAAAACACTATTTAGTTCAGTTTTATTTAATTCAGTGACAGACTTTGATATGTGAATTATTGTTCATAAAAGGTCTACACTAAAGACAGTCACCATCAGAGTAGTTTCTGTCTAACTATCTGGTGTCAAATTCACACAGCATGCACATCTGTTACTCTCCATTAAAGCTTTTGTGCATCAGTTAGCAAAGTCCAGAAGCTGAACAAAAACAAAGTACTATATACAATTTTTTTAACTTCTTTACCTCTGGTGGGCCACAGTCACACTCCTCTCCTTTATCCAGGCGGCCATTGCCACATTCAGCGATGCCGATCACATCTGATGCCGAGGGTTGATTTCTAAGACACACGCCTCCCCCACGGAGAATCAGTGCCTCAAAGTCCTGCGCACTGCAGTCGCTGAACTGGACGGAACCACTACAAAGTAACAGGATTAAATAAACAAAGTGGTCTGTAGTAAAAGAAAAGTAATCATTGTATTTTGTCAAAAGCTTTTACATTATTACAATGAAAAACTACAAAATACATGATACACAGACACAAAAAATATGGATTTCGTATACATCAGGTGGATAATATTTTACCTGGCACCCCCTGACATGATGCAGCTATTTCCATCACAGGTGCAGCCACTAGAGTCATGATTCATGCCCAGGTTATGGCCCATCTCATGGGCTACCACAGTGGAAACAAAATTCAAGTTGTCGTTGCTGTACTGTAAAAATAAAGCCCGGTATTTAAGTAAAACCCTTCTGCACAGGTTTAAATGATTATCTGTTTTTAAACATACTGACTGACATACATTTGTAGCAATAAGGTGGCAAAGGTGTATATTTCTAAGACTCTGCATTTTACAATTAAAAAAAGCATCTAGTTCTTGCATAGCTCTTAAACTTTTGTAGATATGATTTAAAAGTATATCATATGACATTACTTAAGCAAAGCTAAGCCAAACTGTGGTTAGTGTAAAATACCAAGTCCATTTTTACTGCTTCCATAGGAACTGAGAATAACAACCAGACCCTACAAAGCAAATGGGGTTTTTTAGCTAAAGGCTGTTTTGGCAGTTGTCAGGTTTGAGGGGATGTACATTAAGATGCATCACTGCATATCATTCTGGGGATGTATATAATGCCATGTCATAATAATAATAGTAAGAAAAATCATTCACAGGTGGAGAACACCCCAGAAGACATCCAACAACATCATCATTCATCCAGAAGTTGATCAAGCAAGTAGCTATTTTCTTGCAGTTATTTCCTGATTTATGAAGATCAACATGCATCTGCAATACATGAATTGCATAACTTCTTTTTTTTCTGATTTTGAAGAGTGATAACTAGGTCTGTGTCCCATCAGATTTATTACCGGGGAAATAGGTTCAAAGGTTCAAAGTTTCAAAGTGATCAAGTCTCCATGTATATTAGATAAGAAAGGTTTATGGACACCAGTAAGTTTGAAGCTTCCTAAACAAATTCACTCAAAATAAGTGCTGGATTTTTCTAAATTCATCTATGTTAGAGCAAAAAAAAAAGATTAATTTTAATGCTACTTATACAATATCCTAATACGAACATGGCAGCTCAACTTAGGTTTGCAAACTTGTATAGAATACAAATTATTAAACTTCAAAAAACCTTATTTAAAAGATTAAATCAAAGCTTTATTTACATGGCATAATACAGTGCGACAAATCAGCATAACAGTGTATTAATAGTCTAGCATGGTGGTGAAAGGTTAATGATTTGGGCTTGTCCTGAAAGCACATAGTGTAACTAAAAATATTTTAATCCATGCATGAGCTCCTTTGTAAACCAAAGTCTTACACTCTGAAAAACGAATCCATTCGTCAATCAGCTGAAATCTGGTCGAAATAAAGTTGTGAAACAGTTGTGAAACAGAAAGCTAAGCGAACAAGAGCACCAACCTACAGCAGAATTGCTAAATAAACAAGCAGTTGAGGAACTGCTCTCATTAATCCAAAGTCTAGACCTCAACAAAACTTTAAGTAAGCTGTGCTAAATCAGTGCAATCAGTCTTGAAAGAACTCAAACCATGTAAGTAAAGACTGGAAAAATATTCCTTTATCATGATATGTTAAACTGATAAGGTGTTATTAGAATAACTGCGTCAAGTATTAGATAGATTAGTAGTAGATAAATTTGACTACCAGCCACCGAGTCTGGGAGTACTTCATTTTTAAAGTTAGTTTTTGCATTTTGACTCCAACTCTTTAAGTGAAACAATGGTGTACTAACTTTCTGCAACGGATATAAATACAAACACAGTCATTTATAAGAAGTCGAAGTGCCAAAAGCATCTAAAGAATGTGGAAACCTGAAGAAAGAAGCCTTGTCATGGACGTTAGAAAGGCAGCATTCCAGTCAAACCTGTTTCACTGGTGTCTTATTTAGAGCTTGAGACAGTCATCAGCAACCATAGAGCCTCCCATTAATAAAACATACGGCATCAGATTGCCTGTAAAAGCTCATCGTGTCAAAGCACCACAGTGTCAGCAGGCATTTGAGATTAAAACAGAACGTACCACATTAATTCCTCCAGAGCTTGCCACAGAGCAGACGGTGCCAACGAAGGCCATACCCAAAACACCACCACTGTATGATCCCGACCGACCCCTGGAAATCAAATGGGAATAAAAAAGGTTAAAATCTTCTCTAACAACTTGAAACACAGACAAAAACCTAAGTTAATGGTTTGTTCTGCTAATTAAAAAAGACAAATATTACTTACACAATGAGCTGACCAATGTCATGTCTGATCTTTGGTATTAGAGTACTCTTTCTCCATTTAACAAACTCTCCCAGCACCCCTCCAGCAGAGCCTTCCACACTGAAAGGATTAGTGTCCTTAAAAATCTCCAGGCCCACAAGCACAACTCGGATATTCAGTGGCTTGTAGTACTAAAGAAAATAAATAAATAAAAAGAAGCAGATTTATGTTAGCATCAGTGAATATCAGTATAATTAAAGCTATTCCTATAATTTAAAGATGGTAATGATACTAGAGTTTGTGCGAAACAACTGAAAACTAATGAAGATATCCACATAAACACAGCAGAAACTCTCACCCCATCCAGTAGGTTTGCCATTTGCACCATCTCCTCTCTGACTGCTGTCTCATTTTTTTTCTTGTAATTATACTGTTAAAAAAAGGTCACATGATCACAAAAACAAAACCATATTGTTAACAATAATATGTCCATAATCATTTGATTCAGCCTTTCAACATAACGTTGAGTAATATAATTGTAATGTTTAAGAGCTCAATATGTAAGAAAAGAGTCCTTTAAAGAAATGCATATCAAGTCTGAGGACTGATGAATACAAAGTTATTTTTCAGAAAAATATTCCACTGAGATCAAAATCTCTGACAAGGAAAATCTGGACGAGATGACAGCTGAACATAATCATTTAGCAAATGCTGAGAAAGAATTTTTAAAGAGATTTTTGCAAACTGGAGAACTCTGAAAAAAGCAAACGTTCCACATTAATAAACTTAGTATATTATAGAATAGTGTCCAAAGAAAACATCTAATTGCCCATTTGTTAGGCTCAAGATTACGGTATATCACTTGAACATTTTTCAAATAATGTCTTGTTAAAAATCACAAACATCAATGCATTTTATTCAGGGTTTTATTAGATGCACTCATAAAACAGATTCTCGCTCCTTTATTAACATTTAATGTACCCAAAATAAAAAGTTTGTAAAAAATAATAATAATTAAAAAAAAATCATATAATGCTCTAGAATATTGAATTAATGTAACAAAAAATCTGTAAACATTTCATGTATGATGCAAAGTAATGTAAAATAACTGAGAAGGTACTGGCTATGGACCTCTGTATTTTCCTTTGTGTCTGTAAACCATTGAGAAAAAAATGAGGAAACAGAAGTAAAGTACTTCTGTTTCTCTGTTTCTTCCAAAGAAGTTTAGCCAGACTGGCTAAACAATTTTGAATCAGGTTGATCTGATTGTATTGGTGATGGCCAGAGGACCTGGCGGTGCCGTTTGTATGGTAGCCTCACTTTTGTCAGTCTGCCCCCCGGATAGCCGTGGCTTCGATGCAGCTTACCACCATCAGGGTGTGAATGACTGAATGTAGTGTAGAACGCTTTGTTGTCCTCTGGACTAGATAAAGCTCTGTTTTGCCATTTCACTGTTTAAGTACTAAGGAGAAAGAAGTAAGGCCTGCTGACTATAAAGGTTTTGTCTAAATGTTTTGTGTGAATCTCTGTCTAACTTGGAGTTTTTTGTGAGCAGAAGCTGTTTTTCATTGGGAGGAATTTGTGGATAAAACAAGAAAGGTCATGTCACCAGTTTGGCAGAACTTCAGATATTTAAAACAAAAACTAATCAATAATTACTGATAGACTGATATGAAACGCTAATACCATGATATGTGGTTCAACCATATCGTCTAGCCCTAATTCATACCATACTGTTTTTGTTATTGTTGTTGTTAGGCATGCCAGGAAAAATAATTTGCCATCCAACCATCACAAAAGTAAACTTATGGAGTTTGCTAAACTGCTGGAATTTTAGCTGGAACCATTTCCTTCAGTCAGACTAAGTTTGAGCATTTCAGGAATAAACCCTCCAAGTGGGTCTGATGTGACAGAAAAGGTGAATATTTGGAAAACCACCTCATGAGCTCTCCTAAGTACAGTGCAAGGTCTGTTATGCTGTGGGCCTGTTTCTCTTCCATTGGAACCTTGTTAGAGTGCATGGCTTTATGAACTTTTTAAATATTTTGTTGTATTGTTTGAAAGTGTCAGAAATTGCTCGTGGTTTTATATTTCTGTTTCATTATGTCATTCCAGGCCTAGTCTGATCGCCTCAACACTTTGCTACTGATTCTATTCATAACCTTTAGGGACAGAATTTCTAGGTGGAGCCAAAGGGCAACCTTGGCGACGTCCAACTCTCACCAGAAACAAGCACAAATTACTCCTGCAAATGCTGAATGAACTCTGGCGCTAGTCATACTGTGATTTAACAGCCCGTACCAAGCAACCTGGTACCCCATACTCCCGGAGTACCCCACACAGGACTCCCAAAAGGGACACGGACAAATGCCTTCTCCAAGTTCACAAAACCCATGTAGACTGGTTGGGCGAACTTCTATGCACCCTTCAGGACCCTGCTGAGAGTGCAGAGCTGGTCCAGTGTGTGTAATTACACACAGGAGGACTCCATCTAGTTGACCTCTGAAGGCAGCCTGCTTCACTGGATTATACTTAGGTGTTTTAGAGTAAGAGGACACACCACACTCTTCAGATTTTCATTTACAAATTTAAAAACGATGCATTGCAATTATGCAGTACTTGTTTATAGAAAATAAAATTTCAATTAAAAACCACCCAGCGCAGTAACGTAAAAATAATGTGGTAAAAGTTTTAGCAAAATTAATACTTTTGGCACTGAATTTAACTTACTTTATGATGCCTTTGAAATATTAAATAGATGTAAAATCTAATTTAGGACATCTCTCAGTAAGTTAAGTCCAGATTTATTTTACTGACAAAAAAAAAAAAGAAAAAAAATTTGAAGAAGAAATCATGAACACTCACCCTGAGGTTATCAACAACCAGCACCAACTCTATATAACTGGTTTGAGGTAAATTGCGTTTTCTCTGTTGAAACAAAAATGAGTCGAAGTATAAGGATTTAGAGAGAAAGACATCCATTTTACACCATTTCCAACTGGATTTAGACACAGAGGATGCTAACCCTTAGGAGAGAAGTCATGGACTGGCCAGGCTCGAAGGGTTCATAGCTAGGTGTTGATGCAGCTTCACCAATGACCCCGCAGGTGACTGGCTCAGAGTGAGAGTCCTTCAGGAGGTAGAGAGTGTGCTCGTTAGTGGTGGACACCGGAACAGGCTCAAGTCCAAATGCTTCGTTTTCAAGGAGGATCACACCCCTGCAGAGAAGTAGTGGAGGGCAGGATAAATGAATGCTCTAAACTGGTTTTGTGGAAGTGCAGTGGTTCAGCAATCAAATAAAAGTGGCTTGGTAGCGATGATTATTGCAATAACTATACGGTTTGCAATTAACCCATATTTTCCTCATACTTCAGGCTTAAAGTAATAATAACCTTTTGGAGTGGCCAAGCTAGAGTCCCAACTTGAATCTGACAGACAATGTATGGGGGGAGCTAATGATCAGGATTTGATTGCACCTTAAAAACAGCAAAAAGCTGGTCAGAAATTATAAGAAGGATCTGATTGCTGTAATAAAATTTTTCCATTGATTTTTAGTAGGAGTATGATTGATTGATTTTCCTTTCAAAAGTAAAATTGTTTTTATTTTTTTTATTTTTTTATGTAGTATCATGCTGTGGGGATGCTTCTAATCAGCAGAAACTGGGAAGTTGGTCACAGATGATGGAGCTAAGTAAAGGACAGTACTGGAAGAAAATATTTGAAGGGACAAAATACTAAAATAAAAAGCTTCAAAAGCCATGAATCAGGAGGAATTTGTATGTATTATTTGTCTCTCACTTCACAATTATGCATTACTGTTTTGATCTATGACATAACCTTCCAGAAAAATACACTGAAGTTTGTTGAAGTGATGCGACAACATTTAAAAACGCTAAAAACTCTTGCCCCAATAGTATATTGCCACATATTAGTGCAAGTTTTGATACTTCATAGTATCAAAACTTAGGAGTTTTAGTAGTAGTAAAGCTCTACTAATTTTCCTTCTTTTGGAAGGTCCTAAAGTTTTTTCTTTGGACATTGATTTCTTTTACACTCAGTTTCTTTTCAGTCTTTCTTCCCAACTAGAACAGTATATTATGCAGTGTGGTCTTAAAGCTAAGGAACGGGACCAGTGAAGCACAATAGATAAAGTGTTCGATCTTTAACAAACTTTATAATACAACAGATGAGCCAAATCTGAAAGCTGTGAGTCTAGGAAGTATGAGAAAAATCTGCAAAGACCGGACACCAGACATGAGGAAATCATCATCCAACAGTTCTATTCAACAAAATAGAATATATGTCCAGATAGGGATTGTTTGTCAAATTAGAAGCACCTTTTAAAAATAGCCTTTAAGCATGTAATAAACACACTTCTCATTAAGTCCACATTTCTGTATTATTTTTTCTTCAATTGGTCTGATGCAATATTCAAATCTCAAAGGTCATGTTTTCATAAGCTGTAAGCAGAACATCATCCTAATCAGCATAAATAAAGGCTTGAAAAGATCTGTCTGTGTGTAATTAATGTGTTTCACTGAATTAATTAAGTTACTGAAATAAATAAACTTCAATAGGAATGTAAAATGTTCTGTATACAAATAATCCAACCAAAAAACAGGAACCTGAGGCCAGAGCATGTGCTGAGCGCAACCACTGAATGTTCATATCCCTCCACAGTTCCATGGTAGTAGCAGTGCACCTGAAAACAGCCAAGCAAAATCAAGTTTAACAGTTGCTCCTTAAAGCAGTCTTCACAGGGGTAAATGGGCAATCAGGAAACTCACATGTCTTGGATATGAGGTACTGTAGTTACCACTTGCATCCCGCGAATACTGGACAAAATCTGGGTGTAAAAAGCCTCTGAGTAGAAGAGGAAAAAAAAGAGATTTCATTTTAAAGATTAACAATTATAAGTTAATCTTAATAAACTGGAATATCATCCAAAAGGTAACTTAATTCAGCAATTCAACTCAAAAAGTGAAATACAAAAGTATTTTTTGATTGTTTTGAAACTCTGGCTCACAGCTAACCAAAACCCAAATTTCTGTTTTTTTAGAACATTGCCTAAGGTTTTTTAATCCAGAAATGCCAGCACAGTTAAAGAAACCTACTCTCACAAAGCGTTCTTAAATATTTTTTGGAAAGTTGAGTGGAAGGAAAAGCTACCATGGTGCACAAGCAAAAGGGAAAACTGCGACTAACAACTCCACAGAGAAACCTCCATGATACGTCACATCAATGCAGTAAGTCAATTAAAAGAAGCTGCTACCAAGTACTGTGTACATATACTGACCAGTATGTGGACATGCTTTTCAATAGGCCAACATTTCTGTATTTCAAATCCTTTTTTATTGGTCTTGTGAAATTTTACATTAAAAAAAAATAAATAAATAAAATTTGGGTTTTCATTAGGTGTAAGCCATAATCATTAAAATACTAGGAATAAATACTTCAGATAAATCAATTTCTGTGTGTTAACTGGAATTTGAGTATTACTCTGTGATCTGGGTCACTGAAATACCTTAAATGTTTTGATGAAGTATTCTATTTTATTAAGATGAACCTGTATTGCCAACAATGTGATAAGTTTGTACCTGTTCTTTTCCAGATGAAGAATATGCTCTCTGTTGTTGATCTTCAGCATGTATGATACTTTATCTTCATAAGTCTATATGCGCAAAAGAAACAAAAAACAAAACAAAAAAAAATGTCATTAACTCATAAAAAAGGAAGTACAAAAAAAACATTTATAACATCAGGAACCTACCTCTTTTGTCTGGGATGTCCCATTGATGCTCCTTGTCCACCTATTTTTGATCACCTGTGGTTTTACAATGGAGTACTTGGGCAGTTTTGATGTAAACCCACTGAAATCCTCTGGAGGTTGAAAACAAACATATTGTAAATACTGCGAGGTAACACTTTGAATAACATACACCGTCCAATTCTCCTAAGAAAGAACTCACACGCAGTCCAAGCACACACCCAGAACAAAATGAATTAGGCAACATTTCATTCAAGATCCTATTTTGACCTCGTAAATTAAGCAACACGATTAAAGTTGAACATACATACGTCCAGAAGCTGGACCGTCAATAACACCGAGAACGCAAAATACAAGAGAGCTATGATCCGATCAGTCTGAGAGAAATACAGCAGTAAAGCGAATTCTGTTTCTCGAAACGAACCAAAAACAATAACAACAACACGGTGTTTAATTTAAACCAACTGAAATGTGCCTCACCTTTGTTTTCTATCCCAGAAATACAGAAGTGAAAGAAATAAACGATGAAGATCGGTTTCCTGAGAATCATCATCGTAGAAAAGTGTAAAACGTCAGCATAAAGGAAGTCTGCTTCGGATGAGACGTGCAGGACACTGCTTCTCTCCTTCTGCTCAGGTGCTCAGGTGCGGTGATGGGCGTGGCTATGACAGGTGAACTAATTCTGGTAAAACGAGGAAGAAAATCACACTGCGGTGACTTTTAACTTTGTTTTTAAAAAAGTACAATGTTTTTAAGAATAAAGTTTATAACTGATGCTTTATTGCCACTGTTTACGAGGGAGAATTTTGTCACGCGTCATTCCTATGCCAAGTTATCACTAAAGGGTGCGCACCATTTTATAGCCGGCACAGCAATCGATGCCACGGGCCCTATTCTGTTCGACATGGTTTTAAAAATATCGTATAAATGCAAAATTTAAATAATTGAGTTCATATTCAGCCCCCCACATCTCATAGAATACCGTCCAGTCCTTTGCTGCTGCATGTTTAAGCACAGAAAACTTTACAGACACAGACTTTGTATAAAAGTATGCCATCCTAATGTTCAAAACAAAAACTCTTCTTTCTCCTGATAAAATGTGCCATGGTTATTATTTTTCTACACTGGAGAATAACATATGGACTCTCTTAGGTAATTTGCTTGTGCTCAAAGATTACATTAACAATATGACCGACAAGTGTCTCTGTTTTATTACTTAGATACATTCATTTATCTTACAATTAATACAGCTGCATTTGGCAGCAGAAATTAACAAGCACTCTTGAGTCGAAGGATATATAATTCCCATTGAGCTCCTTCTGCAACACCTGACTTATTTCTTTCTGAGTAGATGTGTTACAACTGATTTGAGATAACGCATACAAACAATACATTATCTGATTTGGAAATCAGAGTGTTTACATTTGTTTTCCATAAAGAATGACATGCACAGATACAGTTGCTGATACCTGACTAGTCCACAAGGTGGCATTTTAGTCTTAGAAACAGAAAAGCACAGCTCTTCAGAACATAGTAACAGCTTGGATGTTTTTGCACAAATAGAAGGTAATCATTTAATTTTTTTTTTTAATCTTCATTATTTATTTTGATTTCATCTAAATACTGTATATTTTTATATAGGTCAAAGTATATACATAGTTTTACAAAAAATATTTTGAATAAAATCCCACTCATCCTAAAAACTGAGTTTACAGCAGCGGATTTGGGCTGCAGTAAATATATTTATTCGAATCATAGTTTCTTTTGATTCGAAAGACAATAATTAATGTTAATTCTGATAAAGCAAAAAAATCATTTTAACTATGTACCACTTTGTAAACAGGCAAAGAAACATGTACCTTGAGTATATATGTTGAGCTTTTAGACTGCTTGATTATGCATCATGATAGTAAGATTGTATGTCAAACATAGAAATCTCTATTAACTTCTCACCTTTGAGATAAAAAAAAAAAAAGTATCTAATTCATGCAGCTGTTCTTTAAATGATGTGTTTCTCTTTGCATGTAAAGCAGAGTCATGCAATCACATTGTTCTTACAGTATTAAAAGCCTGCCATACAAAGTGAGTTGAAAGTTTATTGTAAGAAGAATTGCTTTGGAATCTAAAGCTACTTGAACAACTTCTTTGAGGAGTTTGGGGCTATATGTTTGATGAGACAGAGAAGGACCTGGAATTCTGGAACAATCAAACTTAGACTGAAAATATTTAGAGAAGTTGAATTACCTCATATTTGTTTGCCTGTTGCCCTGCAAGTAAGGATTTCCGAGCTCTTTTGGCACACCCTGCACTGCTCTTCTGTTAAATATGAGTCACCTGAGTCTACAGGTGATTTCCTTGATCAAACACTCTTTTATGTGGATCTGGACACCTTTCACGAGAGAGAAAAAGCCAACAAGTGTCTTAACTCCCAAGAACTGCCTCTTTTTTTAAAATTCCTCAAAACTTAAATTTTTACTTGTGATTTTCTCTCGCTCTCTCTCTCTCTCTCTCTCTCTCTCTCTCTCTCTCTCTCTCAATTGCCCTCTGCAGTATCTCTGCCTCTCTAGTCTCAGGGCTTCACAATGCAGCTATTTCTGCAATATTGAGATAACAATGTGTTGTTTTTTTATTTTTGTAAAGAAAAAAAATGGATTGCCTGAAATTATTAAATTGCTAATTAAAAGAAAAACCTCCAACAAGAGTCGTTTTTATTCCCCCTTTGTATTTGTAATTGCCATAAATTCCCTTGTTTTAAAGCTTCCCCAAGAGCCTGTAGCTAAAGAAAATAAATCACCCAGAAATTTCAACCATAACTGTTGCGAAACTCGTCCCAAACTTGTCTACAGTTGCCCCAGAGGAAATATTAACGCATGACCAGTTTTCTGAATGTTTTTAATGAATAAATTTGTGTTAAATTAGTTCCATCATAAAACATTCCCTTGAGTTCTTTAAAAACCTAAAAATGAAAAGTTTCACTATAAACTATCTGTAGAGCAAGAACACTTTCAGTTTTATGTGTGAAGATAAAATCAGGTCCAGGATTGAACATTATTCATATAAATGTTTATCTTAAGAACCTACTCTCTGACAGTTTTAAGAAACTATCAACACATAAAATCACATGATACAGATATCTTTATGGTTAATGTGGCGTTTTGATTGACTTGAAGTCTATGAAGTTATATTTTGTAGGATGAAACCTGGAAATTACTACATATCCCACAATTCCCAGAAGGGTCCCCCACTCGTTTCCTCAACTGTTCTGTGGGTGCGCACCATTCGTAACCCAGCGAATCAACTGGTATGCCGGGAGGGCGTGGTCGATACACCGCGTCCACCCAGAACATCAGCCAAGAGCACCCAGCCTGGAAGGAAACATCTGACCCCCATATTCAGTACACTTACGGTCTTTTCATCATTTATACCCGACTCATCACCCGGCTGACTGTTAGAGAATGCAACCCGTATGCGTGAAATGTCATGTGACTATTGACAAATCAACTAAGGGATTTGCTCCTTTTGTCATCTCCGGTAAGGAAGCCGGCGAGAGTCGATCAGAAGCGGCTTGGGAGACGTTTATTTATTGAACGCAAAACAGGGAATTGTCTTCCCCGAATAGTTGGGATCTGTAAGAAATATTTAACTAGCATCCCGACAGTGATGTTTGACAAAACAAATACGCTAAGAAGAAAACGTGCCTACAATTTTTCAATTATTGCTGAATAAATTTACTTGCTATTTAAGAATAGGTTATATTATCGGTGGGTATTGTAACGACTGTGTTTGTATTGACCTTTGCAAAAGTATTTACTTGCTCGGTTTTTTTTCTCCGTGAAACGTTTCAGTAGCAGATGAGCAATGCGCAGACTCCGCCTGCTCGGATGCGTTACGGCTGGGTGGAAATGGTGCGGACCCAGTAACTTCAACTGGAAGGTGCCTCCTAGCTGTTAGGAATTGAAGAGTGTGAACTGGCTTAAACTGTGTATAAATGAAGGCTGTCAGATAAACCGTCAGCCCGGTAAATATGTGTACAGTTGTGCATATGAAGATTGATCCGTTCTTCACGTCCTGTTAGCTTTCTACATCGGGTAAGATGCATATGTATCCTGTAGTTAGCTGTCAGTTAGAAACGACAGTTAAAGCTGTGTTTTTGGGCCTTAACGTGTATGGAGCGAAAATGCAAACTGAATGATAGATTTCTAGGATATTTTACTCGCTGTTATTCTCCCTTTACGCTCAGTTTTCCTTGTGCAGTTCTTGTTTACTAACAGCATGGTTGTTGCTCTAAATTTAGCTAGCTAGTTGTGAGTAGGACTAATCTCTGGTACCACTTCATTGCTTATTTTGTTAAAAATGGAGACCTCTGTGCCTCA
The DNA here is from genome assembly GCA_014839685.1 of Anableps anableps. Taxonomy (NCBI): domain Eukaryota; kingdom Metazoa; phylum Chordata; class Actinopteri; order Cyprinodontiformes; family Anablepidae; genus Anableps; species Anableps anableps. Next base: position 20,999,572 of record CM026084.1, read on the forward strand.
GCTGTCTAACAACAGATTATATAAGTCCGTATTGAATGTGGTGTGTGCATTTATCGTCGCACTGCTATGTATGCATCAATTAGTTGGGTATCACTAAAAGTATTGCTGTTAAAAAGCAGCTGTTGCACGAATTTGTGTTTTGAATCAGTTGCCAGAACTAGGAAACAGTTGTTTTTTGGTGTTTTTTTTTTTTACACTTAAAGTGGAAAGTATGCAACTCCTTTTTTTCTCCTGAAGGTGTATTAATGTTTGAACATTGTCTCTCTGGGTTAAAATGGCAACTACCACCGTGTTTAAATGTAACCAATTGCAGGGGTGAAAAGATCCTCCAACTCCGTTCCGTACCTAAATGTTGCCTTTTCATTCCTTCCTACTTCCATTTCGTACCTGTACACAAACCATTTCGTCCCAATGTGCAGATGCATCTCAAGTCAGAGTTAAACACTTAATATATAACTGGGTCTAATGAATTTGTTTAATTGTTGTTGTTTAAAGAGATAGTAATCATTCTGTATGTACGCTTCTTATTTTGAAGACATTAATAAATAAACCTCTGACATATTCTCTCTCATTATTGTGGCGTTTAGCAAATAGAAATAATTTTTGTAATTGTAGCTGACCTACACTATAGAAGTTTGGTCTGATTTACCTTCAGACAATGAGAAAAAAAAAGGTGTGTGTCTTTTTTCATTTGGTGTCTGTAAACTTCTGGTTTCATCTGTATCAGTATATAGTAACAGCATTAGCTTTTCCCTTATTCTACTTATACAAACTAAAGCATATTGTTTTAATTTATCCCCTTTTTGTCATCCTCAGTGAGCCCACCTCCCTAGCTGTGACCCTCCTCAGAGACTGTTGGGAATCCCCGTGATACCAGACACAACCATGTCCATGTTCAGCACAGGCATCCTTGTGCTGACATCTCCTCTCCAAACCCTCCCTTTACGCATCGCTCCAGTGCTCAGCTCGGCTGCTCAGCTCGTAGACCGCACGCTGTACGTCCACCTCCATCCTGGACTTAACCTGAGCAGTGCCAGCCAACCTCGACCCGTTTTCATTCCACCCGTAGTAGACCTGTCCACACTCATCACTCGGCTCTACAACAACGCAGCGGACATATGCGGCCACCTGGATGTTCGGGTTTTGCTTACTAATATACGCGCTCAGCCGGCTGCCTGCAGCGGGGCCGGAACTCCAAATTGCCCCTTCCCCACACCACAGCCTCTGTTTCACTCCCCAGAGGTGGTGCTGACAGATTTTGCACCGCAGGACCCGCATCAGTCCAAACAGGTTAAGCAGTGTCTGGAGAAGTACACTGGTCACTGTTATGTTTGTAGACCCGGTATCTCATCCGTGCTGCTTCATCCGCAAATAGTAAAGCTGCAGGAAAACGAGGACGCGCCAAAAAATGACAAAGAACAAAAGGCTGAACCCATAGAAACCTACAGTGATGTAGTGGTAGGAGGCACGTTTGACCGCCTGCATGGAGCCCACAAGACGCTGCTCAGCATCTCATGTCTGTTGGCCAATAGAAGGTTTGTCATTGGAGTGTGCGACCAAGCAATGCTTAAAAGTGAGTGGTCCTTTTAAGTATTTAACAACATTTATTCATGTAAAGCTCTGATGGTAAAATGATGCAGTGCCTTGCAAACGTATTCATGAATGCTACTACCACGTTACAACCACAAGCTACAATGTATTTTAGAGGATTTTATGTGATAGAACAACACTAAGTACTTAAAAATTGTGAAGTAGAAGACCTAGGAACACAGCAGACAGGTCTCTGAGGACGTGGAGAACATTAAATCAGGGTTAGGTTATAAATCAAAATCCCAATCTTTGGACATCCCAAAGAGGGTAAAAATGTATCATCTTAAAATGTATGATATGGTACAACTGCAAACTAGCTAAGACTGACTTGTTGAATATGAATATTGTATCCCTATTGTGAAATATGGTGGTGGAAGCATCATGTTGTGGGACTTTTTTTTTTTTTTTTTTTTTTTTTTCTTTTAACAATGGAAAAGGAAAGCTGGTCAGAGGGGAAGCGGTGGAGATTATCCTTCCAGCAGGAATGGCTCAAGTCAAAGCATATTTATGTTAGACTGGTCAAAATCCAGACTGGAATCCAATTTTAAAAAGAAATCTGTGGTAAAACTCAAGATTTGATGTTTTATAGATTATCTCCATCCAAACTGACTGAGCTTAAGCTATCAGGGCAACAGTTTTCAATCTCTAGGTGTGTTTTTCTATCACATAAAATCTCCCAAAAATACTTTGAAATTTATATAACACGACAAAATATGGGAAAGCTCAAGGAGAACGGATACTTCTGCAAGGCTCTATATTTGAGAAACTGCTGGCTGACTTTCGCTCCTTTCCGGTTTTAGAAAAAGTTTTAAAGGAGCTGATTGAGCCGTACTCTGTGCGAGTGCAGAGACTCCGGGAGTTTCTGCAGGACACCAAACCCTCGCTGCAAGTGGAGATCGTCCCACTTGAAGACCCCTTTGGAGTGTCTATAGTGGACCCTCTGTTGAAGTGCATCGTGGTTAGCGAGGAGACCAGAAAGGGGGGCGAGGCTGTCAACAAGAAACGCATTGAGAATGTACGCTTCCTTTAAAAATAGCTCTTTTTGTTTAATTGATTTCACGGATGCCTTTTGTACTTTTGCAAGTATTTTGTACAACGTTTATTGTAATATTGAGGCTGAACAGATGCTGGAAATCTGAAATCAGACATGTTGTCACGGTAACTATCAGTGCAGGTCACTTGTACAGATTTCATCATGCATTTTTCTGACTAACAGCCTGAAGTTGAAGGTCACCTGGAGGCAGGTTGCAATGTTTTTATTGCCTTTTACTTCAACTAGGACCTTCCACTTCTTGTCCTTCATGAGATCCAGTTGCTTAAGGATGCTCATCACAACGAAACTGAGGAGGAGAAGATCAGCTCCTCCAGTCTACGTTCTCGCCTACTTGGCACCCTCCTTACCCCGCCTAAAGTAAGTTCATTTTATTTTTAAAAATTCCTGCTCAAACAGATGCTCTATAATCAGCTTTAAAGACTCTCCTTTCTTAACTCTTTATCATGTTTGTGTTTTATTTGAAGTAACCCCTGAAGTCAATAAAATAAGAAAACACAGTAAACAAATGGAACTAACTTCTTTACTTGGTTCTTTATTGGTTGTAACAACAATAAATTTCAATTAATGATGTCTGAGAATCCCAAGAACTGACATGACAGTGTGGTCAGGATTGCTTTACTGTTTTTTTTTCACTATTGTTTTCAAAGCATCAATAGGTATCATAAATTTGACAATTAAATGGTGTAACTATGTGCAGTTTAGTAATAAAAATCACACTTTATGTAACTGGTGTTCTGAATAAGCCTTTTTAAAAAGTTTTTACTATAGGGCTGTGATTGCAGTGACATATAGTAACATCCTACATCTAAAAATAAATACAAAGAAATTGTAAATAGTCTTTTTGTCATTATCACAATAAATACGGTGATGAATATCGTGATTAAATTTAAAGTCTATACTGCCCATCTTTAGCTGAACCCCTACTATGACAGATTTTATATCATAAGATTTATTTTATTGATTAAATAAGTTCATCTTCTTTCTTCTTTTTTTTTTTTTTTTTTTTTTTTTGTTTCTTTTTTTTATTTTTTAAAACAGTCGGCAAGTTTCTTTCTGGTCTGAAAGAGTAAAAAACTGTTCTTTCTGTGTTTTCTGCAAAAAGAAAAACGAAGGCTGGCATATCAGAAAGAGCAGCTGAGTTTTAAATCCATTGCTGAAAACTTGGATGGTTAATCTTTTAAGCTTGGTTTTATTCTGGCCAGCACAAACTGTAAGGCAACACAACAGCTTCTGAATGAAGGCTAGAAACCCAGTGTCTACTTTGCATGAGTGTGATCTAATCTCTTTGTTTGCTGCTGGCTATCCAGATTCTTTTCATTGTGAGGGTGGGGAGCCTGTTTGACTTGACTTCAAGAGCTCTGACTTGTTTTATAATTGTTTCTCTTGCCAGTAGCATTATTGAAATGTTCTTATCATCTCCATCTATGATCTCATGGATCTTTTGTCTCCTTTGTGTCAGGACCCATCCCACCTCCCTCCTACTCCGTATGTGATTGGCCTGGCGGGAGGCAGCGGCAGTGGAAAGAGCTCAGTCGCCAAACAGCTGGAGGTTCTTGGTGCGGTTCGTATCGACTGCGATAAGCTGGGTCATGAGGTGTACCAGCTCGACACAGAAGCCTATCACAAAGTGCTCCAAGAATTTGGATCAGGTAGACTCTAACTATACTTTCAGGGCATGTTAGGGTTGTCAGGATTCTTTAATGGTGCTTAGTAAGCATGGTAGTTGCAGTGCCTTGAAAAGATATGAACATCCCTTGAATGTTTTCACATGTTGTCATGTTGCAACTACAAACATCAGTGTATTTTTAGGGGATTTTATGTAACAGAACAACAAAAAGTAGTGTGTAATTCTGAACTGGAACAAAAAGAATACAGTGTTTTGCACAATATTAATACCCCTTCAGCATTTTTCATATTCAGTCCCACCGCAACCAACACAAATTAGTATTCTGTAGTAGCTCTGGCTGGATGTTTTGTATCGTTGTCCTGCTGGATGGTGAGTTTTTCTTCCAGAATATCCCTACATTTGCCCCCTCCATAATTTCTGACAAGCTTCCCTGTCACTGCTGAAGAAAAGCATTTCCACAGCTTGATGCTACCACCACCATGTTTCATGTTTATTTGCGTATAGGCCAGAAATTTCAGTGTTGGTTCCGGCCTGATCAGAGACCCGTCTACATGTTTGATGTGTCCTCACACGACTTGTGCTAAGCAGGACTTTTTATGGTTTTCTTAACAATGACTTTCTCTGCTTCCACCTGAGCTGTGGATCTCTGCAGCTCCTCCAGAGCTGCTAGAGGCCTCTCATCTGCCTCTCTTTTGCCACAGATTCGTTATTGTATTTAGGTCTGAAATTTGATTGGGATATTCTAATACATGAATATTCTTCAATCTAAACCAGGGGTGTCCATCTCCCACCTGAGCTGCGGAATGCTGCAGCTCCTCTCGAGTTACCATGGATGCTCATCTGATAAACGCTCTCCTCTGCAGTTTAGTTGGATGTTTTGGGAGATTTGTGGATGTGTTGTACCCTTTCCATTTTTGTTTTTTAGAATCAAGCAGTAATTTCTAAAACATTAAAACCTTCGGATATTGTGACTTTTGAAGGTAATTGATTTTTATTTAGGGGTATTAGTATAAAGAGGCATAAATATAAATTTACACCACAATTTTCCAATTTGTATTTGTAAAATATTTTGAATCCTTTCACTTCCCAATTATGCACTACGTTGTGTTGGTTTATCACATAAAATCCCAATAAAATACATTGAATGTGTTGGTATTTCCATGAAAAAGTTCAAAGGATGTGATACTTCTGCAAGCGACTCTTAAGGTGATAGTTTGCCCTCAACCATAAATACATCATGAATGTTTGTATTAATACTTTAAAATGGGCTAAAAAGTAGTGAGAACTCCAGTTATGTGAGTTTGGGAAGGTAAAGAATTTCAACTTGGGAGAAATGTTTTAGGAACTGAGCACATTGACCAATTTGACCTTAAACAGATTAGATACAGAGTTGCTTTAATCTTTTTCTCTGTTTCATTTCTTCTAGAAATTCTGAATAAGGATAAAACCATCAATCGACGTGCATTAGCAGCAAAAGTGTTTGGAAACCAGGTATTTCAGCATTGGATGTGGCACAGCACAATTCTCTGCAAAATGCAGATGTTCTTTTGTTACTGACTAAAGGTGATGCTTGTTTTAGGAGCGGTTAAAATGTCTAACAGACATTGTGTGGCCTGAGATTGCACTGCTAGTCAAGGAAACAATAAACCAAGCCAGAGAAGAAGGTGTTGTATTGAATTATGTAATCTGCTTACGGTGCTTTCAAGTGTCTCTGTCTGATGGAATTTTCCGATGCTTAAACGTGTCGCTGTTTTTTTGTGTTGTTGCTTTATTGAATCCTTATTTCAAAAAACGTTGAATTTGATCGTTCTTAAGTTCATGCTTTTGCTGTGATCTCCAGCTAGAATAGCTTTAGATGCATTTGACTGAAAGGTTTTAAAAACAGTCTGAGAAGATGAAACAGTTAATAATTACTAAAGTTAATGGATGAACGGTTAATGTAAATGTTTGATTCCAACAACAAACTTTAATTGCAGTGTTGCATGTCACATTTTCAGCTGCAGTATGCTGTTGTCCCTGAAATGAATTTTTTTTTTTTGTTGGTTTTTAGGTAAGGAGGTTTGTGTGCTGGATGCAGCTGTTCTTCTTGAGGCCGGCTGGACAGACTTGGTCCATGAGGTTTGGGTCACCATCATTCCTCAGGACGAGGTAATGTTTTCTTACCCACAATCCTCAATAACACAAATTGAAGCAACACTAATATAGACTTTAATAGTTGGAATACACTGCTTCACATACAGTTCTTGTCAAAAATGTCCACCCATTAGTAAAGTTTATGGATGTCAATAATTCAGGATTTCTATATTTTATTTATTGTTTCTGTTTTACACAGGGATAAAACTTAATGCGCATCTTCAAATATATAGACACCCAGTAATATTTAGTTCAATGCACCCATTTTGTGCAAAACTGGCCCTCAGCATGATGGAACTTCCACTATGCTTGACACCTGTGTTCTCAGGTTTGAAATCCTGACCATTAATCCTCCAAATAGTCCTCTTGACATTCTAACTATGTACAGTATCTTAAAAAAAGCATACATAGACCTTGAACCTTTTTGTGTTTTGTTAAAAACATAAAATTTCATGTATTTTTATTTAAGCTTCATGTGATAGATCAACTGAGATGTGTACTTATTTGTGAAAAGATAAAGGATGCATGATTTTCAGTGTATTTAGTCCCCATTTTATTCTGACACCCCCGACAAAAAAAGTCCTGTTCCACTTTTAGATGTCACCTACTTAGTAAAGTGTCCATCTGTCCATCATCTTGTGCTTTATCCGGGGTTGGGTCGCAGGGGCAGCACCCTAAGCAGAGAAGCTTCCCTCTCCCCAGCCACTTGGGTAAGTTCCTCCAGAGAATCCCAAGGCCAGCTGAGAAACATGGATCCTCCACCGTGTCCTGGGTCTTCCTCTGGGTCTCCTCCCAGTGGGATATGCCCAGAATACCTCACCAGGGAGGCATCCAGGAGGCATCCTAACCAGATCCCCGAACCACTTCAACCTGCTTTTCCTGATGTGGAGAAGCAGTGGCTCTAGTCTGAGCCCCTCCCACATGACTGAGCTTCTCACCGTATCTCTAAGGGAGAGGCCAAATTCAGATTTTGGATAAATATAGTTCAAACGTGTGTAATTCAATCTCACTATAAGTACAGCTGTTATGTAAAGGCCTCAGAGGTTTGTTACAGAACATTAATGAACAAACAGCATCATGAAGACCAAGGAGCACAGCAGACAGGTCATAGATGAAGTTGTAGAGAAGTTAAAACCAGGGTCAGGCTATAATCAGTATCCCAAGCTTCGAACATCTCATGCAGCATCGTTCAGTCAATCATGCAAAAATCTGGTCCATGGCACAACTGCAAACCTAAATTAATTACACAAGCAGCCAACAGGCAGCTTAGGAGGAAAATCTCGAAGAAAGCTATGAAAAGTCCCATTTACAGTTTGCCCCAAGACATGTAGAGGAGACACCAAACATGTGGAAACGAGGTGCGCTGCTCAGATGAGACCTCACTGACACCTGATTCTGGCAGCATCATGCTGTGGAGATGCTTTATTTCAGCAGGAACAAGGAAGCTGTTCAGAACTGGATACTAAAAAAGACCTGTAGGTGTAATTGTAGCCTAAAGGTTTGTCTCCAGCGCTTTTTAGATTTGTAAAAAAAAAAAAAAAAAAAAAAATGTTGGAATGTTGTTCGTGCATCACACACAATGACAATAAAATATATTAAAAATATTAAAAATATATTAAAAGTTTGTGGTTGTCACAAGACAAAATGGAGAAAAAAATTCAAGGGGCGCAAGTATTTTTGCAAGGCAGTGTTATTTCTAGCAGGGATCAAAAAGTCATGAAACATTTGGTTGTAATATTTCATGCATTAAGTTTTTATGTGTGGTAACCTTGGTGACCTTTTTTGTGTTTCTTTTACACAATGCCACCGGAGTTTCTAAATATAATATCTCTACTATAAAACAGGTGCCGTTTTTTTTTTTCCCCCATTCTTCCCAGGCCGTGGTAAGAATAACCGAACGGGACGGGATCAGCACAGAAGACGCCCTGCGCAGGCTGCAGAGTCAGTGGTCAAACAGTAAACAAGTCAAGCATGCTAACGTAGTGCTGAGCACTCTGTGGGAGCCAGAGGTCACCCAGAAACAGGTCAGACACTCATCATCCCATCAATATATGCATCACATGTATTCATCTCATGAAGCAATTGCAGATCATTTTAAAAACATTTTTTATTGTAAAGGTACTTAAAGCGTGGAATCTCCTTCAGAAGAGAATCCAGCAGAAGAAAGCGGAACGATAGAGAACATGTCTGGATTATATCAGCTTTGACTTGTGCAGAGAAAACGCAGAAGGAAGCATGTGTGCCAGTGACCAATCCACAAGAGGAAACACTGCCTTAAACAGAAGCGAGGAGATTCATCATGCATCTGCTGCTAACAAAGCAGGCTCCCTTACTTTATTCAAGAATTCAGTGCCTGAGCCTCTTTAGAGGTTTTTAAAAGTGTCGTTTTATGTCCAAGATGCTTAATTTAATGATGGATGAGAAAAAGTGAATTTGGAAGCAAAGATAAATAATTTTGATTTTAAATGAGTAGTAACCAGTGAGCTTTCGGTCAGATTTCAAAGGATCTTTTTGTTTTAAGGTATGATCAATGAATGTGACTTATTTCAGCATTAGTGTTCAAATTCTTTGCGGTATCCAATGTGAATTAATATTGTAACTTACTAAAGTACTTTATGGTTCAGAAATATGTGGACACTAATTTGTAAAGAAAGCCTTATTTAACAAAAATGGGCATTACTGAAGTCCCCCATTGAACTCTGTATTTATAGAAATCAGTTTCTATAAAGGAAAAATTCATTAATAGTGTGTGTGTGGGGGGGTGGAGTTTGAGACCTAGTTGTCACATGCTAAATCAATTTAGTCTATAAATCAATTTCCAGTTTTCAATCTAATTTGTCTGAAATGACAGGAAAAACGTTCCATGTTTAAACAAGTCAATGTTTAATAAATTGAGGTTTACAAAAAAAGTGAAAATCCTGTTTTTTGGCATTCTTTGATCTTAATTTTTGCTTTTATTATTGTATGTCACCTTACTGCTTCATTCACCAACATACTAAAATAAATTTTCTATTAAGTAACCTTATATTTTCTCATTCATTTGGACAAATTTACAGCAGAACTTTAAATTTAATAGCTTGCCAGTGTTTCACACATTTAGCCGTCAACCTGGTTGTGTTCTTTAAGAATCTTTATTTTAATGCTTTTGTAAAACTTGTTTGTAAACAATATATTATACAACATGTGCAACTGTTGTAGCATTTATAAAGCTAGATCAGGTTTGCATTTCTCCTTGTGCTTTAAAAAAAAAAGTGACAAATTTCAACCATGTCAGGAATACAAAGTGTGAACCTCTAGTCGTGAGTGTAAAATTCTTCCTTTCCTTTTAACAGAACAATAGCATTGCTTTTATACAATACAGTTGTGCCTTCAGCCATTTGTGTCCTCTGCAGTAACATAAGTGTCCATGTAGCGGCATAAACATAAGAAATCTACTAGTGCACTCTCACACCTCAACTTTCAGTTTTGCAGAGCACATTGCCTCCCCAAGCTTGTTTTGGGCTTTGCACACGTAAACCCCAGAGTCAGAGAGCGCCAGATCAGCCACAACCAAAGAGCACAGGCCGTCGTCAGCCTGCTGCATCCTCACTCTGCTGGAGTCACACAATGGCTCCTCATTATGAAGCCACTTCACCTCAGGCTGTGGGTAACCTAGGTTTTTGAAGAAAAAAGAAAGAAATGGAAAGAACAACTTTTTAATTCTTGGTTTTATGCATCAGGACAAACCTCTGGTTTCCACAAGTTTCTTAATTGATTTAACCAAACTTCAAAAAAAAAAAAAAAAGGTACAAAAAATAAAATATTGATTCCACCTTGCTGTTACTAAATGAAAATAAAAGCAATTTGGTGAAGCTGTGTGGAGAAAAACGGTTAAACTTTGTAGCTTTTGTTGGACGTAAGAGCAACTTGAATCCTCTAAAAGTAGGACTACAGTTTGCAGGTTTGAAGGCAACAAGTGTTTAACACAAAGCCAAGGAGTATGGACATCAGCAATGACCTGTTACTGCCTATCAATCTTGGAAATGATATAAAAGGATATTTACATTAAACCATCATTCTACAGTGAGAAATTATTCACAAGTCGAATATATCTTTTGCTAGAAATAGCAAAAAACCCAACGGCTTCATTTCTGACGCTTCAGGCCTCGGTTTGTGTGTCATATATAGCAGGATTTTAATCAGTTCTGCACTTTTGCTTTTTCAAAAACCTTTTCGGATCTATAAAGTACATCACTGGTGACTTTTATGATTCTTTTATCGTTTCTCCACCTACGCAGAAGCCAACCTGTATTACAGGACATAATTTTAAGAGGTACCAGATGACGTTCAAATGGAGTCTTCAGGGTAAATGACAAGGTTTTTTGTGTAAATGACCCTCCAATGCCACATTGAGAGTAGAGGTCCATAAAATGAAATTCAGATGTACAATTTTCTTTTTAAGGTTTAAGGGTTTAAGGTTGAAGCCTGCTTGTGTCCTGGTCCTGCTTTGACTTTCCATTAGGTCGACTCTCCTGTCAGAATCTCCCCCAGTTCCATAAAGATACTGTTTCAAGGTTTGGAGAGCCTCTCTTCAAAAAAATACAGACAAGTCAGACCCTGGAACCACATTAAATTATCTGGTTTTATCTGAATGCTAACATGGTGGAACCTTTGACATTAACGTTTAGCAGCAAAATACAAACCAAGGTGTCATTCTATAGCCGTGAAGTACTTAAGTCAGTTTTTGTTGCTTTTTAAAAAAAAAAAAAAAAATCTGTCTTGGATCTATGACTTTTCAGTACAATCAACCAGACTGGTCAACTGTGGATTTTTTTTTTTTTTTTTTTTTTTTTTTTTTTTTTTTTTAAGGTTTGAGCTGTTTTAGAACAGTAGAAGTCTGCTTTTGTCTTGGCCTCGTTTATACAGACACTTAGCTCAACTCTCGAGTCAAATCCACTCTCAGTTTTTCAATAAAAGGGGTTGTTTGGAAGCCTAAACCCTAAACCTCATTTCATGCTGTCCCACTTTAAAAAATGATGCTATCTAACACCTGATTCAGGGGTCATACTAAAGCAGCTAAATATCTCATTCTTTGCTATTTTTCTCCTTGAGAACCTGTTGTGGACCTATAAAGATCACTGTCAGTACCGTCAACCAGGCATGTCAGCTGAGCAGTCTCTCCCTTGTGAAGGGTGATGTCCTTCAGGGCCTGCTGAAAGTGTGGTTCAGTCTGCAGCTGCTTGTCCAGCGACTGGATGGCCTCCTCTGCCTCAGGGCTCCACACTGGCTCTGAATGAGGAAGTGGACAATGGGAGAGAAAATAAAACAGAAACAAGGCCACAGTGATCAGAAGAGTGTAAACTTGAAGTGACAGTCCCCAACTGCGAGTCATTTGGGGTTTGTGAAGAGATCTGGGATGAAAGAAGGCATTGTGTCCGTTACCCTCTGAGAAGCTGCCAGGAGAATCCGGCTTGCTGGAGAGGTTAGCCATCCGGTTCAGGGCCAAAACAGCTTGGCCAGTTTTCTGTAGGGTGAAAGGAGAAATAGTGATGCATGACCAACACTACTCGCAGCTAGGCTTTGGGTTTGTTTTTGTAGACTTAAATTAAAAATTCTACAGAAGAGACAGCTTTAGAAAATGTATCATCTGTCCTATTCTGGGTCTACCTTCCACTTGCGTCTGGCAAGAAAGTGCTTCATCTTCTTTTTACTCAGAGACTTGGTGGGTCTGCGGGTCAGAGGGGTGAAAGAAGCCATCCAGCAGTGGGCGAGGGCCTCTGTACACGACAACCTACATCTTTTATCAGAAGTGGACAGATAGTGAGAAGCAATAGCTGTCAGATTTTACCTGCTATGTTGGAGTCCATTCTTCAATCAAGCTCAAAATACTCATTTAAACTGTTTTGTTATCACAGTGTTAACTGGACATGTGACGTGATCATTAGAAAACAAGCAGCAGCTAAAAAAAGGCAGACCAACCTTTGATTTTTCTTCAGTAAGGAGCTGATAAAGTCCTTTGCCTCATCAGAGATATCTTCAAAACTTTCTGGGTCAAACTCAAAGCTGGCTGCTGTCACCAGAGCAAAAGTCTCAGCATCACTGTTTCCCTGGAAGGGGGATTCTCCACTCAGCCTGGATCACAATCAATGAAAAACAGGCTCAGACAAGTTCGCCTTGCAGGGTAGTTTTCTTTTTAATGTAACCAACATTTCTACTCAGAAGAGAGTAAGTAGTTTTAAATTGCTTATACAAGATAATGTCCTTTCTCAGCAGGGTCTGGTCCTGTTGAGACAGAACCAGCAGATGGTGCCAAATCTGCATCTGTTCAGATACTTTGGGTCTACTATTATTAAACTTCTTCAGAAAACTCAAATGAGCATCACTGCAGTTCAGCTTACAGGATGAAGCAGATGACTCCGATGCTCCACATGTCGGTCTCTAATCCAACGGGCTCGTAGTTGATCACCTCAGGAGCAACAAACTCTGGAGTGCCGTGCATCACCATCAGAGGTTTACCCTCCTCTACAGAAAGAGAAAAGTGCATGACACAAAAATTTGCATTTACAAATAGTCATCTCTTATGTTAGGACCTACTCTAACATTCAGCACTTTGCAGCAGTATTCATTCTCCCTAAACTCAGGTAGAAGTATTTGTCAACATGACAATTGTTAATCTTGCCTGTATGGAAAGTCATTGTAGAAAGCAAGCCACAAGTAGTCCTGTTTGCAATTTGCCACAATTCATATGGGAGAGATGCCAAACATCTGGAAGAAGGTGCTGTGGTCAGATCAGACCAAAACAAAACATTTTGGCCAACATGCAGAATGTTATGTGGCAGAATTCAAGTCAAATTTATTTGTAAAGCACATGTAAAAAAAAAATGTAATTAAAATAAAAAAAAATAAAAAAAAACTGTGGTTGAACAAAGGATTGTACAATTCAGAAAATATAAATGCCAGAAAACTAACCCTGCACACATCATCCCCACAGTGAAGCATGGGAGTGGCAGCCTAATGCTGTGGAGATGCTTTTATTTAGCAGTGACAGAGAAGTTGAGTTGAAGAGGAAAATTAATGGGGCTAAATAAGAGTCATTTCTAAAAGAAAACAAGCAAGATGCTGCCAAAGATACAAGACCATAGTGAAGGTTCACCTTCCAGTAGGACAGTGACCCTAAACATACAGCCAGAGCTACAATAAATGATTTAGATCAAAGTATGTTCATCTGATGGAATGTCCCAGTCAAAGTCCAGTGCTCAGTCAGTCGAGTAGCCATGGAAACTACTTTACCAAAAGAAGGATGTGAAAAAGCTTCTGTCTCTGGAAACATAACCCAAAAGACTTGGAAATGGAATTGCTGCAAAAATTGCAAATGCATGCCTCATTTTAGATTTTTTTTTTCTCATCACAGTGATGGACTACTTTATGTTAATCCATAAAATACATAAAAATTATAACGTGACAAAAAGGTGAAAAAGTTCAAGCAGTGTGAATACTTCTACAAGGCACTGTATATATAATAAGATGATGTAAACATTGTTATCATGAAATTAGATATTTTATCTACTGAATAATTTAGGTTCTGAACCTAAAGAAAACCAAAGATTACTGTTAAACTAAATAAAGTCTCTGTCTCTATAGAGTCTGAAGCATCATATGTTCAAGAGCCTCAAGTACTTTCCTGCTTCTGTCGTCCTGAAATAGTTTCACTCTTGTCATCTATAAAAAGACTTGTCACAACATAACTGCTGTTATAGAGATCTAAGAATTTGAGACGCCCTGATGATATCTTTGGCATGCAGTCAAGGCTGTTATCTCCCGAAATTGTGAAGCTATAGGATACTAAAAGTTAAAGTCAGTGTTAATGCATTTTAAACTTGTTAAAACCTAGGGAAAAAAATAAAAATGTATTTATGTATGATAGATAAGCTGTTTCGAATTGCAATTGCAAGCACAATAAAGGAAAGCATTTTTTTTTTTTTACCTAAAAAACAGATTGTGATCATTTGCCTCCACAAAGGCCAAATTATGTAGTATTTCTAGGAAGATAAATTGGACATTTATCTGAAAAAAGAGAATTACAAAAAAGGTATTTATTAGACCAACATCACTTTAACTTTCTCACATTTACCTAGTTCACTGGCCAAACCAAAGTCAATTATCTTAATCTGTGTGCCAGAGGTGTCCACACAGACGATGTTCTCTGGTTTGAGGTCCAGGTGGATGATGTTCTGCTTGTGCACGTACTGCATCCCCTCCAGGATCTGCTGCACATAACGAGCACTGGTGAGTTCTGTGTGCTCAAAGTTTTCGTCCACGATGCGCTCAAAGAGTTCCCCGCCTGCAACACTGGGTAGACAGACAAAAACAACTCAGGGTCCTGGTTGTGTGTCTGAGTGTGAAGCATGAACTATCAGCAGATTAAGGTTGCTTACTACTCCATGACCATGACCAGCTCCGGACGGGTTTCATACGCAGCCAGACATTGGACTATCTTTGAGTGGTGAAGCTTGTTCATTATTTCAATCTCTTTTCGAGCTTCTGACTTTTCCTTGGCAGTCCGGGCACGATAGAACTTGGCTGCAAACTCTTTGCCAGTCTCCTTGTGGGTCACCCGGTACACCTGTCCAAATTTCCCACTTGAATAATGAAAAATGAGATCACGCAGCAAATTACAAATTGCATTACAAATCGCCTTCATTAGACCTGAATGTAAATACACGATTTAATGTACTGAGACAGCAAAATGCATGCTTACACCCCGAGCTTCTCATGCACATCATAGTGGTCCTTGACCTTGTGCTTGGTGTCAATAGTCACCGTCACATATGAGCCAGGCTCATCTTTCTTTTCCTCTTTAAGCAAAAACACAAAAACAAAGAGTCAGTTTTTAAACTGAACAGATACTTCTTCCACCAACAGTGCCAGCATGTCACTCACTTTCACTTTCCATCTTAACGTATGGAGACTCCTGGCTCGGTTCGCTGGTACCTGCAAAGTTCCAGGCTCTAACCCTGAACTTGTACCGTCTGAGAGGCTCCAACCCTGAGTGAATGTGGTACGAGGTGTTCTTACATCTACTTATTTCAGTCCAGCTCCCAGGCTCTTCAGGGCCTTCTTGAAGGGCCTCGACAATGTAACCCAACACAGCTGTGCCTCCGTCGTAGGAGGGGCCTGTCCAGGACAGAACCAAGGATTGGGTTGAGACCCTAGATGCAACCGGTTGGGATGATGGGGGGGTGGGCCGGTCTGAAAAGCAAAGGAATAAACTCTAATCAGAAGTTTTAATTTATGTGGAGGATTTTCCAGGACCTGCTGAGTAATATGCAAATATGCACCAATTTCCATAACATTATAAACATAACCTATCATATCCTAATCACCACAACTGTTGGGATGGCAGCAAGTGAACATTTAGACCTCGATGCTAAATTCTTTGGGATAAATGGGCAGAAGTAATGATTTGAGTGTATCTGACAGAGGCCATAGTGGGATGGTGGGTTGACAGGGTCAGAGTACCTCCAAACCTCAAGTGCAGCTCATGTGGAGTTCCTCCCACCCCCATCTATGTTTATTAGTAGTCCATCAGAAGTGGTCAGAACAAGGACTTGTTGGGAACTGGTGTCGCATATGCTCATAAGAATCCTGGCTCATGTGGTCCAATCCAACAGATGAGCTACTCCAGCTCAAACTGCAGAAGAAGTTGATGCTCATTCTGATAGAAAAGTGTTGGAGAAGTCAGTGCAATGTCGTTCCTATCAGGGTGTGTGAGCTGACCAGTCTGCCACTGGAAGTTCCATCAATGGATATGCAAGCATTGGAACTGGACCAATAGAAGAAGGTGGTCTGGCTTAATAAATCACGTTTTCTTTTACATCACATTAACAGCCAGGTATACAGCTAACCTGGGGAACACATCACACCAGGATGTACAATGGTAATAAGACAAGCCATCAGAGGCAGTATGATGTCTTGTAATCAATATGGATGTTACTTTGACCTGCACCACACTACCCAAGCACAGTTGCAGACCATGACACCTTTTCATATAAACCATATTCTCTGATGGCTGGGACCTCATTCTGCAGAAAAACATATCCTGGTGTTGATCAGATATCCCAGATCTCAGCCTATAAAGTTGATTCATAAAGGCACCACCTCTCTAATTATAGAACTTTTTGATTTGCTGCCAACATCTTGATGCCAGATATCACAGCACCCCTTTCATGGTCAACTGAAGTTCATGCATCTAAATGTTAGGGCTGTTTTGTTAGCAAAAGTGGGGACCAAGACCCATTTTATGCTTTTTGTCAACTTTTTTTTTAATTGTCTGCATCCCTACAGTACAATAAATTAATCAAATGTTGGTATTTATTTACTTAAAAAAAAATCAAATGTCCAGTCCCACCTATGACACTGAGCGACACCGTGTGTTGAGCAGAGCCGTGTCTGTTCTGTACAATCACAGTGTACAAGCCTGTGTCTTCTGGAGTGGCTTCCAAGACCTCCAAACTGCTTTGAGTCCTCTCGTTCTTCACGGTCACCCTCGAGCCTCCTGACACCACCTAGTGAAGAAAAAGGTCAGTTTTAGAGTCTGAAAGCACAGGCTTGGGGTCACCATCATTGACTGAGATTATAATAGTTTTACTTTGGCTCTGTTATAAATCCAGCAACAGGCCACAGGAAGAGAGCTGCTCGTGAACACACAGCGTAGCCGAGCCTTCTGACCCACAGAAACCTCCACCTTTTCTGGTGGGTCCAGAAATTCCACTGGAGGCCCTGAATTGAAGGTCAAATCAGTTTTTAAAAAAAAAAACATTTCAACAGGATTTGGAATCAAATGTTGTAAACTCTGACTGAATATAGCTGCTTACTTGATGTGAAATATCAAACTCACCTTTGCTTGTGAGAGCTTTTGTTTGGAGTCTGCGGTCTCTGATAACTGTGGAGAATAAAGCAGTAGGTGGACTTACAGGTAGGGCTCATGATAGGTGAATTTGAAGAAGAACCAACCAATCACAAGGCAGCAGTCATGATTGGTTGCAGAAGCAAACAATGCACTGAAAGTATCAGCTAGAGTTATTTAGAGTTGTTGATTTTGCCTCCACTTGTAAGTAAAATTCATTAAGGTTTATTTCTTATAAGAAAAGCAAAATAAAATGACTTTGTTGCATGTTTTTAAAATATAAAAATTTTCAATTAGGTTAAATGAAAGGTAATAATCTATCTGTATCTCTTTCTTCTCTGTGTTGCCTTTTCCCTTCAGTGTTTTCACGAGACTCTGATTTCGATGAGACATTTTTGTGCTGTTCATGGTTGCTTGATGTGGGGATTTCCTTTATACCTGCCTCTTTTGTAAAGCACAGTGACATGCATTTAGTGTAAACAATTCTCCTCAATAGGCTTTTACTGATTAATACTGGTTCGACTGGTCTTTGTGTTTTTACCTTGAGCTGTAATATGTAGCAGTGCGCTGCTGGATGTCCTTCCAGCGCTGTTTTCAGCCACACAGGTATACTCTCCTGCATGTCCGGTTGAACACTGAGTCAGGGTCAGACTGGCAACACTATTTTTGAAGGAAGTCCTACCTACAGTTACACCAACACCTAAGTAAGAAGAAACATGTTATAATGTGGCTGATTAATTTTGTCTAACTAGTTATGTCTTTGATGCAGTAGCAAAATCTGAACACTGAAAAAAATGTAGAAAAATCCCACCCTTTCTTTGATCACATTTATTCAATGGGAAAAAAAATTCCATGGTGATAAATAACAGTTTTGTATAACATGCTAATACTAATAAGAAAGCTCTTCAGTCTTTTTCTCAAACAACTGATAAGGTGAGAGCAAACAGAGAGAAGGATCTTTGACCATTTCTCCAGATTGTCCTGGATCTTCTCT
Organism: Anableps anableps; assembly: GCA_014839685.1. NCBI lineage: Eukaryota > Metazoa > Chordata > Actinopteri > Cyprinodontiformes > Anablepidae > Anableps > Anableps anableps. The sequence goes on from CM026084.1 coordinate 21,017,855, forward strand.
CATGCTGTCTTCTTTTCAGAGGTCTTCTACAGGATTTAGTTTTGCAGACTGAAAGGACCATGCAGGATAATTGATTTTGTGTCTGGTGAACCAATTCTGTGTTAATCTGCCCTTATGATTCCAATCATTAGCCTTCTGAAAGACCAAATGACAATCCATTTTTCTTTAAAATGCTTTAGTATTTTGAAGAGTTCATGACGCCATATGCTAACAACTCTCCCAGGGCCTTTGGAAGAGAAACAGGCCCACAGTATCATAGTCCCTCCACCATACCTAACAGTGAGCACAAGGTGCTTTCTTTTTCGTCTTTCGAGCTGGGGGCAGTGTCTGCCATTTGTGACTTAATAATCTGCAGGCTTTTGAAACAGCTCGTTTTCCAGACAGCAGAAAGCATGAACTTATTGCCCAAAAAATTGCCGGGTGGGTTTTTTAGCGCTTGGACTGTTTCTAGAAGCAGCAGAGACCGAAATGGATGGACAAAAACAGGCAAAAAGTGAATTTTTCATAATAAGTCCCCTTTAAACGTGTGTGAATGGTGAGATCACAAGAATAGTTCAATCTTAGTCTCATCTGATCAAAACACATTGTTCTAGTTAAAGGAATAATTGAGCAAACTGCATGTGTTTATGTTTGTGATGGAAGGACAGAAAAGGTTTTTTTACTTTGCATGCCTCCCAAATGACCAGTTAGCATCTAGATGATGTCTCATGGTTGCTAAGACAACTTGGTGACCTCAGATGTCATTCTTTTCTGTTGTTCTCTAACAGTTTGTTTGGAAGTTTTGATACCATTCCTACCATCCTTCTCATTATGTGAGGTATAACAAGATATCCTACACAGTGAAAAGATATGACTGGGTCACCAGTCATTCACCAGTTGTTTTAAACTTTTTAACAATTGCTCTGACTGTGCACATGGACAAGATTAAGCAAGAACTATTTTGTTGTTGCTGTTCTCTTATTTTTCTCATTTTGGACAGTGGTTTGGAGAAATGAACTCCTTTGTCATGCCATTTTTGTACCACAAGAAAACAGGAAGTCATAGATTACTTCTGTAAAGTCCCTAGAGACAACAATCAACTTAAAATTATTAAGAAATACATTTCAAAAAAGACTTTAATAACACTCATTTTAAAGGTGCCAGTGAGTGTGACACTGGTGGTTTTGTTTATACTTTTTACTAAAAATGAGATGTTAAATATACAGCATATACTCAATTTAAAGGTTGTATTTTTCAAAATTTTTAATGCTTAGATCTAATTATGTTTGCAATATAGTGTGTGTGTGTATATATATATATATATATGTATTAAAAGTTTTTACATGTTTTCCAGGTGTGCCAGTAATTTTAGACGTATGTCATTTTGAAAGCACAGCATTGCATCACTCACCTTTGTGCAGCCAGGAAACATTCAACGGGTGAGTTCCTGTGATAACACCTTCAAACGTGACATCACCTCCGACACAGACTGAGCCATCCGCGATTGGCTCCTTAAACTTGGGTGCTTCCAAACTCTGAATTTTTCCCTGTTTGACATCTTTGAAGAAAAGAAGAGATTTCAACATGTTCAGTCATGCTTTACTTTTTGTTTTTCTCTGACCAACCAAGATGAACTAGCTCATCTAAGTCCCAATCTATCAGTTTTTAACATCTCTACATTCAGCAAAGCAAGTGCTTAAAGGGATAATCCCCCCCTCCTTCCCTACCTTACCCCCCTCCCCTCCTCCATACCATAAGATCAAAATGGTTGGAATGTTGCAAAGATGATCATTTAGAAATCTGAAACTGATTTGATTAGTAGTCTCTGATATTACAGAGGTGGACTTTGAAGTGTGGAAGTTTTTCAAGGTGTTTACAAGCTTTTCCCACAGATGTACAGATTGACTGATGGTGGAATGTCAGGCAGGGTGGGCAGTAGGTGGTCACCAGTAGATAGAGGAAGGCTTATAGTCTGTTAAGGTTTGTGTACATTTAGAAAAGAATGCTGGTCGGGGGGTTGGTGAGGGGTGTAGCATGTTAGATTAAAACCATGCTGGAATTTAGCTGAAAACAGACCTTGTTGCTTCTCTTCTTTTTCTTAAAATCCTCAACATACGTCCTTTCAGTTTAAGCTTAAAGCACAGACAGGAAGCGTAGTGGGTTGGAGATATGGAGAGTCATAAATTCCTTTTCACATATGGCATTCACTAAGGTGATTTTTATAAATTCTATTAGTTTGAAAATTTTGAAAGCTAACATGGAATATTTAGGCCAGCAAGATTTAGAGTCGTAGACATTGTTTTATCACCATATTGCATCGTATCCTCTTTTCTGTAAATGTTTAGGAATAGAGATGACCACATGTTTACTCTTGAGTAATAGGTCTGGATTCCAGGCGTCTCTTTTTAGTCCCAGACTCTTTTGGAATTTTAATAGATGCAGGCTGTCATTTTGTCGTAGCTTAATAAGCAGAGGATCATTAAAGTCTCACACAAATGTAATAGTTATACAATGTTAATAAAATGTGCAACAGAACCCATATAGATTGAAAACTAAAAATCAATCACTTGAATTAAATTAACCCAGGCAAAGGAATGAAGTAGCTTTAAAAGATCTGGCTTAAGATGGCTTGCAAAAAGTATTGAGAACCTTTAAATTTGGTCACATTTATCATATTATAATCTCAAACTTCAGTGTATTTCACTGGGATTTCATGTGATTGACCAACACAAAGTTGGGCATTACCATGAAGTGGAAACAAAACAATGCATCATTTTCTAAACTTTTCTACTAATAAAAATCTGAAAAGTGTGGCATGCATTTGTATTTAACCCCCTAAAGTGAATATTTTGTAGAGCCACCTTTTGCAGCAGTTACAGCCACAGGTCTTTGGGGTATGCCTCTACCAGCTTTACCAATCTTGAAGCTGAAAATACTGCCCATTCTTCTTTGCAATATAGCTCAAGCTCCTTCAGATTGGATGGAGAACATCGGTAAACATCAATTTTCAAGTCTGGCCAAAGATTCTCAGTTAGATTTAGGTCTGGATTAACACATGAATATGCTTTTATCTAAGCCTTTTCACTGTAGCTCTGGCTGCATTTTTAGAGTCGTTGTCCTCCTGGAAGGTAAAACCCTGTCCCATGCTGGTCTCAAATCTTTTCCAACCTCTATTTTCTTCCAGGATTGCACTGTTTTTAGTTCCATCATTCCTCCCATCAAATCTGACCAGCTTCAATGCTAAAAAAACAAACAACAAAAAAAAAACCTTGCATCCCACAGCATGATGGTTCCACCTCGATGTTTCACCATGGTAGTTTCTGGGTTACTCACTCTGTTAGTTTTACTCCACACATAGTTTGTATGCCAATAAGTTACATTTTGGACATAGTTTTCTTTTTGCCATTCTTCCATAAAGCCATATCTCACCTAAGCCGTGGATCTTTGCATCTCCTCCAGAGTTATAACGGAACTCTTCATGGGTTCCCAGCCCATCTTGTCAGTTCAGTTTAGGTGTACAGCCATGTCTTGATAGGTTTACAGTTGTGCCATACTCCTTCCATCTCAGTGGAAGCTTGGAATATTGTTATTATAACCTAACTCTGCTTTAAACTTCTCCACAACTTTCTCCCTGATCTGTCTGCTGTGTTTCTTGGGCTTCATGATGCTGCTTGTTCGCTGATGTTTTTTTAACAAACCTCTGAGGCCTTCACAGAACAGCTAGATTTATACAGAGATTAAATTACACACAGTTGGACTCTTTTTACTAATAAGGTGATTATGGACAAAGGGAGCTGAATACAAATACAAGTCACATTTTCAGATTATATTTGTAACAAATATTGAAAACCTTTCACTTTGACTTCACAATTATGCACTATTTTCTGTTGGCCTTCCTTCTGAATCTTTAAAAAAATGACTTTAACTGCAGCAAAGTAAAATCTAATAAATTTTGTTCAGTTATGAGTTTAAAAATTTTTTTTTTATCAATAAAATCCTTAAAACATCTAAATAGTTAAAACACAGTTGAATTCCGCTTTCCCCCCAACATTTTCAAAATCATATAAGTGGCATCTTAATCTAAAATAAGCTGGTATATTTTTAACAAAACAATAAATGTAGAGAAGGTAGATTTCATTTATTCAACTGTTATTGTTTAAGATTTGTTCTGCCATAGAACAAAATAGGTACTTTCTGTTTCAGTTTGAAAGTCCTTTGGTCCACAGAAGATTATAAAATTGTATTACTACAAGCTGTTAGAATAAAGCTTTGAAAACTGATTCTTTTTCTTTTTTTACAGTTTTCTGAGGTTTTACCTGCTGCAGATGAACATCTCAGCTTGTTGTTTCCTGTTATTATCCTGTTTGGGGTCCTCAGTCCATTCTCTCTCTGCTTCCCTCCCTGAGGCTTGAGGGCCAGCCGGAAGGTGGACACATACGTCTTCGGCGTCTTATCATCCTTGTCCATCTTTCAGTCCGAACAAGAAGTCACTGGCTGACTTTCAAACAGTTGCTCATCTGTAAATCCTGCTTTTTTTCCCTGTGGGTTTTGATTTGTTTTGTTTACTTTATAAGCCCAAAGTGAAAGTTAGGTGCAACTTTACAGCTCTCTCTGTATTCACACATCTTCTGAGGTCCTGACAGGGACAGCCTCTGTTTTCTCTCTGCCCCACAGTACATGTGCAGGAAACAGGCAGATTTATCGGGAAGGCCAATCAAAAACACAGATGTCCAGCCCCCACTAGATCTCTGTACTGAAAAAAGGGACAGGAAGAGTAAGAGAAGGAAACGTGTGGGTGAGGAAAAGCATTCAATCTGAAGACAAACAGAAAGCAACAAGATGGGGAAAAAAATAAAGAATCAAGAAAAAAAAGACAATTAAGAGCAAAATTACCTTTAAAAGAATTCTCTTTTTCACATCCTATATCCGTTGTCAGCTTGTCTCTGCTATTGTACTTTTTGTCCTTCTGCCTTCCCCCTGCAAACACTCAACAAAGTGTTGCGTGAGCTGTTGTAGTACAGTCACAGTGAGGAAACAAGAAGAGCCAGTAGAGCAACTATCTCAAAGCCTTTACTCTGCTGTGTGCGAGAAGATATCTATAAAAATCTCTGAAATAGCTTTTAGTTTGATCACAGGAATAAAAGTGAAGAGTAGGGATGATGTGACCTCAAAGGTCTGCTGTGAACAATGGGCCTTTTTTGCAAATATGTATTCAAATAGCTGCTTTCAAGGTGTGTCTTAAGTTATGCGGTGAACAGCCTTTTTGTTGTGAACATGTATTTGCCACAGGCTACCTTCATCTAGCCTTTGTATTCAAATGATGTTTACAGTACCTAGAAGAAGTTTTCCTACCCCTTCAACTTTTTTACATTTTGTCGTATTACAACCATAAACTTCAATGTAATTTATTGGGATTTTATACGATAAACCCACACAATGTAGAGCATCATTGTGAAGTTGAAGGAAAGAGATACATGGTTTTTATTTATTTATTTATTTGAAAATACAAATCTGAAGTGTGGTGTACATTTTGTAGCAGCTAAGAGGCACATGGTAACTCTGGGGAGGGGGGGCTGCAGACATCCACAGCTCAGGTGGGAGACGCTATCAACAAGACAACTCAGTCATACACTCCAGGAATGTTGCTCTCACAAAACTTTCCACAAACTACATAGAGGACACAGCAAACATGTGGTAGGTGTTCTGGTCAGATGCGAACATAATTACATTTTTTGACCTGCATGCAAAACTTTACCTGTGGCGTAAAAAACGAATACCCCAACTGCTCCGTTTCCACTGTGAAATGTGGTGGTAGTAATATTATGCTGTGGGGTTCTTTTTCTTCAGCAGGAACATTTAAGTTGGTCAGAAATGATAAGAAAATGGGGGGGAGCATCATTTTAACTCCAAATATTTACTATGCTGAGCTGGTCATATAAAATTTCTATAAAACATTGAAGTTTGTGGTTGCTACATGACAAAAAACAAACATATACAAGGGGTAGGAATATTTTTCCAGGCTAAATTTGCCTGTTTGCTTTTCTTTTAATAGGCATAAATAGGAGTGATGTATTTTACTTTCACTTCATTTGTTGTACAAGGAGACTGACAAGGTGTAATTTAATCTGACTGTAAAATTACAGTTGAAGTTTTCTGCATATACCTTTATTTAGCTATTAAGTACACTAATAACCTTCTGTGCGAAAGTATTGAGTAATATTTTATTTCTTTATTCTATCTCCAGACACGTTTACTTGTTGTGGTAGCAAATCAGACATGTAGCATCAAATAAGATTTGATAATTGTTGAGTGTTTAATGTTAAGGATGAAAAATAGCTGAATTAAAAAGCAGCTGAATAACAATGAGGGGCATTATGTAACCCATCTGGGACCCATTTTTCAACCCACATGAGCCCCACATGTTAATGTTTGCAGTGTTAAGACAAAACAAAATATATATTTCATTGAAGTTAGAGGTTTTTTGTTTTTTTTTATAAATAGATAATAAGTTCAAATAACATCATATAAAAAAACCAGACAAATTTCATTTGCTGATGATTGGTAACAAAGACTATTTTCCAGTGTAAAACTGGGGGGTAGGTGGTACCATGCAGCAGCTGGCCATGATTTACTTCAGACAGCAAACATGTTGCCTTGCACTAAAACACACTGATGGATGGAGCAGAGCCAGCCTGAGGAGTGATGAAGCTGAGATGAAATCACTCTATGCAGCTCTGCATAGCATTGTAAAACCTCAGTTTTGCTCAATTTTAGATGCCTCATTAATCAGGATCACATATCTTAAGCATAAACAAACACAATGAAATCTGCTGGAGAAATCTGTTTATTTCAGGAACCATCTCATATAAATACAAAAAGAAATGTTCCACTGTTCCTTTCATGTTTTAAAATGAGTTGTTTGAGTTTTCCCCTTTTTCTCTCTTTAGTTCAAGGTGTTTAGATGATTTTCTTTGCAAAAACACATCTACAGTAAAGTTTCTCAATTACTGTTTCTGTTGTATCTTGTTGATCATTTGAAAGTTTGAATGACGAATGTATGTAGCTTATAGTTATCCCTATCTCCCTGCCTACTGGCAATATAATCAAAAATGTGTTTATGTGCATCTAGAAATTTACTCTAAACTGCTTCTCTGTGCTGCTCCACTCTGATCTTATCAGTAGTAATAGACAAAAAAACAACAAAAAAACATGGACTGATTTATTGCTTTAAACTGCTTTGTGCTTTGACAGGAATTATTCTTATCACATAAAAACGTCCCAATGTTTTGACCAATTCTTTTGGAATTCCAAACAGGAAAAGCATTCCAGCGTGGGAAGGACACAGTCCTTTTTGAGTGCTGAGGACTCCAACTTTGGTAATGATTTAACTTCCTGTTCTCATGGAGACCTTCAAAGACATGCCATTTCTCTGTAAGTCATTATCCGTCTCATTTCCAGAAACTTACTTTAACACTTGAGGACTCCACAATAGTCCATCAGTCCAAGACAATGAAACAAAAGACAGCCTTTAAATGAAGGCTATCTCCTTGTGTGTGAAAGGTAATTGACTCAAGGCGTTTGGAAGGAATAGGAGCAAGGTCCGCCCCCTTGTGGAGGACCTTTCACCCTGGATGGCTGTAGAATGTAATAACCAATGTTCTGCACAATACTATGCATTGTAAAATTGCTATAACTGATGCAGACTAAACTGCAGAAATCTTAAGTGATATTGTTTATACCTGTTGTGTAATTTCCGCCACATGCAATCAAATAAAACTTCAGAGAGCTGAGAGGGAGAAAATTACAGACATAATCTCATGAGTTTACACAAAGGACTTGTTTTGTTGCCATTAAATGAGTCTCTTTACACACAGCTTTGTGTTTGGCTCCTGCTTTTTGGGTTCAAATTCTTGAATCAGCTATGGAGGAATCTGTTTAATATTAACGTATTCCTCCTTTAAATTGACCACACTTGGAAACTGGTCTTTTTTCCCATTCATCTTTGCAAAATTGAATGATTTATGTCTGGACTTTGACTGGGCCATTCTAACACATGAAAATTGTTTGATCTAAACCACTCCATTATAGCTCTAAATGTGTTTTTAGTGTCGTTGTTTGGCCCCAAATCTTTCATAGCCTCTAACAGTTTTTCATCCAGGATTGCGCTTTATTTAGCTCCACCCATCTTCTATCAACTCTGATCAGCTTCTTTCTCCCTGCTGAAAAAAGGTATTCCCAGAGCATAATTCTGCTACCACCATGTTTCACTGTGGTGTGTTTAGGGTTATGTTCAGTGTTATTTTTAAACTACACATAGATTTGTGACGTGCTCATCTAATAAATATCTTGTGGACAGTTTCTCCTACCTCCTGAGTGGTTATCAGTGTTCAAAGCATGGAATATCATTTTATAACCAACTTTTCTTAAAATCGATCCATAATTTTTTCCATCACCTGTCTGTTCCTTGGTCTTCATAATGCTGTTTGTTCACCAAAGTTCTCTAATAAACCTCTGAGGACTTCACTAAAGAGCTGAGAGTAAATTACACACAGATTTCAATTTGTCAAACATTTTGTAAAACATGGAAAACCACAAATCACTTGAGGTTGATAATAATGATGACCTACTTTATATTTGTCCACCACATAAAATCCCAACAACATACATAGTTTGTAGTTGTAATGTAACAAATATATTTTAAAAGAATGCAAGCACTTTTACAAGGCACTGTAGTCCAAGTAAGAAATATCTTGAAAATAGAAAATACACAACAAAAGAAATGACACAAAATGGGTAGAAATAGCTGTCAACCTTTGGGATAAAACTGTTTGAAAGTAGCCTAAGGAGACTGATTTGATGACAGAGAAACTCAACATAAATCATTATTACCTAAACAGAAGAAAACAGTGTTCCAATGGGCTAAACACAGGCAGTCATGGTCTGCAGATTACAGAATGAAAGTGGGATTATGGGATGAAGCCTGGATCTACACTTTCCAAGAAGATGATACTATATTGGTTTGGTTTCATTCCAAGGATACATATGAAGATGATTGTCTGAAGAAAACAAGCACATTTCCTCAGTCTTTGATGATATGGGGCTATGTGTGAGGTATAGGGGGAAGGTGAATGACCGCAACAGGGTCACAGGTGATCACCAGCAGGCAGGTGACAATTTGAACAGTTTAAAATAGGTTTAAAGATGGCAGCTAGTTGTTATTTTTCAAGAGGATGATAGATCTCTCCACTGAGCAAAGTGTCCTAAAATATCTTCTGAACAGAAAACTGAAAAAGCTAAAAAAAAAAAAAAAAAAAAAAAAAATGGTGCAGGGCAAGATTACATCTTACAAAGCTGATCTCTCTGGTGCTGTAGTATGTTGGGACTTTACTGATGAAGAATATTATTTTCAATAGTGAGGTTCTTTATTGTTTTGTGATTGCTTCTGTACTTTATCAGATAAAACGATGTGTGATTAATTACAATGACAAAAATGTTTTAAACATAAATGTTTTTGAGCTATCTTTTATACGTCCAGGATGCTAAACTGGTCAAAACAATAACTTTGTGTTATAGCTGTAATTCTGCCTACTTGTTACAAAGTAAAAAACTGACTAAAACATCATCCAGGAGAAGTGATTTCATTTTTTTTTTTTTTTTTTTTTTTTTTTTTTTTTTTTTTTTTGGCCAGAGGTTATGGTCTCCTCTAAGGCTGGTGTGTCTGGCTTAAGCTCTGAGAAAAGCAGGAAAAGAACACTGAGGAGATTGAAGCATAAGAAGATCTGCAGAACAAAGAAAATTCAGGCATCCCCGGAGCTAATTCAGATGGAGACCACTGTGTTCAGGCTGGAGGCCTCGATTCGTTTCCAGACTGTGGAGTCAGACCAGGATTCCTGTAGCTGCTCAGGAGCTACATGCTGTAGAACGAGTTTAAGCTGTGACAAAGAGAGAAAATTCCCATGTTTTCTGAAGTAAATACATTTGTTGCAAGGTTTCTACATAAACCATGAAATCAAATATTATAAATATGATGTAACACATCCAACCACTGGCCACTAGGCTGGATGACAGCTCGACTTTATCTTCCCACAATGCAAAGTAAGCAGAATCATAAAGGAAGGTCACCAAGTATCCATAACAAAGCATTTATTTAAGACTTTTGTTCACATTTTTACCTAGGGGTGTTAATAATTGTGAAGGGACCTGTATGTTAGATGGCAGGAATTAAGGTAATAATATATTAATGCCCAAAATCCATCCTGTAGTGTTTTTGTTGTTGTTGTTAGGCATGCCAGGAAGAATAATTTGCCATCCAACCATCACAAAAAGTAAACTTATGGAGTTTGCTAAACTGCAGTAATTTTAGCTGGAACCATTTCCTTTAGTCAGACTAAGTTTGAGCATTTCAGGAACAACCCCTCCAAAAGGGTCGGATGAGACAGAAAAGGTAAAAAACTGGAAAACCACCCCATGACCACTCCTAAGTACAGTACAGGATCTGTTATGCTGTGGGCTTGTTTTTCTCTTCCATTGGAACCTTGTTATAGTGCATGGCTTTATGAAATTTTTGAATATTTTGTTGTATTGTTTGAAAGTGCCAAAATTTGCTCGTAGTTTCTGTTTCTGTCTCATTATGCCATTCCAAAAAATTTGCTTACTACTATTTATTTACTACTGCTCTTAGATAAGTAACTCTTCGGCTGACTACTTTTTGCTTCTGCTTGACAAAAATAAATTGAAGGAATGCTACTCTTAGTTCAGTACAGTTTGTGACTCCTCTACTCACTTCTCCTGATGACCTAAAGCAAATGGCCAAATCAGCATAAAAATGGTCCCACCAGACAAAGACAACCAGCAGGAATTTAAATGAGCAACTTCTTTAGTTCATTTCTTAGTCAGCCTTACGTGATGCTATAATGCAAATATATTAAATGGAACCCTGCATTTTAATCTGATACCTCAGTTTAAATGTTATCAAGCCACTGCTCATTTTCTTACAGCTGAACGATAGACTCACTGCAGAGTAATTCTGAGAGCCCAGACTATGAGATGTTGTCACACTTCGACTGAGGAACATCTAAAGCTTTCCTGTTACTTCAGTTCACGGAATAACCTCCTTGTTTTACAATGTGTTCTTTCTGCAGCATCAAATGTTGGTTCATCTTCTTCAACGCCATCTTCTTGGTGAGTACTGCCAATAATTTTACTTTTCAAGGATTATGTTAGGAGATGTGCTGGTCAAAATGATGAATATACCAAGCAATCATAAAAAGATAGCATCTGCAAGTATCAGAAAGGTAGACGAGTTAGCAGGGAGAAAGGAAAACCTGGATTTTTAAGTGATAAGCATGTGATGTATAACAGGACAAATTATGAGAATGCACCACAAGTCAAATAAATGCTGTACTAAAAGCAACACAGATTTTCATATCAACCTGTTTGTCTGATTAAGTTTGTGAATGCGGGAAAACACAAGGATTAAGTGGAAAATATTTTCCATAGTTTATCATAAAAGATTTAATAATTATTCCAGGTCTCATGGTTTTCTATAAATGATCCAAGCAATCAACCTCCTTTTTTGTTGTGTTGACCAAATTGTTTGGTCAAATTTGTTTGTTTTGTGCATTTATTTTTTGCTTAATTCATCAATGAAGTAGGTCTTAGTGAGATTAACAATAAATTAAATTCTTTTTTTCTTCTTGTAATCCTCAAAGTGGCTGTTTTAGTGTTGATTCTAAATCTATAATATACATCCTAAGAAATATACAAAATATACAAAAATCTTCTGATTCTTCTGTTTTTGTCATAGAGATTACTCAAGGAGAAGGTGAAAGAATTCATCCTTCAGATTGATTTCTGATAGATTATAAGATTGATTACAATGAATATTAACATAGCTTAATATGGCAACAGCAGTATTCTTAGCTGTTTTGTTTTGTCCTTCAGGCATCTGGGGTCGCCCTCATCATAATTGGAGCTCTCCAGTACTCAACCTACTCGCAGATTGGCACCTTCGCAGGAAGCGGCTTGTCTAAAATCGCCATTGTCCTCATTGCAGTGGGCATCACCATCACCCTTGTGTCCCTTTTGGGACATTTTGGGGCATTCCTGAATAAGTCTTCCATGGTGGCTTGTGTATGTACCAAATCTTCCAGAATAACTTTGAAACTCTCTTTTTTTAAATGTGACTCAAGTTTATCTAAAGACAATTCCTTTCTCTCTGTTTCTTGGTGGATTAGTTCATCTGCATCCTGATAATCATCATCCTTTTGGAGATATTTACAGGAGCTGCCTTTTATATATTTCGCAGCCGGGTGAGGCACTTTAATCCTTTCTTCAGGGAATTATTTGACATGAAAGTACAAAAAACTGAAGAGTGGATCTGAAGATATATTTAGTATCATATGACATTACTTTAAATAAAACTAAGTGCTTGTGCCATCATGGGTTTGTGTTGATCCTACTTTTTCTACAGACTGCCCTTCTGCAATTGAACAGTGGCATCAACACCCAAGCTCGGGCCGTGGTCTACGAATACAGCCCAAAGGACAGACATGCCATCAACAGAATTCAGGAAAAGGTGATCAACTTTAGGAGAAATAGAGTAGAATATAATTAACCTTTATTGTCCCTTACTGAGGAAATTAATGTGTACCAGCAGCAAAGTGAAATGCAAACAAACGCATGCAGCTTCACCCAAAGGTAAATTATACAAAAACAGAAAGTACGAATAAGAGACTGTATCATGACAGCAAATTTACTGCATAAAAAAAGAATACTGTGCAGTTATTGAAAATAGCACACTCAAATAAAAAAACTCCTACTGAGTAGGATAATTTTAAAAATGTACAACATATCCATGTATTTTTGTGCATGAAGAAACAACAACAGACTCTTTTTTAAAAAAAATGAAAAAACTGTACAACTAACAGCTATGATGATTATAATGTCTTAAAGCTTCTGGGAGGAAGGAAGGATCTGTGATAACACTTAGTGCACCTAGGATGCAGCAGTCTCTCACTGAAGAAGCTCTCCAGTACAGCAACAGCTTCATGCATGGGGTGGGGGATATTGTCAAGCAGCGATGTTATTTAAGCCAGAGTCCCTCTGTCTCCCACCACCTGAACCGGGTCAAGGAGACATCCTAGCACAAAGCTGGCCTTCCTGAGGAGCTTATCTAACCGCTTCCTCTCAGCTGTTGATGAGGGACATTTAACAAGCTGTGGGGTGGTGTGTGGGTATGTAGTGATTGAATATATTTGTTGTATTATTAGTCTACCCTGGGGAAAAAAAATGGTTCAAATGTATTTTTAAAACACTAAAATTATAATGAAATTTTTCATACCAATTATCAGTGTATATAGACGGCGCCTTTCTTTTTAAAACTGACAACATGTGTTTTAGGCATCTGGAACTTCATTTAAGATGCTCTAATGTAACTTCTTACTTTTAACCTTGCTCTACTTTGACTTTTGCTGCAGTTCAGCTGCTGCGGGGCCGACACTTACACCGACTGGTCCAGAAGTGTGGGCTGGGAAAACCACGATGCCGTGCCAGATTCCTGCTGCCCGCAGAAGAGAGAAGGCTGTGGACATGACAAGGATAACGCTCACAAAAAGGTCTGCTCTGCAGAGATATTTCAGCTTAAGAGTCTAACCTCATTTCTGAGGACAAACAGTTAAACTTTCTGTCTTCTTCCTCAGGGATGTATCTCAGCTATAAAGTTTTTTCTGTTGAAGAATCTGGTGTGGGTCGGCGGTGTTTGCATTGCTCTTGGAATTACAGAGGTAAACTGCTTTTAAGTTTTAATATGACTTCAGAAACTTTAAATTACATTGAAATGTATTCATTCAAAGCTAAAATGTGAATCAAAGACAGGCTTAATATCCACCCTTGGGAAAATACACTAAAGTAGCACATATATAGCCGTTGCATTTGTGCAGCAAATGTAAATTTTACCTGGTAGGATTCTGCAAAAGTAAGATTCTATTCCTACTCAAGCAAATTCAAAATTGGTTATGCTATTTTTAAAGTGAAAGTAATTCTTTAGGTATGTTACATTATTTTATTCAAAGCATCTAACTTGACCTTTTACACGTTGCAGGTGTTTGGAGTGTTAGTCGGCGTGTGCCTCTGTCTGGACATTAAACGCAAAAACTATGACAACATTGACTAATTCATCATCACATCCATCTTCACACATCAACAAACAAACTAATAAACTTGTTTGAACATCATATGTTGTTTCTTTCCATATTATGTGATTAATGATATGTTCGAAGACCTCCCCCATACTTTCACCTCTTCAGGTGAGTCCATAAAGAGTCATAAAGAGTAAACATTTTGATCCATATTTAAATATCAATCACACCATCCCCATGGTGAAACATAGTGGTGGTAGCATCATTCTGTGGGTATGCTTCTCTTTAACAGGAACTAGGAAGTTGGGTGTGTATGTGTCTATCTGAATGGTGGGCAGCCGGAATTACCAAGGAATATGTATTTTCAGTTTAGAGGTTAAACAAACCTATATTTTTATTGCAGTATTTAAAAGCCTAGCTAAGAGTGCATTACTACAGAACATTATGAAAGGTTGTGTAATTTTATACAATTTACCTGTTAATTATTTCTAAGAATGGAGCTAAAATCAACAGGTTATACAGGTTAAAGATTATTCACTCTTTGAATTAACCCATTCATATAATGAATTAGTCTACTTAGCGAAATAATAATAGACTTTGGAAGCACCTCAGAGTTGATAGGAAAATGGTCTGAGTTAAAAGCAGGGCAATATAGTGGATCTTGAGGACTAGGGTTAGAGACCCCTGCCCAAATGTGTAAAGCTGGTGGACACATACCCCCAAAAGACCTGCAGCTGTAATTGCAGTGAAAGATTTTTTTCAAAGTAATCTCTCAGGGTGGAGAACACAAATGTACACCAAACTGATCAGATTTACCCAGGGTGTGGGCAAATCCTTTATGAAAGTGATGTCTGGGACAAGGTATATTATTGTCATAAAAATAATGAATACATTAAAAAGTACTCAATAACTGATGAAAAAATGGACAAAGTGTGTAAAAAGCATTTCTTTTTTTGGACTGTAAACTGAAAGATCAGATTTAACTTAGGCTAGATCGAAAAATCCCACCTTAATCTACTATCTCAGTTTTATCAAATACCGATTCTCAGAAACTGCTCTGCTCCTTTTTTCAATGGTTTTGTCATGAATTACACTTCCCAGAATCCTCTGCGGGCTTAACGTCCGCTTGCTAAATTGGTCCGACTCCATGTTAGCAGCAACACGGAGAGCTGCGTGCTCGTTACAGCAAGCCAAAGATTTGTTGGAAAGTGGAGGTTTAACGGGAACATAAAAGAAAGGTAAAATTATATAATTTTAGGAGTAAAAGTTACTGTCTGCGTTACACTTCTTAAATACTGCTTCTTTACCTGTTTAATTAAGCTAGCAGCCTTTTAGCAGTTCTGAAGTGCGAATGGACTTTAATGAAGGTTTTTCTAGCAACATAATTTATTCAGTAAATGACATGAAATGTCATTTATATTTTCTTCATGTTAAATCCATACATTCCGTTGTTATCTGTTTTAATTTTTGGAAGCGTAATTCTTTTATTCAAATTTAGGGGGGTTTTTTTGTTTTTTTTTGTTTTTGTTTGTTTGTTTGTTTGTTTTGTTTTTGTCTTGTATGTATTTTAAATTATTTTGTCTGTTTCTCTTTTTATTTTTTAAAATTTTCTATCTATCTATCTATCTATCTATCTATCTTATCAGCATGTCAGCTGATGTAATGCAGAGGATAAAGCAGCTGGAAGATGAGCTGGAAAAGCTCAGGTCCCAGCTGAAGGAGAATGCTGGAGAAGACATGGGGATGACGTCCTGTTCACCCCCCAGTGAAAGCCCAGATCGCATGATGTCTGATGGGAACACCAGGAGCAGCAAGAAGAAGTCAGGCAAGGAGCGCCCCTTTGACTTCGGCTCACACCCCCATCGCCATGTGGCTCTGAAGCTGGCTTACCTGGGCTGGGCCTACCAGGGCTTTGCTGTTCAGGAGAACACGGACAACACGGTGGAGGCCAGGCTCTTTGAAGCGTTGCTGAAGACACGGCTGATTCAGGAGCGACAGAGCTCCAACTATCACCGCTGTGGTCGAACTGATAAAGGAGTCAGTGCTTTTTCTCAAGTGAGTTTATGTGATGGATATCAGTCCTCTCAATATCTTCTAAAAAGTATTCATTCCCCCTTCATTGCAGACATTGTTTATTCAATTTATTTAATGTGACAAACGAACACACAAAGTGGTTTTCTAATTCTTCTACAAATAAGAAACGAAAAAAGATGGGCTGTATTTGTGTTCTGCCCCTCCTGAGTCCAAGGTGAACCTCTGCTCCAGTGTCCTCATTTGTAGTCTCTAACAAGTTTTCCTCAAGGTTTGGCCTGTATTTAGCTCCATCCATCATTCAGTCTGTTCTGACCAGCTTCCTGGTCCCTATAGAAGAAAGGCTCTCCCACAGCATCATGCTACCACCTCTGTGCTTCATGGATGGGAGAGTGTGTTCTTTTGCAAACCTCTGAGGCCTTCAAAGAACAACTTTACTTGTACAGAGATTAAATTACTGACAGATGGACTCTATTTAATAGCATACTTTTGCATACTATGTGTCATTTTTCCTTTGACTTCACAGTAACGTATTATACTTTGTGTTGTTCTGTCCTCAAATATCGCAATAAAATACATTTAAGTGTGTATGTTATGCATGTGCTTTAACTATATGATGATTTTTCTCTCCAGGTTATAACCATTGACCTGCGCTCCTCCCAGTTTTGTGGAGGACTTGGCGTCACTCTCCCTGAAAATCTTGATCTCGGCACCAAATCAAAAACTTCCACCTCTGAGCTTCCGTACGTGAAAATGCTGAACAGAGTTTTGCCGCAGGACATTCGGATCTTGGACTGGGCACCCGTGGAGCAAGGTTTTAGTGCGCGTTTCGACTGCCAGTCCCGCACGTACCGCTACTACTTCCCCCGAGGGTCCTTGGATGTAGAGCTGATGGCAAATGCTGCAAAAAGGTGGGTGTAAAACTAGGCAGTCATAAATGCTGATTTCCCCAGATGATTTTTCAATCAATAGATCAATAGATATAAATCTATCTATTGATGCTCAACAGATACGAGGGGACTCATGACTTTCGCAACCTGTGCAAAATGGACGTGGGGAACGGGGTCCTGCAGTTTGAGAGGACCATCTTGTCAGCCTCAGTCAGGCCTTTGCAGCCGCAGCAGGTTTCTAGCACAGAGCAATATGATCTGTTTGTGTTTGAGATCAAAGGATTAGCCTTCCTTTACCACCAGGTAATAAGAGCTTAACACTCAGGAGAAGCCTGAGTATCCCTTTAAATAGGGGGTAATTTGCAACTAACCATATGTCTTGCTGCAGGTACGTTGTATGATGGCGGTGCTTCTTTTGATAGGACAGAAGCTGGAAGCTCCAGAGATAATTGATCAACTCCTGGATGTTGAGAATAACCCCAGAAAGCCTCAATACAGGTGATGAAACAGCAACCTGTTGCCACTTAGGCTATTTTTTTTACTGGTACACAGAAGAATTCAGGTTGTTCAAGCACCTTGATCTTTGTATTATCAGATAAACTTCAGTGGCCCTCCTTTTTGGACCTGGGAGTGACATCAAATCCAAACTGTGTTTAAGAATAAAAGAATAGTAATAACCTTTATTGTCCGTCAGTGGGGAAATTCTGGCAGAAAACTGTATCACCATGTTCAGTAAATAAGGTTCTAAAGTACTGTGTGCGCGAAACAACTTTGTCAGCAGCTCAAATAACCAGTTTTTTACTTCATCTATCACTAAGTTTTATGCACACTGCCGCCATATTGGATTCTGATGTCGGAGTTGGTGAGAAATTTCCTACTTCTGGGGACCTTCCTGGTAATTTTCCCTTTGGAAGTTTCAGCTTCTAAGGAAAGGCAATGAATGATGAAACTAGATCCTGCAAAGTGATAAGAATGGTTTTACATTAGAGAAAAATAAGGCATCATAAATGGTTGAACATTAAGGGAAGTAATTGATAAGGCAACTTAATTCTATTTATTCCTCAAAAATCAAATCATTCTCATTAATATATCATTGTCTCAAATCTATATCAGCTTGTATCTGAAGGGTAATTATTTTCCTAAATCATTGAGCCCTAAGTGCATACTTTACAAAAAGTATCAGAGGAGTATATTATGCAAATATTATAATAGACATTTTAATTGATATTGAATTGTTTCATTGGCTCGAATTACTTATAGAATCAATAATTAACATGTCAGTATTCTCACCAACATCTTAAAGATTAAATAAAGCAACAAAACCCAAAGAAACATGATGTTGAACTGCTTTAAGGGAAATTCTGAAGGGAAATGAGACTCAATATGAGTATTATCAGCGAAACAAAAGCACAAAGGGCCACTTCACGTGGTTTTATGGCCCCCAGACCTCTGAGTTTTCAACTGGACGTCCTGCTTTTAAACTGGGTCAGGTTTAAAATAAAGTTAAAGCATTGAAAAAGCATCTTTTAAGAGGATATAAGTTGCATAAATTTGATAGTTTTTCTGTCTTGCAGCATGGCAGTGGACTACCCTCTGGTGCTGTATGACTGCCACTTCGAGGGTGTAACCTGGCAGCAGGAGATGGAAGAGCTTAACCACGTCTTGTCGTCACTACAGCGACACTGGACGCAGAGCGCGGTCAAAGCTCACGTTCTGCTCGGGATGATCCGGGGTTTGGAGGAGAAAGGTAAGGAAATTTATTTTCCAATTTATTAAAAATGGCAAAATAAAACAAAATTCTCAAAACTATTTTGATGCAGCTGCAGTGAAACAAACTGACACGGAGATTGAAAACTAACTTGGAAGCCCATCTACTTTCACAGAAACATTTACTCTCTTCCCTCTGAAAAATGTCCTCTGTGGCCAACAAGATTCTGCTCTAGTAAAATTCTACTGATTGTGTGAATGCATGCAAATATTTGTAATAATAACAAGACAAGAATACACACAAATTATGGTTTAAGCCATTGCAAGCTTTCAGGTGCTGTCAAAACATTTATGCACAATTAATAACTGTTCCTAAGACTCTTCAGTCTTGAAACATTAGAAAATACTTAGTATTTTATAGGTAGATATTACCAGTTTAACTGACTTGTTTACAGTGTATAAGAATTGTTATTCTGTTTATTGTCGCACCATCAGTGAGGTTTTAAACTGAAATCCTGGCCATATT
This sequence comes from Anableps anableps, assembly GCA_014839685.1. Taxonomy (NCBI): domain Eukaryota; kingdom Metazoa; phylum Chordata; class Actinopteri; order Cyprinodontiformes; family Anablepidae; genus Anableps; species Anableps anableps. The sequence goes on from CM026084.1 coordinate 21,037,126, forward strand.
CTTCCGTATACAGTGCTTGGTAGAAAAAAGAAGTGTTCACACCCTTTGAATGTTCCACGTTTCTACATTACAACCTCAAACCTCAGTTTGTTTTATTGCGATTATGTGTGACGAACCAACTCAAAGTACTGCATAACTATTAATTCAAAGAAGGATGTATTGTCTTGGATTTTTTTTTTTTTTTTTAATGAAAATCTGAAACGTGTTGTGTGCTTTAGTATTCAGCTCTCTTATTCTGATACTCCTAAATAAAATACACTGTAAATAATTGCCTCCAGAAGTCACAGGAAGTACGGACCACCTGTGTGAATTCCCTGCTTTTTCTTCGGCAGGGAATCTGGGAAGATAGATGGAGCCCAATACAGGCCAAAAACAGGAGAAAACTGGTTAAAGGATGCAAAAACTTTGGAGTGAGGCAAGGGTTCTCCTCCCAGCTGGAAGACCACCCTCAGCATACAGCAAGAGCAGGTTTAGATAAAAACATATTTATGGTTTGGAACCTAAATCAAGTTGCGAATCTGCTACAATACTTGAACAATGGACAGGACTTCAAAATGTATTTTCAGACACTCTCAGTTCGATCTAATGGAGTCTGATTTTTCTATTTTTCATAAAGGAAGGGAAAGAATTTAAGTCTCTAGGTGTGGAACATTGGCAGAGACTTGCAGCAAAAGGTGGTATTATGAAGTATTTTTATTTGGTTGTAAAATGATAATATGAAAAAGTTCAAGAGCCACGAATACTTCTGCAAGGCTCTGTAGTTGACTGAACCAGCTTTAAAAGGAAAAAAAAAAAACAAAAAACCCTCGTTGGGCTTTTTAACGAAGTCCAAATTAATGCAATGAAACGATTTTGAGTCATGTGAAAATTGGGTTGCTGCTCTCGATCCACAGGTGGTGTTTCTTCCAACCATTGCTGGCTGGTGGAAGGCAGCAGGCAGAAAAATTACAGACCACTGCTGGAGCGTCCATGCTGCGAGAGCCTGGAGTCCCGAATAAACCACTTTGTTAAAAGAGGAAGACTGGAGCGAGAGGAAGGAGAGAATGGAGATGAAACAATCCACAGAGGGAAAAAATCCAAACACTCCTACAATGCATGCTCTCCATCTGGTTCCTCTGAGATTTCAAAACAAACCATCGAGAAAAAAGAGGAGGATTAACTTTTTGTTTTCCGGGACAATAACTGACTTAGAGGATTTCATTTTGTTAATTTTTGTAAAATAAAAATATGTATTTAGTTTTCTTTTCAGGAAACGCATTTCATTTTTCCACTTATATTGTTTTTATTTGTGCAAGCATTGGCTTGGCTTCAAATTAAACATACTGTTGAGGCAGTTGTTTCTTTCAGTTTTTCTCTTTTAGGGAAATTAGGAAAATATCAAACACTTACTGTTATGAAAAAGTGTTTTAAATCCTTATTTCATTCCCAGTGTGTTTTTCAGGTGTCCAAAATAAATAAGTTATAAAACAAAAATATATAAGTGGATAAAACTGATATAATAATAATAATGATAATAGAGAAATGGGCATGAGACAACCTGCAGAGAAGATCTTCTGAACTTCTCAGATCTGTACAGTGAGAGGATCCAGCTGACACTGTAGCTCCTTTGCATGGCCTGGAGCCTATAGAGAGGGTACCTGTTATTGTCTGCTACAGCTTTCAGTTTTTCCAGTGTGACCTTCTCCCCCTCTGCCAAGTACTTTTTATTATTATTTGTGTTTAATTTATGAAGGCTCTTTGTGTTTTGTCCATCTAACTTCCCACCCCCATATAAAAGAGAGCACTGGTCACCACTTTATGATAAGCTATGCAACATTTCATTACACATTAAATTAGCTCAGCCTCTAAGATTGTAGCCAGGTTTGAAAACACCGGCTTCAATTAAAGTAAGGACTCTCATTCTTTTCCCATCCTTAAATATTCCCATTCAGCCATATGTGTCTCCCTAGTAAGCTATGAAAAATTGTAGAAGCCTTCTTTAAGCCAACTGGCTGCCAGTGTGCAGCAGTAGGAGAGGGAAGGGTAGCACTATATGTGTCTACAGTCACAACAGCAAAAAAGAAATGGTATTGAATAAATGTAATAATTTAAATAAAATTGGAAATGCAATAAATTCATGTACAAAATTATTAATTCATTCTAATATATGAGGAATCCTTAAATTGCAGACATTCAGGGGTGCCTCGCACCGCCTATTTCCTCAAAGTAGCAAAGGAGCTACTTTGAAGAGCCTCCCAAGGCTGGGGACTTCCGCGCCAAGCCAGTCCCCAGCTGAGCTTCTGTCTCACAGAGCACCCCTCCCCCACAAAGGTCTTTAAGACTAGCGGTGGCAGCAGTTAGCAAACACAGATATGCAGAACTGCATATCTGCTGAGCTTACCATATGCACTACTACTCGGTCCAACATTCCTAAGAAGGGTTGTAAATGGCATAATGGAGTAGCATTGCTGTGATGACGTGCTGAAGGTGGAGTGAAAGAGTTAGAGCTTCTTAAAGAGACAGGCCAATTTCAAGGCGTCAAATTTCATTTAAGTTATGTTTGATATATACAGTAGCTTTATAACAATTGAAGGTAACAGTTACTTGATCGTGCTATAAAATAGCATCATATGCCTGAAAAATACATAATACGCTGCCCCTTTGATTTCTGAAACTGTTTTCATAATATCAAAAGTATTCTGATTAGTATTTTTCGTTTAGTCTACAAATTCTTAATTTAGTTTCGAAGTTAGGGAATAAATATGTTTTTGATTTATTTAAGAATAAAGCGTACGTTTATGTGGGGCGGAACAAATATTGATACAGTAAGAGAAGCCGGGGTCATATTGAGGTTGCCCTGGTAATGCTAAGAGGCTACGTTGTTAGCACTAAATAGGGTGCAAGTCAAAATATAAAAGCAGCGGTAGCGCGCTACAAAGCTGCATCCAACCGGTTTGTTTGTCTTCAGCTCTGACTGCACTATTTTAAATATGACGGCTGTGTCGTTTGGCTGCATGTTTGTGGTCGTTTTAACCTGATAAACTCTGTTGCTAACGTTAGCCTGTTAGCATTCCTTGCTGTTTTTAATGCTGCAGCACTGTGACCCTCCACGGATTTGTACTGTACTTCAACCGATTTGACGATTTTCTGACTTTGAGAAGGTAAATATAAAAAAAAAAAAACCAACAAGACATAGTAACTGACTTAACAGTTGTGATTTATTATCTATAGCTTTCTAAGCAGTCATTGAGAGAGCGACTAATTTTAAGCTTGCTGAGCAGTTAAGATTCTTCACGGTTTTGACTTTGTGTTCACTCGAGATTAACTTGGTTTATAACGATGTTTGGACCAGTGAAACCAGTTAGCCAGTTATGCAGAATAGACATGGTACTTAATATGTAGTTTCCCTCTTTCCCAGCAGGGGGCGTGTTGGCTCGAGACGCTGCAAACACAAATATATGTTGATATATTAAGCAACCCCTCCCCTCCCTCAGCGATAGTATATTGGTATTTCTATTTTACCTGCTGACTTTTCGTCTTTAATAATATAATCTTAAATGCATATTTTATGTGAAAAATATTTACATCTCAGTTATAAAGTGGGAAGTATTAATTTATAAACTGGCTCATGCTTCTCTTTTCCTTCTGCACATGTCCATATCAAATTCTCAGGATTCAGACTAGGAAATTCCAAAACATGAATTTTATTCTGGAGATGTCTTTCTTTGATTTGGATGTGTTTGGACTCACTTTAATGCAGAAAAATGAAATCCTTCTTCGTCTTCATCTTTCTAGCAGAGTCCTCCAGGTTTTGGGTCAGAGCTGAGTCTGTCAAGCATCTGAAAGTGTTCATACTTTCATCCACCTTGGCAAAACCCCCAGTTTCATCTGAAAAGAGCAACCCCAAAGAATGATGCTGCTTTGGTGATGTCTTTGAGGGGATGTGGCTTAAAAGTTTGATTTCATCAGACCATGGCACACTCTTCTGCAAGGTTTTTGGGAGATTTTAGTCAGGCCTTTATTAGTATTTGGAAGAAAAAGCGCCAGTATTCAACTCCTATTTCTAAGTCCAGACAGATGGAGAATGCAACATGTTATTGCAGCCGGTACATGCCAGAAATTCCCGTTGCTCTTTTAGTGTTGCTGTCCACCTTTTCTCAGCCTCCCTGACCAAACTCTTGTCATCACCTTGAGGAAACATTCAGTTTCTTCTCAGTATCACAATTACTTGAAGTATCATGTTTTTACAGAACATTACATTTTGACATGGCATTTTTTAAATCTAATATTTATAATTATTTTCCCATCCAGCCTCTTAGTGTTCTCTTGAGTGAAAAGAGCAATGATGACAGAGATTTCCAAAACAAACATCAAATTCTTTATCTCATTTGAAAAGTTTTGAAAGTATCTTTTACGTCTTTGCTTCGCTGTCTTTGCTGAATAAAAGCGTTCCCACAGCATGATGCTACCACCAGCATGTTTCACTATGGCGAAGGTGTTAGTTTTCAGCCACAGATGCTGTTTTGCATCCAGGCCTAGAGGTTAAATTCTGGACTCATCTAACCAAAGCACCTTTGTTTTTTTCCACGTTTGGTGTGACCCCGACATGGCTTGTGGCAAACTGGACATCTTAGATCTCATAAAATTCCAATAAACAACACAAAAGTACGTGGTTAAAATGTGAACTCGTTTTGTGATTTTTTTTTATTTTTATTTTTTATTCCTGGACCGTTGCATGTAATCTGCAAACCACTTAAATGTGAACCTAGTCATTAAGGTTTCTTATGTGTGAAAACAGTTTTAGAGGTTTGATTTTCAAAATTCAAAAGGGCAGACTGTTGTTAATACTGATACACTTCTCTGTTTCTGCGCCTCAGGATGTTCCTGGTGGGACTTACTGGAGGGATCGCCTCGGGGAAAAGCACGGTGTCTTCAATGCTGCGGGAGCTCGGCTGCCCCATTATTGATGCAGACGTGGTGGCCAGGAAAGGTAGGGTTGGTGTCTCTGCCCGGTAAATTAGCCCTGTTTGCTCAAAATCTGCTGAACGTGTCATCCTCGGGAAGTCTTCTTCAGGCAACTTCCTCTCAAATCAAATGAATTCATTAAGACAAATGCTTGGAGAGTGTTATGAATCATGAAGGATGTCTGCGCTGACTCCAGGGATGATGTCTTAGTTATGTAGGGAAGATTAAAAAGGTCACAGAAGAGGGAGAGGAGTGTGGAGCTGCATGTAGGAAATAAAATGAGGGATTATGCAAATGATATAATTACAGGCAAGTGATGAATCTGTTGCAAATTTGTATAAAATTCCTCTCCTGCAGTGTTTACTCTGTTTCTGCTCCTGTTTTTATGACACTCATTTAATTTATCGCTCTGTTTACTTCTGGAATATTTTAAGCACGCATATAATAAATTAACTGTTTTACCTGGTTAATCTTTTAATAACATAACCAGAAGTTTCATCATATTCTTTATATCAGTCGTGGAGCCGCACACTCCTGCCTATTCCCGGATCGTCTACCACTTCGGGCCCGAGGTTCTGCTGGAGAACGGGCAGATTGACCGCCAGAAGCTCGGCCAAATCATCTTTGCCCATGAAGAGAAGAGGAGACTGCTAAACTCCATCACCCACCCTGAGATTCACAAAGCGATGCTCAAAGAGATCATATTCTACTTCCTGAGAGGTAAGGATACAATGAGTTTGTGTCTCATTTTGAGGTTTACAAATAAAAAAGGAGATAAATCACAAGGAGTTCGTCCAGTCTGTGCACTGTGCAGATGCATCTCTATAAATTAGAATATATATGTACATTCTTTCCGTAAATAAATGGAAAACTTGAAACATCTATATCTTAGAAATTTATTACATAGAAATAAATTGTATATTTATGAGGCTTTTGATGTTCATGGCTTCCAGCTAATGAAAACCCAAAATTTAAATTTCTCACAGGCAGCTTCCAGAAATGTGAGCTGCCTGTGAGGTAAAAATAAGATGCATTTGAAAATTAAATGTTAAAAAAAAAAAAAAAAAAAAAAGAAAATAATTAGTAATATTTTTAAAAAGTAAATAATATCTATTGTTGCTTTATTTATTTCTGAATAAGATATTAGAAGTGCCGTAAAGCAACATTTCCATTTAGCGCTTGTGATGTGTTACTTGATTTTTGTTGCTGGGTCTCATTCAAAGTGTGACACCTCCTTATTTCTGAAAATATTGTTTCTCAAAAAATGTGAAAATGACATAAGACCATTTAAGAAAAAATAAACCAGAAATAACAGCCTACTAAAAAGTATGCCCATGTGCTGTGCTGTATAGGCTCTGAGGATTTGGTCAGGCCTCTGCCTGCATGACTTTTTAGCGTGGCATGGAGGCGATCAGCCTGTTGCTCTGCTGAAGTGTTCAGGAAGCCCAGGTTGCTTTAATATCGGCCTTCAGCTTGTTTCAGTTGTCACCTCTGGTGTCTCGTCTCTCAGCTTCCTTTTGACAAAACTGCATTGATTCTCAATGAGGTTGAGGTCAAGCCACTTTGGTGTCCAATTAAGCAGTGATACCATGGCGATGAAAGCTGTATTTGGCAGTGGGAACAGATGAGTCCTGTTAGGAAATAAAATCTTCATGAAGTTTGGCAGGAGAGGAAATAATGAAGTGCTCTAAAATCTCCTGCTAGACTTCTTTGGGCCTGATCTTCTGAAGGTTTGCGAGTATAAAAACAGGTACAAACTTGATTTCATGCGCAAACCTGATGCACCAACAACACGCAAACAGAATCGCGTAGCAAAACGAAGAGAATGGCAGGCAGAATAAATCTGGTGTGTCTGCCTTCATGAATATGCTAAACATATGCTGATCATCAGAAAGTGCAAAGTACTAGGAGGAGGATATGCAAATGTACTGACTTACCACCCGCAATGCAATTTACTAAACATGAACCAGATTGCTAGATGCTGTTTTTGCGTCTATATTTAACACGCTTGAAAAGCTGGTGTGAACTAGGATGCAAAGGTGTGTTTGGTCACTGTGGCGAGCAGGAGGCATAGATACAACGACAGAAGTCAATGCTTGTCAAATATTTGGAACATTTAACGGATATAAAATCAGAATAATCAAAAATAGATTAGAAATATCCTCCAGCAATGTCGATTTCGAGCTGCAGGATTACCAAATAATTTCAGCGCACTATCACTTTATGGCAGCACACTGTTATGTCTTGATGCCCTGCAGGAGCGTATCTATAAAGACCAGAAAAGGTGATGCAGATTATTTTTTATCTGCTGCATGTTCCACAAATTGTTCAGGCAAAAGATGTCTGCGTGGCACAGATTAATGCGGCCGGACTCCTGACAATATTTATGCAATTAAACCAAAATGAAAAAAAAAAAACAAAAAAAAAAACAAACCACGACTCAGCTTATATATTTTCCCACGTTACTTAACAAACAAAACAGAATATTAACAGAGACCAGAAAACCATCCCAGAGCCAAAGGGATATTAATGATAAAATAAATGAAAAGAAATATCCTGTGTGCAAGATCTCTCTCCCCCCGTCCCCCTCAAAGTTCCTTTACAGGCTCGTATGAAGCACATTCATGTTATAATCAAGTATTGTGGGCTTACCTTGGTTTGCAATGCTGGGGGGGGATTTGTGGAGTAAAGTACAGCAGTTTTGAGCTTGTGTAATTGTTTTTACTGCTTACCATGTTGTATACTAATTTCAATGAAATTTATTATTATTACTTTTAATAATAATAATAATATAATACTTTCAGCATAATTACTTTCTACTTAATTTTTCCTTTTTTTTTTTTTTTTTAAATAATAAAAATATATATATATATTTTTTTTTTCTTTTATGACCACTCCACTCTCCGACACTCCAGTGTCGCTCGCAAAATCCTCATTTAAACAGGGCGGTCTGCACCACTGTTGCTCCTGCATGGTTAGTCTTTGTAGCTCCACTTACTGCGCATACAATTTGTCTTTTCCTCACTCAATTTACCATCCCTTATTTGGAATCTTTGTAGATCAGGCCCTTTGTGTGCTAATAAACCACAGCGGAGCAACATCAGCAGATGACACGGCTCCTCAAATCATCTCTGACTGTTGAAACTGGAAAGTTGAGAAGAGGAAAAAAAAGAAAAAGTAATTGAAAATGCACAGAAACACCATAAATAAAACGACTGGATTGTTGGGCAGCGGGAAATTTTTTTCTCTGATTAAAGTAAGTGTTGCATTTCATGTGGAAATCACAATCCCAGAGTCTGGACGAGGAGTGGAGAGGCACCGAATCCAAGCTGTTCGAGGCCCACTGTGAAGTAAAATGCTTCTATAGAGCACCCTGTGAACAGCTAATTTGTTGAGCAATGACCTTTTGTGTCTTACCCTCATTGTTGAGGGTGCCAGTAACTGTATGCTGGACACCTGTCAGGGCAGCAGCCTACCCAATGCATGTGAAGGACAGGGCATAACATTTCTGCATTTTAAAAAAGTCAGTTTTATGACTCTTAATAAGTAATATTTAAATTCAGAGGAACAGACTTTTGGGTTTTTATTAGCTGTAAACCTGAAACATCAAAATTTACAAGTATCTTGCCGTACTCTGCTCTGGTTTTCATTCAGAGTGGAAATGTGCATACACTAATTATTTTTGATCCATAATGACTCCCTAGGCTACCGCTATGTGGTCTTGGATGTGCCCCTCCTCTTTGAAACGAGACGTCTCACCAAGTTTTTGAACCACACCGTGGTAGTTTACTGGTAAGACCAATTCTAATATTTTACCAGTTCAAATATTTTAAGGTTTGAATTTAACACCCACAGGCCATGAAACCCAGCTTTTAGAATTTCTGGTGCCTCATTAGCCATTCTGGTCCTGCGCTATAAGATATATCTTGCTGTTTTGCTACACCTAAATATTTCAGATCATCAAATTTGTGCTCTTATCAGGCAAAGATAACCTGAGTTATTACAAAATGCAGTTTTCAAATAATTTATTAAATGAAAATGGCTACCTGTACCAACCAGCCCCATTGTTAAAAATCACTTTGTTAAATCATAAATTAACTATGATAACAACATCTTTTGGAAAGCTGGGTTTAAATTTCACGAGCTACATCTAGGGTGTGTCCAAATTCAGTGGCTGCATCCTTCGAAGGTCGCATTTGAAGGCCTCTTAAGTCACAGCGATGCGACGAAAGCTGTCCAAATCCGATTGCTGCTCCAAGTGCGTCTTTCTTTTCCCCGGGGTTGAAGGACGGGTCTGGTCTATCCTTCACAGCACCCCCCAGCTCTAACCCAAGATTCATTGTGGGTCATACGGGAGATTTTTGTTCTTGTGACAATGCCAGACAAAGCGGGAGAGGTGTACAGCCTTAAATGTAAGTATGTTAAAATTTGATGGTGCAAAAATTAAAAGCGGTTAGGTTGTTAGGCGTTTGTCATTTAAAGAGACATGTTTTTAGTATAACTTTTGTAAAAAAAAAAAAAAAAAAAAAAAATTTAATTAATTTAACTTATTAAAAAATATTAAATACAATAAAAAAAAAGTCCAGCAAGATTTCAAGCTTTATTTTTACCAACTTGTGCTTTGTACCATCACGGTTGCTAGGCGACAGGACATATGCTGAGGTATGGGCGTGAATAAATCTGAAGGCTAGACCGTCCAATTTCACAGCTGCTCCAGTCTTCACGGTCAGCGAAGGCCGGGTCCTTCAAAGGATGCAGCGCCTGAATTTGGGCACACCCCTAGCAACCCTCTATTCTCTGCTGCTTTCCAGTGACCCTGCGACTCAGCTTCAGCGCCTCATGCAGAGGGACAACCTGACCCAGGAGCAGGCTGAGCAGCGCGTGGCAGCACAGATGCCGCTCAATGAGAAGCGTGGCTTGGCCAACCACGTCATTGAAAACTCAGGCAGCCGAGAGGACACCCACAGACAGGTCCTGCGGCTCCACACAAAGTTGGAGGACTCCATGGACTTCCTTTTAGTGAGGGTGATCGCCGTCGCTGCCACCGCTGGTTTGAGTGGAATACTGCTCTATGCAGCCAAGCTGCTGTTGTCCTAACAAAAGAAAAGGAGGATGAGAAGAACAAGTCGAAGATGTGAAGCTGCGATTAGAGTCAGGCAAAGGCAGATCGAAAGTACTGATGCGGTTTTCTGTGAAATTAGTTTCACAGCACCTACCACTAACAGCGCAGCAGTGTGGCGCTTTATGTTGACAGTTAACACGGACCTAGAAAAACTCACTGACAAATAGGGTTTAGTGTAAAGAATGCAGTTTGTTCAGGCTTTCCTCTGCAAGACTAAGCAGTGGAGGTGATGAAGTAGAAATTCTTAAGCTTAGCATAAAAGTAAATTTTACTCTGAAACCAAAACAACCAAAAAGTCCTCTTTACCCACTTTTTAAAACATGTTTAATTATTCAAATTGGACAGTGGATTATTTTGTCTTCTGAAAATAAAAGTACCTTTTTATAGCTGCTACCTTTTAATCCAGATTTTAAGTTGTCATTAATTTGGCTCCATGTTACTTTATATTTTTAGCTAAGTGTTGGTGCTAGCTCCCGTCACAAGTATGTTTTTTAAAGTGTAAAGTAGAAATCAAATTAAAGAGCAAAGAAACTCCAACCTGATGCATACATACAGAACAAGTAATGATTGTATAATAATGGTATATTTGACAGAATGTAGTTGACAATCCGTTGTTTTTCACTGGGAACAGTAGGAATTAACAGATTTCACATTTATCACTGTATTTTCTTACACTTAATATGTTCTCTGTTGAAATAAAGTCTGTCATTTTCTTTTCTTTTTGCACACTTGTAACTAAAATGTTTGTAATCTGATATGTGTAACTTAAATATAACAGACCACACCACTGTAAAATTGTTTTGGTGCATTTGGTTGTCATTGTGTTTTAACAGAACGCTGCGCGTGAATGGTGGACACCCAAAGCAAACCTGGAAATTGAAGCCAAAAAGTGTAGTGCACCTCCTAGTGGCTAGCCTACTCAATGATTAAGAGAGGTATATTGGCAGCATTAAAACTTTAAAAAATACACTAACATTTTTTTTTTTTTTTTTTTTTTTTATCTGTTAAGGTCACATCGACCCTAGTAGGTAGGGCTGAATTTTATATTTAAGAAAAAGAAAAAAATCGTTGTGAGGTCATGATTGACAGCTGCCTGAGTCAACTATAAGCTAGTAGCGTTTAGCTACTGCAAAATCTGCAAGGACAAAAACAAAACTATTCAAAAGGTTAAGTCTTTTAAACTAATTCTTTTAACAGTAATTTGTATATAGCAGATACGACTGCGACTGCACACACTTTATACCGTCTGTTTAGCAAAGTCGAGCTAAGATTTGAACTGTTAGCTGCTATCATTTTATCATCTAACCTAGTTAAATCACAGATAATTATGTAATAAGGGACATGATTGTGTTGCAAATGACATAATAGTTACAGTAAAGGTCAAGAGGAACGGGAATACCATTACCTGTAGTTTTAGCACTGATCAGAGAAGGAGATATGGGAGGAAAATTTTTACAAGCCACTATTTATTTCAAACACTAATGTTTATCCAACACAAAAACAAAATGTGGGTATCTGTGCTAAATACCACAAACTAGTGAATTTAATGTCACAAAAGTCAACAGAATTATGTAGGAATGTAAAGTTCCACTTTTTTTTCTTGCTCCATTTAAACATCAGATGTTGATTGTTCTGTGAAACTCCATTCCACCCCTTTATTCTTATTTTATATAGAAGCAACAATTCTTACCTCATCTGAGCTGCATAAACTTCAGTTGACAAATGAGTTCATCTCTTTATACATGAAGCACATCAACCTTCAGTCCGTTTTTGTTTCTTATAAGGACAGGACATTCTTCGGTAACTGTTTCCAATAGGAGAATGTGTAAGTGATGGCTCTTCAGGAAAACACATAACTGAGTTTAGTAGACATATGTGAATGATGCCCTTGCTGTTGTCCACATTGAGAGCCTGGATATGAAAATTCAGGCCCACAGGCAGGTACGGTTGCATCATTCTGGCACAGAGGATCAACCAGCCTATGTGGCTCACTGGGCTCCATCTGAAGCCATCTTTGGTCTGCTTGCTGTTTTTAATCAAGACTGCTGCATTAATGCAAACTGACTTGGGCTGAGGCATGCGGGGGCAGTCATCTGAGCTCAGACACATACAGAGAAGACAAAAATCACATGGAAGAATGCATAATAAGACTGGCAACATAAATCACACGTAAATCCGCAAACAAGGTCTTTTTTTATTCATACACACATATATTTTGCTACTTAAAAAAAAGTATTTGTCCCCTCCTCCCTCCACCCCCACAGTTGTATTCTGTTTTTACGTTTTAGTCACATAAATCTTTCTTTTCTTTTTTGCTTTTTCAACTAACCATTGCTGTCTACCAAAGGATCCTCTGGTTGCTGCCATGACAGATGTGAAATAGAATAGAATCCCTGAATATGGTCCATTTGGATTCAATGTCCCCAACTTTCCAAACAGCATGAGATGAGATAAACTCTTCCATAGGAGTGAATTGAAAATCTTCCAGACTAGATTCTCAGAAGTTTCCAGTTCACCTTCACCAGTCATTTGGGTTTCCATGTCTGTCCGGCAGCCTCCCTCAACCAGCAGATCCGATTCAGTACCAGGTGGTCATCAACTGGTAGCTCTGCTCCTCGCTTCATGAGAGTGTCCAAGACATGGTGCCTGATGATAGTATCACAAAATCAATCATCAACCTATTGCTCAAGGTGGTCTGGTGCTATGTACACATATTACTGTCTCTGTGCTTGAACATTGTGTTTGTTATAAAAATCCAATCCATAGCTCAGAAGTCCAATAACAAATAACTTCACAAATTTAGATCAGGGAGACTGCTCTTCTCAGTCACATCCTTCCAAGCACACTTGTAGTCCACATGGGCATTGATGTTCCCTAGGAGCACAACAAATCCCAAAGACTGCATTCTTCTACACCCTGGAGTAGAAGAAAGTCCAACCCCTCTCCAGGAGTTGGGTTCCAGAGTCCAAACTGTGTGTGGAGGTAAGTCCAACTATATCTAGTTGGTGGCACTTAACCTCATCCAGCAATTCCTTTCCTACCATCGAAGTGATATTCAACAACGACCACAAATACACCAGTGGTGAGGCTCAGTTTCAGACAAACAAGATTAATGTTATAGAGTGGGCAGCCCAAACCCCAGACTTTAATCCAATAGGAAACTTGTGGGGTGACATCAAACATGCTGTTTCCGAAGCTAAATCAAGAAATACAAAAAAATGTATCCAAGGATCCTGGACTGGAATATTTGTTCACTGGTGACAGAAGCTGTTTTGACTCCATGCAGCACAGATACCAATCAGTAAACAGTGGTTGTAAAGCTAAGTATTCTACAGTGATTCAAAGGAAAGCTAAATCTTCAAGAATTGTTCAGTTTATTCAGTAAATGGTGGCATTTTAGAGGAAAAATGTAGACTGCATTTTTTTTTTACCAACTTAATATTTTTTTTTCACTTATTTTCCACAGACTGAGAACAAATCATAATTTTTTCAGTATGTAGAACATGCAGTGTTCACAGTGCATTTGCATGTGTGAAAATAAAAGCTATTATAGGCATGATGAGTTCTTATCCACCTTTTTAAAACAAACTGCTGTTATTTTGAACAGAACGGCATATACTAATACATCCCAATCTTAGTGATTTACATGCTTTAGCAAGCAGCCAGCTGCTCATCTATCTCTTGCTCAGACAAAGACCAGAAACGGGGTGTGAAAACCAGACTATATTTATGCACAAGTAAGTATGACTGCTATAGGGAAATATGGGCAGTGATGCCTCAGTCTGAATATAAAGCGGGTTTAATTGTGAAGGTGTTAAGATAAGAGGAGGAGAAAACTTAAAGTTTCATTGTATCACTGTGTAAAAAATGTCCCGCTGCTTTAGAGTCTGTAATGGGTCTTTTCTAGGAACAAACCAAATAATTTACTAATGGCAGGGGGTAAATGCCTGCATAATGTCACCGTCACGTTCAGAGAGTTAGCCTATGGCACCATACGGTGTCAACATTTTGTAATCTCTTGTCTGAGTGGTTTTTCATCGTCTCTCATGCTTATATTACTGCCATAGGAAGCCAAACAAAAATGCAATGTGGCTTTGTACATTATACAACTGAAACAGCTTTAACTAATTAAAGTCTTTATAAAGAAATTAAGGGGGTGTAATTTGAGTCTGGATCTTGATTCAAAAAAAGGAACAGCAAGGATTTTTATCCCTGAGCAATTTTATTAAAATTTTAAAATTCTGTTCTAATCGTGGTATTATGATATGGGTAGAAGACCTTTTGCCATCAAACTCCCACAGGGCCTTGCAAAAGTATTAACACTCACTGGACATTTAAATTCTTTGGCAAAAAAACACTGGTAAAGGTTTGGGCTGCATTTTCACTCTTCACCCACCTGAAGCTGAAAGTCTGTTGAGGTCAAGGTTAATACTTTTTTTTTTTTTTTTTCGGTTGTTTTCCGGTGTCAGCTTATATTGTTTTCATTGCTTTGTCATTTGACAGTTATACACATTTCGTTAGTTTTGTTCCCCTCTCAGATCCAATTCTTTTTGTTAATTAGACTCACCTCGATCTGAGTCCACTAATCACCTCCCCTGTCAGTTTCTCTCACTGCTCACCAGATTCTTCTCCTGTTGTTTCGTCTACCTGACTGGCCGCCTTCCTGTTTCAGCAATTTTTAGGCCTTCTCCAGATCTTGAACATTGTGGACTTAAAGTTCCTGAATGGATCTTGTTCTGCACTTTGACTGGGCCATTCCAACTATTCTCCTGTAGCTCTGGCTATATGTTTAGGTTCACTGTCTTGCTGGAAGACGAGCCTCTACTCCAGTCTTTTGCAGCTACTAAAGGGTTGTCTTCCAGGATTTCCAGCTATTTTGCTCAATGCATCTCCCCATAAACTCTTACCAGCTTCCCTTGCCCTGATGAAGAAAAGTATCCCCACAGCATGATGCTGCTACCTCCATGTTTTACCATGGGGTGATGTGCACATATAAATTAGCTTCCACTTTACAATTATGCATTTCTTTGTGTTGGTTTATCACATAAAATCCCAATAAAATTAAGGTGTCATTGAAGTTCTTGTAATGTGATAAAATGTGAAAAAAAATCCTAGGGGTATTAATACTCTTGCAAGGCCATGTAATTTTATTTAAACTGTAAAACCTCTAAATCTGCATTTCCATTTTGCTTAGTAATCCTCATTTAGGATATACAATACAGTAGCAACATTATGAGTTTGTTTGCATATATTTGTGTATAGTCAAGAATACCATGTATTTAATTAAGATAATCTCACAGAAGTCCTGGAATGGGAGAAAAAAAACCCTTAGTTAAATTGAAACCATGATCAGGCAGCCATAAAATCGTTCTCAATATTCCAAACTTTGCCCAAACCATCAATAGATACACAGGAGGTGTCTTCAGGTGAAAGTTGCTTAATGCCAAGACAGCCATGTTTTGCTCTGGGTCTCATTCTGCCTTTTTTCCCAAAGGAATAACATTATGAGACTCAAGAACTGAGTGAAGTTGGTTTTATTAATAAGTTCCTCTTTTAGAATGCCTACATTAGGTGGTATTATTAAATACCATTCATGCTATGCAGATCATCCTTGTATTAGCTATAAAACAAAAAAACACTGATTAGCTGGTTAGTTCGGTGGTCCCAAACCATGGTTGTGTATGTTTTAGGTGTTTCTCTGCTGCAACACATTTGACTTGAATAAATGGGTGATTTTTTTAAAATGTTTTTTATTTTTTTACATGTCCTGTCCGGCAGTGTCGCAATCAGAATTGTTGTCTGAGGGCCAAGGCTATAAACTTCATTACAATTTGCTCAGGGTTTTTTTTCCCAAAGGCAATGGACACAGAGACAGAAAACAAAGGGAAAAAGAGAAAAGAGAAAGGAATAGAGGTGGCTGCTTGGCGGGAGTAAGCTGGCACACACCCAGCCACAGACACTAAGAACCTCCTTTGCTTCAGTGGGTAGAGGCACCAGCTACCAGCAGGCAGTGTGTCGGGGGGAAATAGGCCCCACTTTTGGTGGGGGGCCTGAGATGTTGAAGGAGATGGGACAGTTTAAGACATGATCTGATAGATAAACAAACAAACACAATCACATGTTCCCACCCTCATGGGCACACACACAAACACACCCATGCAACCAGACGCAAAAGAATGGACGCCGCACACAAACTCGCACTCCCCATGCACACTCTATACTCCCAGGTCCAGCTACCAATACCCTAGAAGGGCAACCAGCAGTGGAACCTGGAGATGGTCCACTTCATTCTGGGGTGGAGATAAGCAGACTACCCGACTCCCACAGTAGCAAAGTAGCCCATCAGCCCAGACCCCAACCAGACGGCCTGTTCCTCCTCCCGGCCTCCAGCGCCAGATGGTGAACAGAGAACAAGCTGTGGAGAGACCAAGCCTCTCTCTGCCCTGTCAAATGTGGTGTTGATGCATGCATGGTGTTACATAGTGCATTTTAAAACAGGGAGATGGTTGGTGCAGACAGTCCCCTGCCTGACACCCCCCCCAACACACACACACACACACACCCAGAACCCTTAATGTGTAAGTACAACTTAACATTTGGAAGTAGGCACAGGCACCAGAGGTGAGGTTGGTTGAACAGGATGCCGTTAAGCGTGCCCACCCCGAAGACCTTAAGTGGTGTCATGAAAATGTTATGTGTGAGAGAGTCTAAGTTGTACAGTAAAACTGGGACTCAGGCTCCCATGGTACTGCAGAGATGGAGACTCCCCCCCTGCACCCCAGTGGTACACCTGCACCCCATGGCCTTGCATGAGTGGTGGTATGATGGAGCAGAAGGAGGTAGTTGGGATGTGGAGGAAAGGACTGGGTGAATGGGTGATTAACAGGCTTGTGCAGCACTTGATGGCATGCTGAGGATGAAATGCAATCATTTGCATCAGTAATGCTGGAGCAGGGACACATCTAAAATATGCAGGTCTTGATGACCAGGGTTTGGGATCACTGTGTGAGTGAGTTAGTTTACAATCATGTCGATGCCATAAATTCATGGATTATTCAGCTACTAAATTTAGATGAGGTATAGTTGTAGTTGTTGTTTTTGGACCTGAGCACCTTGTTCATCTCCAGTGCTGTTGAAAGGATTATAGACTTCTTTATTTACTAAGACATGTTCTCTTACACACATCTAAAGCAAGTACTTTGTACTTTCCTCTTTAATCAATGTAATTTTACCAGAATTAGAACTGCTCTGTCCTCTATTGTTGTAGGAGAAAAATATAGTTCTTGCTTTTTGGTAATTATACACTGGACCACTGAAATTATTTTCCAACTAACACTCTGCTGTAGCAGTTCTGATGGAGAGATACATGTTAAAAAGAAAGCCTTTAGTTAGACACAAAGCTCCTCTTGGGATACAACATCACTTCTTACAGGGAGCTCTGGTCAAAATGGTGAAATAAACATAAAGTTTCATTTAACAGCATCATCAAAAAAGTTAATCAAAGAAAAAGACAGAAACACATCAATTATAGACATTAATACAAAAAATGGGCAGATGTAAAATATTTTAAAGACATACCAGTTGTTTGCACATTTTCCTACTTTACAGCCACAAATGTTAGTGTATTTTGTTTTGATTTTATTCATTTAAAGCAGGATTAAGTTCTAAAACAGTATCCCAGCTTTGAAAATCTCATGAGGACTCTTCAATGTTCAGATGATGGAACATCATCTGAAAGTCTGAAAATTATAGCACAACTTCAAAACTCCATAGCTCATGGGGAAACATGGTGGTGGCCCCATTATGCTGCAGGATGGTTTTCTTCAGCATGGGCAGAGAAAGTTTTCAGAAATGATGAATTGAGTTAAATACAGCAGTGTTGGAAGACAACCTTTTAGAAGCCTCATCTGTTTTCCTTTGGGTTCGTCTTTGACATTGAATGTATGTTATTATTTGTTGTTCATTGCCTTGAATAATTGTTGTGGTTTCAGATGATTTAATTTTCTTTAAAATATTTAGAGTTTACGCATTTACTGTGAAGAGCATTGTGCCAAGGTAGTTATCCAATTTGTTTCTCCTGCGTCGCGGGTCTATTTGACTTTGCCTCCAGCCAACTAGATGTGAAAACAGTGAAGTTTTAACCAATAAATAGAGAGCGTCTGACTAATAAGAGAACAACCATGTCTGTGTAAACTCGATTTTTAAATATTTACGCTCAATAAACAACAAGAAAATAGCTCTGTGTTAATTTCAAGATTTCTTACAAAAATCCCATTGGACTTGGAAAACACATTACATCACATTAAACAGATCATCAATAGAGGTTGAGATAATATAGTTTAATGCTGCAAAAGAAGAACTTCTCTTCATCAAGTTCAAGTCCAAAATAATTTTTCATAAGAAAAATTGCTTGAACGTAATGAAATGTTTAGTTTGAGATGTTCATAAGATGATTAGCCCTTAAAATGTCTTCTGATTTAGATTTTCTTTTATTTCATTTATCTTGAGATGTTTAAATTTCAGCTCATAGAAGAAGTTAAACATTTTTTCAGTAATTCTGCTTCAAATAAAGAGCTATATGTTTACTAGCTAGTTATTTAATCATTTACAGGCCAATATTACTTTAGTTTGCCAGTGATTTTAAAAAAAAGAAAGTCAACTGTAAAACTGCGACGTTAGATAATGCGATGCGGTCAAAAATTTGGGTGCACCTAACATTTGTGCTGATGCCCCGAAGAAAAAAAAATAAGGTGCACCAGTGCAAAAAGTTAACCTAGAACCCTGAAAAGCCCCAAATGCAGCTCGACACCAACAAGTAGAATAAAGTACCCTGAAAAACTACAGCAACTGTAGTGCTCCTGAACACAAGTATCTAGTGTCATATTAGGGAAAGGGACACTCGCAGCACTTCCATAGTCTAATGTCAGGCTGCATCCAAGAGGCCGCAGTGAGGTGAAGAGACAGGCAACACGCCAGCGGAGCATCTCCAGCAACATGACTCAACCTGTCCCCACGCGTTAGCCTGGCTCAGTCAGGAACATGAGGGAACAAGGCCGTTGGTATTGAGTCACTGACACAGTGGACAGGGCCCTCATCAAGCATGATCACGGGTAGGAGAGGGAGGGGAGGTCGCTGCACGATGTCACGTTCTCTCAAGGAGCACAAGGGACATGGGGTAACGTGTGCATACATTCAGCCCTGTATCTGCTATAATGCAAGGTGATTAATTTAGTGCATCTCCACTTTTACTCTGAAGATGCATCAGATAACATCAGTTTTTGGAGCATCAAATGTTGTGTTCTCTGTTTATTCTAACCACACTGGTCCCAAAGCAGATCCCATTCTGAGCCAGATGATGATATTTCTTTTTATGTATTCTTGTAAGCAAAGTTACTCTTATATTAGCAGGCTTTGTTAAAGAAATTCATAAAGAATTTATTTAAACAGGTTTCAAAGCCATGTAACCTTATACAAATAAAAAACTATATTTGCACAACACATTAAACACAATACTTCCTGGTGTGCCATCACAGGAAAGTTCAAAAGAAATCAACCAATTACTCATGAAGAGAGTTATGGACCCCGAATGCCTTGTTTCCACTGAGCGGTATGGCACAAGTCGGTGCGGTTCAGTACACTATTATGTCTGTTTCTATTGTAAAAGTGACCCATACGGCCGACCCATACCGCAGCATTCCTGGGCCCCCTTTGGTTGTAGGTCCATAGGACAATGGTACAGTTAGTATGGAGCTACGGGCACCACACAACATCATCCGCTGATTGGAGGACAGAAAAACATCACTGCTTGCAACAAGCAGAAGATATACTAATGCGTTAGATGTTTGGGTTTAACCACATCTGAGAGTCCAACTGATGGTGGAAACGTTGTCCTGAATACATCGGACCATGAAATAACGTACCAAACGGCACCGACCCGTGCTGTATTGCTCAGTGGAAATGAGGCATAAAAGTCTGGTTCATCACTGGATGCAATTTTCAGATCTCTGAAGAACTCTTACATATCCATCTGTTCAAACAATTCTACACAAGTATAAATATGATGGGGCTCTCCTGGTTCTGCGTCCCAGGATGAACTGGTGTTGTGAAATGTGCAAATAAACCCCTGAACAAAACCAAAAGATCTTGTGAAGATGCTTGCTGAAGCTCCTAAGAGAGTCTCACTGTACAAAGAGAAACAAGTCTTAGTATACATGACCACTCAGCAAGGAAGAAGACATTCTTAAAGCAACACTAAAAGCCAGATTATTGTTTTGAAATGCACTCAGGAACAAAGACCTTAATTTTTGGAGACATGTTCTAAACTTCATTTAGAAGTCTTTTGAGTTCTTCAAACAAAATAGAAAGAAAAACTGAGAGCTCAAAGGATATCACTGAAAGTTTAAAAGTAATCTGAAGGCCATGGCTGGAAGACCATTAAATTAACACCAAACATTATTGAAGTTCTTAAACATTTAAAAGTGGTTTATGGGTTGTTAGTAAAGGCATTCTCCTTGAAATATTATTAGAACTTGTTTGCAGCTTTAATCAGATCTGGGGTGGAATTACATTTTCAGAGCTTCACTTTAAGGAGCTTGTTGCCTGAGGCACCATTTGAAGTGGGCAGCGAGGCGAGAGCTGCTGTGAGCAGCTGTGATTAGGGGTGCCATGACTCGTATATACCCTGTAATTACAGCTGTAACTGATGCTGAGTTGATCTCAACCATTTTTGCTTCTTTTTCATTGGGATAAGTCATAAAAAGTTACTTTTGAAATTTTCTCAACTTTTGTCACGTTATAACCACAAAGGCCATAGTGTTTTATTGAGTTTTTATGTTATAAACTGTGATGGAGCAGTGCATAATTGTGAAGCTGAAAGAAAGTGATGTATGGTTTTCAAAATTTATTATTATAAATTATAATTTGAGGTATAATATTTCTACCTGATCTACAGATCTTTAAGAGACCTTTCCCTCATTCTTCTTTGCTAGATTACTCAAGCTCAGTCAGACTGGATGGAGATCATCAGTGAACATCAACCTCCAGGTCTTTCCACACATTCTAAATCACAGTCAGATTTGGATTTTGACAGGACTATTATAACTGTCGAATGTGCAATGATCTAAACTGTTCCAGTTGCAGCCCTGGATTTAGGTTTTGAATTGTTGCCCCTCAAAAACCTGAGCCTTTGGAAAGAGTCAAGCTTTCTTGCAGCCTTTAGTTCCATCCATTTTCACATCAACCCATTCATTAATTCAGTCTCTGGTTGGGCCTCTATTAAAAATAAGAATAAATCACACTTTTAAGATTCCAATATAAAGGCTACACATTAAAAAAAAACATTAAGCTGAATGAGAAAAAATTTTGCACTCAAAAAACAATTTAGTAACAAAAGAAAACAGAGCAATAAGCCATGTTGGCCATATCAAAAACCAACACTGAGGCCCCCAAAGCTGCTTACAGCATATACCACTCACCACACAGTGAGAAAGGTGGGTTCAGAGTGATGTTCAGAGTTAGTTTTCCTTTTTTAAATTTGGTCTCATCTGATCAGACCTTCTTCCAGATGTTTTCTCCATCCTCCCTGTGGCTTGATAGCAAACTTTAAATGGCACTTAGTGTCATGATCCTCTCTGCTCCAGTCAAGTTTCATGGGCTCCTCCATTCTGCCCCTCCAGTCCTGTTGTCCACTGATTGCTGATTGATGCCACCTGTGCCACTGCCTATATCAACTCCTGCCCTGCACTCATTCAGTGCAAGATCATCTGTTGGCAACCTTTGTCACAGCATTTGAACATTTATGTCTGAATTTGTGATCATGTAGCTGACCTGTCATCTGCTTCCTGACCATCGCCTCTGTCCCTTGTCTGTTCTGATTCTGTCTCTGCCTGTGCCTTCGACCCCTACTGTATGTTTCTGGATATTGATCACTTCCTCATGCATACTGCATCTGTTCTGCCTCATCGCCCATCTTGGTGGCCAACTTAGACTGTTTAGCCGACCACAGATCTAAGGATTATGGATAAAGTGATCATTCGCTTTCCTGTGGTGAAAGCTGACCATTGTAGCGCTCAATGTACACAAGCTTACATGGCTACCGGAGTTTTTGCTCTCCAGGGCTTCACCACTCTCCATCATATAGAGCCTCCTTCTCTGTATGGTCCCGCTAGTGAAACAATCCCTGGAAAACAAACACTTTCCTCTCTCTGTCTCTCTGTCAAAACCTCAAGTATTCCAGCCATACAAGGCCCAAGTCTTGAAAGAGGAAAGTCTGGAAAATGACCTCACCCAAGTAAATCTTTTCTCCTTGTTTGAATTTTACTTTCTGATTGCCTTATCTATCACTCATCATCCTATCTGTCTTGCTGAGTCAGACCTAAGGAGCAGCCCCGTTCCTGCTTGCACATTCTCAATATTATTACCATTGTTAATAAAGACTGTTTAACCTTTTCTGAGTCGTGGTTTCTGTTTTGGGTCCAGAACATGCTAAGAATGTTACACTTTGCATGGCCTCCATCCAACAATGTCCTAGTAGGTTTATAGTAGTGCCACATGGTCTTTATTTGGTTAATTAAACAGTACATCCAAAAGATTGGATTTTACTTGGGGGTGTTAGAGTAAAGGGGATGTAAATACAAATGCAAGTTACAATTTTCAGGGGGGGGGTTGTAAAACATTTTAAAAACATGCATCCTTTCCCTTAAGCTTCACCAATATGCATTACTTCTTGTTTTCATGCTAAAGTTTGTAGTTGTAACATGACAAAATGTGAAAAGGTTCAAGGGGCATGAACGTTTTTGCAAAGCATTGTAAGTCCTCTTGTCCCCTCTTAAAAACAGTGCTGCTGACATGTTTGCAAACTTCTTCTTGCATAAGTGCAAGAGGCTTCTTGTTCCACAGATCTTACTGCCGCCTGAGGAAAGAGTTCAGCTACAGTGTACGTTAACACTTACCGTTTATTTTTAGGATCCAAGGTGATACACTCGGGCCCGTGGTGACCCTTGAGATGACACATCTGAAAGAGACGGCGACACAGCAAGGAAGATTCTGTTCTACGTCAGTGGTTATCGACATCAAAAAGGTGCTGAGAAGGGTTTTTTTTTTTTTGCCATGCAGGTGGGATGGCTCACGACATGGAGACTTTGTTCCAACAGTTTGATTCTCATTGAAATATTTTGCCTATTTATGACCCATCTGTGACCACAACATAACCAGTTTTTTGTTGTATCCAAAGCACAGCCTCTAAGTAAGTCTGGCATGTGTAGAGTGTTTGTGTTGTTTTGAGCGTTCGCACTGTGTCATAATGAATGAGTAGGAGAAAATGAAGATTGTTTTAAGTCATTGTGTTAAACCTATAGTAAGAAACAAATGTCATGATTGCATGTCCACACCAATAAAGCTGTTAAAGAGTGTGAGAAGGTGGCTCACTTATTTCGTCATAGGAAGTGTGCATTGGCATGAAGGGCAATTTGGCCTGACAGTTAAAATATCTATCTCTGACTCTGATCTCCCCCGGTGAGTTAAGTAGGAATGCTCAAGATAACAACAGCAAGGGCTCATTAACGTCACCTCAGACATTTCATGGGAGGGTGAGTCCTGTCTCCACAGAGACATGAAGGAGTGCACACGGACAGCGTTGACCCCACACACTTACACACGCTTCCCTGCAAGGGTCTACGCACACTCTGCAGTAGCCTGATAAGCCTCACGCCTCAACAACTTTGCCCCTGCAAATGTCAGACAGTAGCTGTCTCTGTTTCCTTATAAGGCATTGTGTGTAAATGTATAACTCTAAATTTTCTTCCCATGGCTTTTGCATAAACCTGAGATTACCTATATTAAGTCCACTGCTGAGACTTAATATGGCAAATCCCCCAGCTTATGTGCAATGAAAATAGATCCAGAAGAAATTCTTCAAATATCTGCAAAGCTCTGTGAAAGAGTGTAAACAAAAAGAAGCTTACTACATCTCCTAGAAGAAAGCTTAACTTCAAATATGTGTCTTGTTGCAATGAATGAGTTGAAACTGAAAATGAAACTGCAGAGATTTTAAACCTACCTGAAGGTTTCCTTATGGGTGGGTTGCAGGGCCAAGGTCAACATAAAGATTTCTTCTGTTTTTCCTTTTTAGTCATACTATCAGATCATCAAACACACATCTATTATCAGACAAAGACCTGAACAACTTTTCATAAATGATGGAACTATGTATCTTGCTCTCTTGTAGAAAATCATGATGCATACTTGGGTTATGCAGCAGTCAGTTACCCAAAGCACACCAGCGAATCCACCTCTAAATTGCTGAACAAGAAACTAAATGAATGAGTCTAGTCAAAATCAGGATTTAAATGCAGTTGAGATTCTTTGGCTTGACCTTAAACAGGCTTTTCATGCTTGAGAACCCTACAATGAAACAAAATTAAAACTCCAAAGAAGAATGGCCCAAAAAGTTCCTCCACAGCAATATAAAAGACTGATTGCTTGTTATCAGAAATACTTGGTGTTTACTAAGGGTGACAGAACCAGTTATTAGGTTTAGGAGCTAATTACTTTTTCACATTAGCCATTTGCTTTTGATATGTACCCTTATTAAAGAAAGTCATACGTGAAACAAAAAAAATCATGCAAAACAGAAAATCTGCAGGACAAACACTTCTGCACATCACTGTCTGTTTTTTAATCCATGCAACTTGTTTAAAGCTATTTTTTTTATTTACCAGTCAAACGCAACCTCTTGATTGCTATCAGAAACAAGTCAGAAACAATTTTTTTGCTGATGAATATTCAGACAAAATGCTTGAAGTGTTTAATATTTGCAGTCCCTTGATGCACTTTCATTCATGTCACTCAAAGACTTCAAGAAAATCCACAGATGTTTCAGACATTTAAGGCACATTCACATCCTAGGGTTTGCAGCAAGAGCTTGGCTTCTCCCACAACCGGGGGCATTTGTCTTTGACGTCGTGACATCTCTAATGTGACGATGTGCTCATACACCCTGCAAGCCTGTGCTGGTCTGACGTTCTATACGGCCATGTGGCTCTGTTGACCTCTGCCTATGCACAAAACTTCATTCTTAATTGTGTCTTGAGGAATTTTTTGCTGTCTTAAGACAAGCTTCAGTTTAGACCAGAGGGCATTCTGGCTTTTAATGCATACAGCAGTTAAAAAGATAAAAGCCAAGACAGTAGCGTTGTAGCAATCTGGTTCACTTTTTCCATCCAAACCATTTTTTTTATTGGTATTGCACTGAATTGATCCTTTGCTTCCATGTCTAAGCAAAACCCTAACTTTTTATTTTTAAACTTTTAACTTTGTGCTTCAAACTGGATAAGGGACAGTTTGGTGGCCCATGTCAAAGGTGAATTGTGTCCAAAGAATTTCATATTGTCAAAGAAGCTCTTGAGAAAACGGACAGTTTCAACAGTTCATGCCTGAGAGCTATTTTCTTGTCTCTGACAGTTGTGTTGCAGTCACGCCAGAGCCTAATTTGCCCTCCATCACTTTGCAGCGCAGATCTAAGCTTTGTTGTGATCTGTCCGAACACCCATCTCCTAACTTTCTCCTGCCATATCTTGCCGCGTCTACACCCATTAAAGGAGCAAAACCAACATATCATCTTTGATTGTAAATCACAATAATCTCCCGCCTAATTTGGCATTTAATATCGCTGTGATGTCCTCCATGTTGATTGCCTCTCGCTGTGCTGCTGAGAGTCTTTTTGTGTGTAACATTTGGAGGGCTAAAGGCTGGTTTCACAGTTTAATTAGGAGATCAGAGTGGCTGATCAGTGAACCTGATGAGAAGAGCGACACTAACTGCGTATAATGTTAGTAAATGCAAAGAAAGTTGTTCTTTTAATTAAAGTTTGTGAGTAAAAGCAGCAAATAATGGTCAAGGCTAGCATTTTAAAACAGCTTTAAATCATTATTTATCATTTTATGGAAATAAAACATTTTGACTTCAGTTGCATGCATTGATCAAATAATTAAATCTGCACATGACATAATAAAATCACACTGTCATTAATCAATACATACAGTATGTTTTTTAGAAACACAACAAAATGTACAAGGTTGATAATGCTTTGTCTGTATTGAGACACAAAGACTCAATATTGAATTTACATTTTATACAATATGCCAAAAATAACATACAGCACTATCCACATTTATTGGCTCTCCTGGTAAAGATGTAATAGCCTTAAAATACGTTAATCTTTTATTCTTTCATTGCCCTGGAAAAGCTTACATTAGAGTGTTGGAAAGGATGCTCTTACTGTAGAACCTTGAATCCAGGAGGAGCAGTGTAGCTCATATGGATATGGAACAACAGACCAGATCTTTACGTTCATCGAACTACTGAGGGGGTCACAGGGGTTTGATTCTCTGGTCTACTGTGTTTTGTAGATTTCAAGAAATCTTATAACTGCATCCTGTGGGGCATTTTTTTTTTGAGAGTACTTCAGGATTATGGGATATTGGGGGTGGTTTCAAGGGCTACCTGGTCCCTGTATTACCCATCACAAAGTTGAACTTGTTCCCAGGACCCTTGTCCATGATCCTATTTATGGAGTTCATACCTCCTGGGTGCCACCTTGGAAGGAGACACCAAGGCAGACCCAGATGATGCTTGAGGGACTATACATAGTTTCTAGCCTGGAAATACCTTGGGATTCCCCAGAATGAGATGAAGAGTGTGATGTCTGAATTTCCCTCCTGGACCTATTGCCCTGTGACCTGATGAATGGATGGATGGATGGATGGATGGATGGATGGTCTTAGAAAAAAACTCAACCTTTATTTTGTGTAAGTTTATGGGTAATGGGCAAAAAGATCCATGATAGGAGTGGCTATAATGCATCCAAAAGATCATAAAACCCTGTTGTGCTCCATTTTGTTTCCTCTACAATAAAATGTACTACAGGCTGAACCAGAAAAAAAAAAAAAAAAACTTTCTTTGGAATTTTAGTGCAATACATACATCACTACTCAGAATCAAAGATTTGCTATCCCTCACTAATAAGTGCTGCTATGGCTAAGGTCAACATGTCTTAAACCATAAATAATAAAAAATGATTAAAAAAAAGTATTAAATCCTTGCATTAATCTGCATCAGATGAGTTTGGCCAAACTGCTGTGATTTTATTTTTAAAAAATGCAAGCCTTCAACTAAAATATCACCTTAGGATTTAAGCCTTAATGGCATGAAGATTAGCATATCTTATCCAGAGATACCTAACCTGATAAAAATCAGCCCCTTGTTCTTCCGCTTTTCTTCGTACAGAGGGTTTGGACCCCTGGTTTTTGAGAAATGATTGCTTGCTGGAGGCATGGTCTCTGTTGAAGTTTAAATTTCACCCAGTCACTAACGTTTGGCCATGACGTATGCAATACACCAGTTTGAAGCTATGAAGTTTATAGGAAATTGCCTGTGTTATAAACAACCATCCCCCTCTGCGAAGAGAGAAGTGCTGAGCCGAATAAGATGGCTGTTAATTTTCATTCAGTATTTGGAAACTTGGCCAACACGGACTGAACGGCTTTGTTCACTTCCTCCGCTACCATTGCCACAACTATGAACAGACTATAATTCTAAAACAGCACAGAAAATTACTGTCATCGTTCACAACTTTTCCTTCTGTTCACTGATTGGCCTGGTTGAAATTCTACCAGAGAAATCAGCTTAATGGGAGAAAGCCCAGACAGAACACTGAAAGGAGATGAGAATCGAGCGGAATTGCATAGAGGTACCTCAAGACATCCAGAGATGCCTCAAATTTGGCATATGTCCAACACTAGGGGACGATATAGAATGGAAACGTTTATTTTGATTCCCCCTCCCCCCCCCAAAAAAAAACCAAAAAACACTGAAAAAATTTGCATGGAGCTTTGTAAAGACATTGAGAGTAATGCCATTAAATCACCATCCTCAACATGGTTATGAATGTTTGAAGTGGGTGTGACATATGCACAAAAATGTGAATCTGTATTTAGCCCTAAAAAATTAATGAATAAAAATCACCCATTTGTTGTGATGAGTTTATATTTTCAGGGCATGCCATGACTTAACCGGAAGATTTGAATTACAACCATATTAGAAGGTTGTAATTTAAGTTAATTTATATTTCTTTGATCTATTGCAATGAGAATCCACAAACATTGTCCTGCCAACTTGACTATGAAAACTGTTAAGTAGTGTTCAGATCTGTGTTTCCATTTGTGTACAGTATTGCATGACATATTGTCACTAGGTGCTAATCAGCCTAACATATTAATGCTAGATTAATTAGCACTTAGCGACTTAACACCTAATGAACCACTTGTGCAATCCAGTCTGGCATATATGCAGTTCAAGAGACTTTTAAGGTTTTTTTTCTGGGACAATGACCCAATGAGTTGACCTGAGGGAGACGCAGCTTTTACCAAGAAATTGGGCCTGAAGGACATGGGTAGGGCTAGACTTGGTAAAGCGGGCTTGAACCCATTTCTTAACTGCTTGCTTGCAGATATAGTTTTTGATTTGTGGTACATAACTTCCTGTTTTCATGGGGTATAAACATATGACATGAAGGCCCTCTTCAAAATGGGAAAGACACGAAAACAGGAACACTGAAGCAAGGCAGGAAAGCATTTATCTACAGTTATAACAAATAAATACATTTAAAACAGCACAATTAGGAAAGCAAAGAAAACCTGCACATTTTATTGTGAAAGTTATGCTACTGGACTTAAGGAGAAATTTATTTCAAAACTTTTTCTTCATCTTCATCAGGGGTGCCAATGTATGTTGTAGGTGATGTAATGTAGGTCTAATATATGACAAGCTTTTTCAGATCATCACATTGAAACCTTTTCTTACACTCTGGCATTCAGACATCATAATCTCATCCTTACGTCCAATGTTTGACAAATTTCTGGAGGCAGAACTCCTCCTCCACTGATGAAAACATCTTATCACATAGACAACATGTGAAAGCAAAAACATAACCTTAAACCCAGAGAATACATTTACAAACACTGAGGCCTCCGCATCTGTGAGACTTGAATTTGAGTTGACAGCTGAGAAATGATGGCGTGGCCTCTCTGTGCTGCCACAGTTGTTACCGCATGACACATGTCCATAATGTTAGCAGCATAGGCACCCAGTATGTATTTATGTTGAACTGAAACAGATTAAGAGATTAGCGAAACTACAAAACTGCAGCGTGCATCACTACATTACTTTAAAGACTGTGGAGCTGTGACATTAACCTCACTGCAAGAATGCCAAGTGGAAGTCAGGAAGTAAATGTCTGCGGCTGGAACCTTTCACCTCCAAGCCTCTTGTTCTTCCCAGTCGTCAGTCAGCATAGAGGATGAACCCCGAGAAGGTGCTGTATTTGTTGCTGTTGCCCCCGTGAGCTTTGCCCCCATCCAGTTTGATGAAAACCTCATCACCCGCATCCAGATGAAGTATGACACTGTTGCTGGCATAGTCATAACTCTGGTCTTGGTCTTGGGCAATGGCACTGGCTCTGACCTGGAATATTAAGCACAGAGAGATGCAACAAGAGGTTAGAGATGAGAATTAGTCACTGAAGACCAGAATGCTTTCCTTTTCTGCCAATCAGCAAAATCTATAGATATGAGGTTGTAAAAAAAAAGAATAGATAGATTTCTCCTCCTTTTGCTTTTCTTTACTCTTGCATGTTTTCAATCATTGCTAAATAAAACATGTAAGTTGAGTTTTGATATGATGATTTCATTTATTGGAGGGAAAAAAGAATCCAAACCAACCTGGCCTTTAGTGAAAAATCACTCCTGTTGTTAAATTATGATTTAACTTTGATTAACCCAAAGGCCTGTTTACTGCCAGACTTGTCTAATCAAGAGATCACCTAAATATTACCTGTCTGGCAGCATGAAGTAGGCTGCAAGATCTCAAAAAGCAATACCCCCCATCCCCCAAATACAATTCTATCTTGTATATTGAATATATTTACAATTCAAGAAAAGATTAGAAAAAACATGGAACAGTGGTGAACCTTTCCCAGAGTGACTGGCCTACCAAAAATCCCTAGAATACATCAAAAACCTATTCAGAAGGTCATAGACGAACCCAGGGCAACATCTAAAGCACTGCAGCCCCCACGTGCCTTAGCTAAGGTTAATGTTCATGATTTAACAATGAGAAAAAGACTGGACAAGAGTTGCATCTATGGGTGAGTATGAAGTCAAAACCAGCGCTGACCAATAAGAAACAAAAGGCATGTCTCAAATTTTTTAGAAACATTTCAATGATCCCCAGGATTTTTATTGAAATATTCTGTTGACTGGCGAGACTTAAGTGGAAGTTTTTTGTAAGGCGTACATCCTGTTACATCTGGTGTAAAATGGCCACAGCATTTCAGGAAAAGAACATGATAGCAGCAGTCAAACATGTGGGAGGTAGCATGATGATTTGGTGCTGTTTTGCTGCTTTAGGACCTTTACAATTTGTCATAATTGATGGTACATGAGTCATGCTTTCTACCAAAAAAAAAAAAATCTGAGAGAATATTGAGTCAGATTGTGACCTTAAAGCTTAAGCACATTTGGATTATACAGCAGGACAATGATCCAAAGTATAGCTTTAAATGACTCAAAAAATGAAGGATGTGTTGTGGCCTAGTCAAAGTCTGGACTTAAATCCAAATGAGATGCTGTGACCATAAACAGGCTGTGCATCCTCTTAAACTTTTTTTGTGTGACTGAATTAAGAGATTTCTTAAAAGAAGCGTGGGCTGAAGTTTCTTCACACTAACATTAAAGACTCATTGTCAGTTACTGCAAACGCTTGATGGCACAAGGCTGACACAACCAATTATTAGACTCAGGGGGCAATTATTCCTTCACTTGTTGGGCCATGGTGGTTTTGGTAGCTGTTTTCCTTTAATAAATTGTCATTGTTTAAAAAGTGCTTTTTTGTATTTGCTCAGTTTACCTTAGTCTCATATTAATTATATTTGTTTTATGATCCAAGACATTCATGTGAGGAAAAAAAAGCAAAAAAAAAAAAAAAAAGGAAATCTGTGAAGAAATAGAAATATAATAGTTTTGTTGTCAATAAACAGACCTAAAGGGAAACTATGAAGTAACTAAATTTGTTCACAATAAATCCTTGAAGTGATAAGGTTTAATTCATTAAAAGAAAACTTGCAGGAAACTAAAACCTGAATTAAAAAGTTTGGCTTTGTGTGAGTGTGTCCCCTCTGGTGAATATCTTGTTTTTATCTTATGACTCAGCGGAACGGGTCAGGCTTGAGTCAGTCTGCCTGTGAGGAACAAAGTCAGTGCATACTATCCCTTTCCCTCATCTTCTACTCTTATGTCCTCATTTTGTAGGGTGAAGCGCTAGATATTGTCATGCTTTGCTACATATAAGTGTCATTTTGTCAACACAGGATAATAACAGAGGGTGTTGGCTTGGGAGCATCATCCCCAAATCTACTCGCCTGTCTGGGGGTAAGTTCCTTAGCATGTATCTGCTGGAAGACAGATCCCCTCTGAGGCTTTACTCCAGCATTACTGCGGCATCCATAAAAGTTTAATCCGTGCTCCGACAAAGATTGTGACGACAGGTTAGCTGAACCAGAAATAAAAACATTATCCTCTAATGGAGTTGTGAAGAGGCCTGCACAGTTTAAGAAGGAAGGTTACAGGACATATGATGGCATGATGATTAATTTTTAGGCATTCTAAGCTTCTTCTGCTTCCACTCTGCTTCAGCACAAGATCTACCACTGACACACTAATGATACCTTATTAAAATGTGGATACTTTATAGGTTTTTTACTCTGTGTCCCATTTTTTGCCATTACATCATAACGATAAGACATATTGCCATAATTGTTCTTACTACTCTTGCTTGCATTACTATAATCTTCAATATATACAGTGCCTGGCAACAGCATTTATACTCCTTGAATTTTTTTTAGATGTTGTCTTGTTACAACCACAAGCTTCAGTGTATAGTATTACACTGCCATTTTATGTGATAGATGAAAACAAAATAGTTTATAACGTAGAAGTGGGAAGAAACGGATACATTTGTGTCTTTGTCTATATGGCTTGTGGCAAATTTCAAACAGGACTTCTTATGGCTTTATTCAGCAATTTCTTTCTTCTTGCCGCTCCTTAATCGGACAGATCAAAGGTCAGAGTTGGGCGGGGAAAAAATAAGAGTTGTTCTGTCAACACATTTAGCCACATGGGCTGTGGATCTCTCAGCTCCTTCAGAGTTACCAATCTTCCTGGTTGCCTCTCTGGTGAAAACTCTCTTTGTCTCCTGTCAGTTGAGGAGGATGGCAGTATCTTAGGTTTTATAGCCTAACCCTGCTTTAAACCTCCTCATCTTTCGTGTCTCCTCTATTGCTTGGCCTTTATGATGCTGTTTGTTCACTAATGTTCTCTAACAAAACTTCACAGAATAGCTGGTTTTATACTGATATCAGATTACCTAGATGTGGACTCTATTTACAATTGTGTGACTTCTGAGGGAAATTGATTATATTTGATATTTTGAGGGGGGTAAAATTGAGCTGTTTGGGGATAGATACAACACCTGAAAAAAATTTTGAAAACCATGTATCACATCCCTTCCACTTAAGTCTTGCGCTGTTTTGTGTTGATCTGTCACATGAAATCCCACTAAAATACATTTAAGTTTGTGGTTGTAATATGACAGAAAGTGGAAACTGGTCTGAACACTCTGTAGTTCATGAAGTCCAAGTTTTAGATGTATCTATTGTCGAGCACAGCTGATTCAAACCATTACATATTCACCTCAGCATGGCACCAAGTTCTGCAGAGGCCTGGTAATGACCCATTCATTTGATTCAGGTGTGCTGAACCAGGACACAGGTTCCCTGTGGAGAAGAACTAGACACCACTGAATTTTGAATGATATGAGAAAGCTCTGGCTCAGTGGCTGTTCCCTGGAGAGACGGCAGAAACTCTGGATAGAGCATCTTAATGAATATTTCTTGTAAATTTCCCCTTTGGGAGACTAATAAAGGAATTCTGATTAGGAGAAAAACTTTATAAAGCTTGTATTTATATTTGTAAAAATGACACTGTCTTGTAAAAATAACAATGGAACAAAATTTATGCAATAAATTTCTTGGAGCCACTCAATAAAAAGTAAAATCTAAAAAAAGACTAACAGATGGTCAGCAATTACACATAAATAATTGCTTTAAAATTTTTAAGAAAATGATAAGAGAATTTCACTTAAAAATGATAATAATAATAATGTATTACGCTGAAGCTGCTACAGTGCTTAAGGGTTAATATGTCCAATATTACCTGTCAAAGTCACTCAGTTGCAAGATCTTAAATGAATAGTTTAGGATTATTTCAGTAAATTTCTGTTAAAAGGTTATATGCAGTCAATATCTTCATTCGATAACTTTCTTAGCATCTTCATTTAATCTGAAATCGAGATTAGTGTGTCCTGTAGGCTAAAACTAATGGCTAATTCAACAGGGACCAACACCAACGTAGACTTCTAAAATCCTAAAACAACTCCAGTCTCAAAAAAGTCATAGTGACTAATGCAAACATTATTTTATGAACCTTTGAACCATCATTATGTTTTCAGTTATTGATTAATTACACAAGAAATAAAAACTGTGGCAAATTCCAAACAGGACCTCACCACCACCTAGAGGGCAATACAATAAATCAACTTTTTGATGATATTCTGTGTTTTTTGATGAACACCTGTGCATAGGTTTTTAAATGTGTCACTTTTCTGTGCAAAAGCAAGAATAGCCATATGTGATTTATTCATTTTGGCAGGCTTTTTTTTTTAATTCACATGTCAACATAAGTTTGATCTCAATAACCTGAAAAAATGAGCTTTGCTGTCCTACCAATACCAAGATAAAAACGGTTGAAAATGAGTGGTTCATGTGTTACACCCAGTTTTCATTGTTCAGTCTCACCATCGAGACATGCTGATGTGACATTTCTTATTTAAATCAGGCAGTGTTCTGATGAAGAGTTACCCCTTTTGTTTCATTGTGATTAATTATTACAGGAAATCGTCTTTTCTGGGGTCAAAATAACAAAATGATATGTTTAGATCACACAAGTAATTGAATAAAGTATCTGCTGGTGGGGAATAATCTGGTTGTGTTTGCTCTCACAAGGACTTCTCTCATTCTACAGAGTATCTCCCATAACAATTTTAATGCAATCAAGCCTACAGAAACAGAACACAGTGAAAATAAACCAATGTGACAGCCTTACAACAGCATTTGTGACATGTCTGTCAGCATAGAGAAAAGACTTATTTATTAGGAGCTGCTTTTGTTTCATGTCTTATAATATTCGTCTCCTTAAGGACAATTATATGAACACCTTGAAACTGATGTGATCTTATTTGACAGCAGAAAGCTTTTTCAATGTGCTCTATCTTCTTCATTCTATTTAGCAGCAGTGAATGCAATGCTATGTTGTAAAATGACTAATCTTCACAAAAATGATTACTTTCATAAATAAAACACTTTAGGAATAGCTGGAATGTTATTGTGCCCACAGTCAGTCTGTTGCTGTTTGGATGAGATGTTTACAAGTGTTGAGGCTTAGATGAACATGTTGTTTGGTTGGTGTCATCACCTGCAGCCATTTAGGACATTACAAAATCACCCGTGAATTTAGCAAATATCATGAATCGATAATCAAACGCTTTGGCCCGACAGGCAGCCTGATAACGCGTGCTGGCACACCAAGACACCATAAAGCTTGTTGTATTTTAAAGGGCAACCGCTTTGAACTAGCCACAACCCCGGGCTGTTTTCTGATGTGTGCTCAGCAGAGATAGGGCTGCACTTCCTTCACTCATGTCAACGTGTACATCATCACATGATGTGCAAAAATGCATAGAAATACAGTCTGGCCAGTGTGGATTGTCATTACACCAGACTTTAACACCAGACAAGTCTAAAATCATTGCACACATGAATACCCAATTTGGACTGCCTGAAAACTGTTTGCATCTTTCCCTAAGCGAGGCCATCACACTGTTGGTTTAAGGATTCAATGATTTAACCCTTTCATGCATAGTGGTCACTGCAGCAGGGCAGCTATTCAAAAGACGTTATCTTATATGTGTGTGGATGTGTACAATGGACCCCCGAATATTTGTGGTTCAGTATTTGCAGATTCATCTATTCGCTGGTCTTCTGTGGAACGTGACTCCAGATTATTCACGGTAAACCTGCATATTTGCAGATTTTTTTGTAGAACATACACCTATGCACAAAGCTACTTGACATGCTACTGGCTGGTCTTTGCAAAGTAGCCGATCCAGCAGCGCCATTCATTTTCCTTGGCAGCAATTGGCTGTATCCCCAAGAGCAGAGATAAGGAAGACTGTAGATGCTAGGTTCTGTGATAGTGCCAAAACAGTTCCCATTGTCTGTATCAATGCATATTAAGGTATGTTTAGTGTTTGAGCAATTAAAATAGGCAGTCATAAGCATTTTTAGAGGGGTCTCAAGTGTTCACGAATTTCAGCTATTTGTGAGCTGCTGTGGGCCCCTCCTTTTGAATTAATTGCTTTTTTTTAAAAAAAAGTAAAAAAAAGATTTCTTAAATCTCACACTTTGTTTTATATATCCTCTCTTCAGCACAGAACATTCAGGACAAATCTGAACAATCAAGGTATTTTAAATTTTACTGGAGAATATCAAACATAATGTGGATTCCCTAGTGCTTAAGAGGAATCTATAAATAAAATACCAATTTCAGTGTTTAGCGACTTGTGGCTCATGGCTATATTTTCTTATATTGCTTACACGTTACATAGTGTGGTGAACAACACTAATTGACTTAACATGCAAATAAGCAACAGCAAGCACTTTTGGGACAAAAATGACAGATACATTTTTTTCTTTATTTCATGTACTAGTTTCACCCCCTGATGGAATGGTGTCCTGGGCAGTGAGCCACATCGCCCATATAAAAAAATAAAAAATAAAAAAACACTACTGATTTTAACTTGACATTTTAACTGTTACTTACTGTTACTTATTCTGGGACATACTTACAGTTGTAAAGGCAGTAAAATAAAACATATTTTTGTCTTTAGACTGAAAGGAAATATGGTTAAGTAACCAAAGATACCAAAAAAAGGTGTGGATTTGCAACCTGATGGATCTCCAGGTGAACCAAAACAGAAAGAGCCATACAGACAAAAACACTGGTTAACATCAATTTATGGGTAATAACAAATATAACTGATAAATTGTTGAAGTATAAAAAAAATTTAATTATTAATTTGTTCATTAAACTAAGTATCATGCATCACTGGCTATACTTTACCAGAAATTTTGACCATTATTGTGACTATATTGTTGCAAATCATGCTTTTACAACCCTAACTATTGTTGCAGTAAAAAGTACTTAACAAAACAATATTTTTTGCAGATAAGTTAAGCTTAGTGAGTTACAGTTACCATTTTTCTATGTCCATGACATGAGGATCTACAGGTGTGGCTGCTGAGTTAAGATCAAAGTGGGATAAGATTGATTAGAGAGACGAAATGTCACTCAAAAAAAAGAAAGAAAGCTTGGGATATTTTACATTACTAACGATACTCCAATAGATTAAGATGCTGAGGAGTCTAAGGATTTCTTTCATTGTAATATTATGCAGTTCAACAGAGGGAAGTAGAGATGTGTTAAAATAAGGAGAGCTGAATGAGAAAATATATCAATAAAAGAGACTAAGAAGTCAAGAACAATTCTAACGACACTGAAGTTTTCACTCAGGTATGAATTTGTGACATGCATAATCCTAAGCATGAACACAAGACATATTTATTATTTATTTATTGCCTAGTGATGATTTAAAACACAATTAATGAATTAACTTGTGAGGTAAAAATGGACCCTTATCTTCTCATGGTTTAGGGAAGCTTCACCTTTGCCATTTAATAAAATGTGAGTCAAAAGTATCACCCACCACACCATTTTTGATCAGGTCAGCCCACATGCTGGTGCCATCTCCTCCTCTCATCAACACGTTGTAGATGAAAAAGTAGGTCCCTGGAATCTTACAGGTGAACTTGCCTGTCGCACCCTCGTAGTTTCCCCCAATGTTTGTCACCACATCATCGAATCGCAGAATGTCATAGCCTTCTTGGGGATTTCGTAGTCCTGCGTAAAATGCCACTCGAGGAGTGGTGTTGTATGTGGTTGTGCTAACTGCTCCGAGGATCCCCGTCTGAACCATGTCTCCGCTGTCCCCCGGCGGTCCCCTTGGACCTGGTGGACCTGGTTCTCCAGGAGGTCCTGGAGGTCCAGGTTTGCCCGGACGTCCTGGTTTTCCCTGTGGGCCATTTGTGCTGTATGTAGGCAGCGATGGGCCGATGCTGTGATCGCTTAGGTCTTCCTCATTGTCCACCAGAAAGCCACTGGTTGATGTGTCCGTGTGGATCCCCGTTCCTGTGGTGCCTGTGCTGGGGAAGGGGTCGCACACCATCCGGCAGGTACCCAGCATCTCATAGTGGCTTGCGCTGTCATCTGTGCCACCAGCACCCACAGAGCTGACAAGCACTGGGATGAGGACCACCAGAACCAGGACCAGCATGACCCCCACTGCAGCTGCCACCAGGGTCTTCCGCCCGATGCTCAGCCTGGGAAGGGGCTGCGCTGCCAGCCTGGAACTCTCCGGGGCAGAAATGGTGACTGTGGGGCGTGCGTCCACCCAGCAGAACACAGACACAAGGAGGATCTCCGATGGTGTAGATGATGCTCAGGGGGGAGAGCCGCTGTGAGTCTGCAACTGTGTGACAGAGCTGTGCAGGAGTGGGGGGGAGAGATAGTGCAGGAGGAGGAAGGGACCAGAGTGAGCAAAAGGAGAGAAAGAAACTGAGAGAGGAGTGGAGTTGGAGAGAGAGAAAGAGAGAGTGAGAGGGAAAAAAGAAGGAAGGCAAGG
The DNA here is from genome assembly GCA_014839685.1 of Anableps anableps. NCBI lineage: Eukaryota > Metazoa > Chordata > Actinopteri > Cyprinodontiformes > Anablepidae > Anableps > Anableps anableps. Next base: position 21,075,158 of record CM026084.1, read on the forward strand.
AATGAGTTAACAACAAACACTGAGGGGGCCGTTTTCTACTGGCAGATGTGTAAAGCTGTGGACAATATGAAGGAAAGGGATAAATAGAACATATATAAATAATTTATCCTCACGGAACGCAGGAAAGAAAGATAAAAAAAAACATTATGGAGGAGATGTTTAGTTGGATAAATGGTAACAGAAACTGATACATGGCATTTTTAATGACATCGCCTGGATTTTTTTCTGGGTTGGTTTTTCTCAGCAGCAAACTAGTGCCTTGCTAAAGTATTCATACCCCTTAAACTTTTTCGCATTTTCTCATATTACAATCACAAACTTCAGTGTATCTTATTGGCATTATAGGAGGTAAATCAAGTCCACCCCATGTGAGCACCACTCAACTCAGGTGTGAGAATCTGTTGACAAGACAATATTAGCCATGCACTCAAATTTGGAAGAGTGCAAAAAGAAATCCATATCCATGTTTGCAGCCACGTTTGCAGTTTGCCACAAGTCATATAGGTGACACAGCAAGAAATGGCACCAAAATTGAACTGTTTTTGACCGCATGTGGCATGCAATGTGTGCAGGAAAACTAACACATCACTGAAAAGATACCATCCCCATTTTGAAACATTTGGATGGTATCTTGCTGGTATCATGCTGCAGCATCATGCAGCATGATGCTGCATCCCCGCAGCATCATGCTGTGGGGATGCTTCTTTTCAACAGGGACAGGGAAGCTTGGTCAGAGTTAGTGGGAAAATGGATGGAGTTAAAAATATGTTAATTTTGAAAAATAAGGTAAAATTTAAAAAAAAAATGGTAGAGGCTGATAAACACTTGAGACTGCATGGTGGAGGTTCACCTTAGCAGGACAACAACCCCAAACAGCGCTTAAAAGGAAACCAAGTCTGACTGAACCTGAGCTATTTTGAAGGAAAGAACAAGGGAACATTTCATTCTCTAGATTTGCAAGGCATTTTATATTAAATTCATTTTATGGATGAGGATTGAGAAGTACTGTTACTGAATCCAGCCATACAGTGTGTGGTCACCCTAAGCTCTGAACCTTACAAAACTGGCAAACATTCAAAAAGAGGAAGCTAAGGACAGCAATTAAAAGTCTGATCCATGGTCTCATAAGTCTCAAGTTGTGAAAAATCATCATTTGTTTAATTTTTTGCATCCTGAGGCTGTTTCAAAATTAAACATAAAAAGTGATTTTTATTTCATAATGCACCAAATGTCATCAGACTGTGACATTTTCACACTGCAGATTGTCCACTTTAGTGGCCTGAATTCATAACAGAACCATGCCACAGTGGAACAGTGCCTTAGTAAAGTATTCACACCCTTTATTTTTTTCACCTCTTGTCATTTTACAACCTCAACATTGTTCTACTTAATAAGGTGTTTGTGTGATGGGCCAACATAAAGTGGTGCATAATTATATGGTGGAAGCAAAGAGACATTAGAGACTTTTTATTTTTTTTTTTTTTTTTTTTTTTTTTTTTTTTATTGTTATTGCATTTGAAAACTGTGTCCTGTATTTTTTATTCAGCCCGTTTGAGTCCCTATTTTGCAGAACTATCTTTTCACTACAATTGCAGCTGCAAGTCTTTTAGGGTATTTATCTAACAACTTTGCACATCCACAGAATGATTTTTTATTTTGTGAATTCTTCTTTGCAAAATAGCTCAGTCAGATTGGATGGAGAACATCAACTTTTAAATACTCTGGCAGATTCCCAGTTAGATTTAGGTCTAGATGGGTATTTATATTAAATCAAGTTCAGGACAACATATTAAAGATATTCCTTGGTCTACCATTCTGTACATTAAACCTACTTATTTGTCTAACATTTCCAAACACATTACTCAAACCATGTTGAGAGCTTTACTTAGTTTTACAAAAGCTTTTATAAGTAAAAATAACACCAAAATGTTGTGAAGATTTCCTAATTTCTCAAATAAACTTTTCTAGAGGCTTGACTGGGTTTTAAATTGAATATTGTCATTTTAAAACGTACCGTTCTACAACATGATGTAATGTTTAAATCCATAATTTTGAAATACAGAGCAAGTTAGCCCATCTTACCAGGGCATTTTATGTGAAATCCCAGCAGCTATTGTCTACTAACTGGCTAAGAAGCCCTTTCTTTCTAAACCGGGAAGGTTGACCCATAAACATATTGCTAAGTTCAACAAAATTCAGTAAAAACAAAAATTTTATTTCAAAATGGTCTGCTCTTTAAGGTTTTTCTGCACAATCTGAGTTAAACTTTGGATAATAAAATAACAACTCCATATGGCAATGCTGGGTTTTAGAAATTTTCACTTGCACTAAAATTAAAAAAAAAAAAACCCTGTTCTTTTATTGCGTAACGGTTGATAGAATATGACTATAACTGGCATTCTTGTCTCTTTAAATGTTTTCCATTTAAAGAGCTCCTGGAAACAGATAAGGGTGAAGCATCTTATATAAGAGGGTGTTACATCCCAACAAGAGTCCCTGCAGTGGATTTAACAGCCAAATTAATTAGCAGCATGACAAAGCCATCTGGAGGCAATCCTTTACATTACATTTACGTTTTTTGTAAGAATCTTTGCTTTTAACTTGCTGGCAGTGATATTTCAATCAGAACTTTTTGCATCTGTCATTTTGGCACCATCACAGGATAAATTAGTTTGGCAAAGGATATTTATAGCAGTTGAATTCTGTTCCAAGAGCTTCCCTTTATGAATCCGGTCTCACTGTCATGGCCTACCTGGACACTCAAAGCTTCACTAAAAATATTTTCATCATGACGATGAGTCAAGTGACGAATGGCAAGCAGACAAAGTCAGCGTTAGACTGGTGAAAGTTATGGACCGTTTCACAGTTAACGACAACAGTATGTCCCTCATGACTAGGTGGATTCCTTTTAACGGTGTTAAGAGAACAGTGAACATTGATTCTATATGTGGACACAATTAAAAAGGATATAAATGGCTCTATAACTTTATAGGACATAGAGTTGGACCATTTATGTTACCAACTTTGCTTCTCGAACACATTCAGAGTACAAATTTGAGAGACAGTGATTTTCAATTTTTTAAAATGTATGTTAACATGAGATAGAAGAACATCATATATTACAACTGCATGCTTTAAAAGTGTCTGTAAAAGTGAAGAAAGATAACCATTCCCAGCTAATTTAGTCATTCTGATCCTGTCAGTTACATATCCAAGGGACAGGAGGTTTATACAGATTTAAATTAAGTCAACATTGAACATTTTGTTCAACGTGCAAATACTTTGTCTGATGGTATTATTCTGAGAAGCAGCCAAGAGGCCCATAGTAGCGCCGGATGAGCTGCAAAGATCCACAGCTTAGGTTGAAGAATCTGTTGACAGAACAATTATTTCTTTGCTCCACAAATCTGGCCTGTATAAAAGTCTTTCAAGAAGAAAGTAAGCTATAACAAGTCCAGTTTATTGCCTCAAATCATGTAGAGGACACTGTGAAAATGTGAAAGAATATAAATTACATTTTTGGCCTATATTCAAAATGGAATGTGTTGTGAGAAACTAACACCTGGATTTCCTAAATGCACCGTTCCTCTAGTGAAGCATGGTGGTAAGAATTATCCTGTGGGATACTTTTCTTCCGCAGGTACAGGGCAAATGGTTAAAGTTGAGCTATGGATTGAACTAAATGCAGGCCAATCCTGGAAGGTCACCTGTTAGAGATTGCAAATGTCTTTAGACTGTGTTAAACTATGGATGGAGGTTTACCTTCCAGCAGTACAACAGCCTTAAACATAAAGTCAGAAATAGAATGGAAGGACAGATTCATGAGCGAGAACAGCCTATTCAAATTATAGCCCAAATTCAAATGAGGTTATGTGCCAAGACTTGAAAACTGCAGTTCACAGATGCTTGTCATCCATTTTGACTTATCTGACAAAGCTGGTAGAAAAAAAAAAATCAACTTGCAGCTGTTATTGCAGCAAAAGATGGTTCTACAAGGAAAGACATCAGGTTTCAGTTGAGGGATATAAGTACTTTTGCAAGACATTGCATAGCTATTACAATATTACAAAATTTTACTGAAGAGTATAGAACATATGTTAAAGAGTTAAAAGAAAATCATTCAATACACTTCATGCAAACTTCCTACAGGAACAAAAATCATTTTAACCATACTAGAAATCTGCACTGTTGTGTATAAAAAAATTTAAATGTTTTCTAAGTTTAAATTGTCTTTTCATTAATTTATTTTTTAAGGAGCTCCCAAAATCCCTCTATTTGTAGACGTTACTGCCCTCAAGTGGTCTTTGAACATATAGTTTAAAGCTTCTGTCAGTACAACAGATGCACGTTACTGGTTTTCAGTGCAACAACACGCAAATCCTCCTGCATGTTCACAAAAGCAATGCTAGCAGGCACTCTCAGCAGGTGATGATGACCTTTGTACATGGGGATGTTCATATGCACATATTTGCTCATTAGCACTTAAAACAGAAGGCCGTGCAAAACAGCACACCAAAAATGACAACCTGTTAATGACAACTTTTGGGGAAAATCCCAGATTATTACTCTTAATTTCCGCTGTTCATGTTACGTTTACATGTCTATTTAAGCAATGTCCTTCCCTTTATGTAACGATCAAACTGAACCTTTACTGAATATAGTGAATAATATGTCACCAATCTAAATTCAAATCAAGAAGAAAATTCAAGATATATAAACTGGTCATTTGGTTTTATCTATTAAGACTCCTTTACATGGATGGTTATAAGACAAGTAACTATTTCATGCTCTTAATCCTTTGTGCACAATTCCAGCTGTAAGCCAAAACCAAGAATCTACTGATTTGATCACATGTGGCTTCTTCTCACTGACGGAATGCAATGCAGTTCTTCTCGCTGTATTTAGAAAGATGAGGTTGTGGTCAGGAGCAGATCAGACTTCACAAATGGAAAACTTGTTGGTGTAACTGAAGAGCACATTGTCTTCCGTGGTCAACTATAAATAAGTGGGCCAGGAAAAATTCTTTCCCTGAAGTATTTGCTCATCAACAGTACTGTCTGAGAAAGATCTTCATTTTCTTTGCTTTAGTTTGCCATGATCCGCATGGGGTTTGGGTTTTGTTTTCTCTTTGGTTTTTAATTCTTAGTCTATAGCTGGGGACTCTAACTCCAGTCCCTGGGTGGCACTGCCCTACAGCCTTTAGATGCATCCCTGTTGCAACACACCTGAATCAAATTAATGACTCATCATGAGGCCTTTGCAGAACTTGGGGACATGCTGAGAAGGAATTTCATCTGTTTGATTCAGATTTGTTTGAGCAGGAATGCATCCTTTGCAGGACAGTGGCACTCGAGGACTGGAGTTCCAGATCCCTGGTCTATGGTCATGTTCTTTTTTTAGTTGTTTCCCTGTGTTCCCTGCAGTTTTTACAAAGTTCTGTGTTAATTTGCCTTTCTCCCCCCAACTTTCCATTCATACCTCCCCCATGGCTGTTGCAGTCTATTAATTAAACATTGCTCCAGTCAATCCTCCTCAGTATGTAACCCCCTCATTTTTAGTCAGTCCTTGATGGATTAATCTGCTGCACACTGCCCCATTTCAATTCTTGATTTTCGGTTGTGTTAATATTTATTTATTTATTTATTTATGATGTATATATTATTTGTATATCCCCATATTATATGTATCTCCCCACCCTTTCCATTCAGAGAAAAAACAACCACATCTGTGACATTGCTTCTCTGCTTCAACTACATCAGCTTCACACTGTCACTGTCATATGACCAAACAAATACCATATAGTCAACTCCTTGCTGAAACACACACACAAACAACAAGATGGAAATAAATACTGCTTGTTAATATTGGCTCAGTTTTACTTGAGCAACTGATATGATATATTTAAAAGCATTGACCAATACTGATGTTAATGCAGATGTATCAGGAACCTCTAAATATGACAGATCCCTACTCCATGTGATCTTGCTTGCCATCTGACTGCATTTGGGTCCTTTAAATCCAAAAATTGCAGCAGTCTTACCTATGTTTTCAAAAATCTAATCAACACAACGTTTGTTGTTATAAAACCACGGAAAAGAGTGGTATGTTGGAGCCATCAAGTCATAACAGCCATTACATGTTCTCTGCATGTCAGTTGTTTGAGAGGCATGCTAGTGGAAAGACTTTTCTGTCCTACTATTACAGAGTAAACATGTGGAGTTAGCTACACTCGACCAGAACTTTAACTGGAACCATTTGCGCTGATCAGACAAGACTCAGAAAAAACCCATCCACTCCAAGTGCTTTTGCTGTGAAACAACAGATGAACATATGGAAAAGTCCCTCATGTCCACTGTGAAGTATGGTGGAGAATATGTCATGCTGTGGGCCTGTTTCTCTTCAAAAGACTTGTTAGAATGCATGACATCATGGACATCTTAAAATACCAGGACAATTTCAATAAACAAATCTCATTGTTTTTGGCAGAAAAATGAAAATGGGTCATCACAGGATCTTTCAGAAGAATAATAAACCAAAACATATGAGCAAATCGAGGGAAAGAAAACAAGAATCAGGGGGATCCAAAAACATTGTGCAAAGGGGAGTGGTCAAAGATCTCTCTCTCTCTCTCTCTCTCTCTCTCTCTCTCTCTCTCTCTCTCTCTCTTTTCCCCCTCTCTCATCAGTACAAACTTGGAAACTTTTTGAACCACTTTCAACAACTAATTCACTGTTTTAATTTATTGTTTGATAACTAGGATCAATTGGAATGTATGTACAATTGAATTGAAATTATTTTTATTATTATTATTATTATTATTATTATTATTATTATTATTATTATTATTGTTGTTGTTGTTGTTGTTGTGTTTTTTTTTTTCTTTGTAAAGTTCTTCCAGAAAACATTTGTTGTGAATTGGCGCTATATAAATAAACTGAACTGAACTGAAAATCAGTCCCAGGAAATGTAGAGGGCGCTGATACTGGTCGAGGAAAGATAGTAGTGACAGAGAACAGTATTTTATGGTGTGTTAAAAATCTCCGTTATTTCAATTGACATCAATGATTATAACACATATTTATCTTTACTTGATTTAAAAAAAAAAAAAAAAAAAAAAAAAAAAAAAAAAAAAAAACGTTGTAAAAAGGAAATAAAATAGTCTGTTCTGTTGTTATTTTGTTGGCTCGCAGTTGAGATTTTAATATTCACCACACTTTTTTGTCGGACTGCATTTACCTCTTTGAACCACGAGATGGCGATAACGGCTCGTAGAGGTGAACAAAAAAGTAACCCACCAGAATCACACACGACACCACATCAAGATAGCATTGGTTAGTATAATACAGAAGCAGTGTTGCACGGTAATTAAAGTTAATACTGCTTTTATTTCTATTATTATGTGTAATACCTATTATCTGGGCTTACGTTTTTAATATTATACTTTAAAATGTTCAAAAACCATTCATAATAGTTTTCACCTATTCTGATTTACAAAACCAAAAAAGAAAACACACACAGTCCACACACACCATTGTCTTTTCAGCAGGACAGTAGGACAGTAAGGGAGGATGCAGACCACCCATCTTGACCAGCCTTGCACATTCCAGTATGGACCCAAGAGGTGGCCTGGTCAGTAACTGGAGAGCTGAGAAAACAGCAGGACACCTTTGATGTCTATATTCAGGATGAACTCTGCCAGACAGAGCATTTTGCTGACTTTGGGTCCTTACAGGCTCATGCATTTTTGATGTTAAATGTCATTTTATCAGGGTATAAGAAAGATAGAGAAAGTGTAGTTTTTTAAACTGTGGGAGAATTTTTTTTTTTTTTTAGCTCTTCTTTGATATTTTGTTGAATATGAATAACCTCTTGTTTATAAGGAAAACATATCAGCTTCCTTTGTGTTTACACAGGGTTCAAGCAGAGTAACTTCCTTGATTCTTTCTTTTTGGACTCTTCCTTTTTAGGCAATGGGCTACTGCCTTGCAGGCCCTCTTGGGATTCTGTGGGAATTCCTTAGCTGGTTTGCTTGGCAGCTGGTTTTTAATCTTGAAATGTGTTTTGTTTCAGGAGGCTGGGGCAGAAAGGGAATTGAGAAGATTATGTGTTATGTTGGACCACTGGCAGAGATGGGTTTGGAAATGTTTGAGTGCTACTATCTCTGTATTTGTGTTGGCATCTGGAGTGCTTTGCAAAAACTTGACACACTTTTTTTTCCTTTTTTTCAGGACCAGAGTCCTTTCTTCCACATGTATCTTGTGTCTCCTATGGGTTGTGGCAAACTTTAAATGGGATTTTATTGCTTTCTTCTTGCTTCCTTGCAAAAAATATCTTTGCTTTTGACACCCTTTCATAGAAGCTAAAAAGTTAGTCCTGTTCTCCCACCTGAGCTTTGGATCACTGCAGTTACTCCAGTGTTACCATTAGACCCCTTGGCTGCCTTTCTGATTAGTAATTTATGTTCCAACTATTCCTGCTTTAAATTTCTCCACAGCTTTATTTCTGACCTCGCTTGTGTGAGCCTTGGTCTTCATGATGCTGTTCTCTGTTTTCTAACAAACCTCTGAGGCCTTCATAAAACAGTTGGATTTATACTGAGACTAAATTACACACAGGCAGACCATTTTTTACTAATTGTGTGAGTTGTGAAATCAGTGAATTGCACTGGATTTCATTTAGGGTCTCAGATTAAACTGGGGGACTATGGCGCAGCAGTAAAAACAAATGAGCAGCAAAAGCAAATGGGGTTGATAAGCTGTGCATGCGGGTTCTCTCTGGGTGCACCCAGTCTCCAGAATCATGACTGTTAGTTAATTGGTCTCTCTAAATTGCTCTGTGTGGATGTTTTTGTGTTGTGTGTGTCTGTGTTGCCCAATGACTGCTGAAGATAGACTGGTTTATAGACAATGGTTGGATGGGTGAATTAAGCATGCCATACCATTCAGATATTTATTTGTAAAAAGTTTTCCCTCCTACATATCAATGATGCACTGCTTTGTGATGGTCTAACATATAAAATCCCAGGACATTATAAGTTCGTGGTTGTTCGTCAAGGTGACGAAATGTGAAAAGGTTCAAGGATTATGAATATTTCTGCAAGGTAGTGCAAAAATCGCACGAGTACCAACAAGAGTAGCAAGAACAACTAAATCATCATTACCTCTTCTCTTTATCATGTAAAGGCAATTACATGACAAACTCCAAATGTGTTCCATTATTTGATCACCGTCATGATAAATTTATGACTATGAGCTCATTTCTCTTATTGAAGAGTCATTTCCTGTGAGTCACAGCTTCTACTTCTGCAGTGGAAGCACTAAAATGAAACTTTACTGATTATTCAGTGCACAGTGGCTGGAATGCTTCAGGAGACACATATTTCCCTTTTAGGACATGCAGCTCTATTACGTAATTTAGGGAGCACTTGGATCTGAAGCAAGCAAACTCGACAGTGTGGGAGTGGGAGGTTGTAATTCTGAGCGACACTAAAGTTGACCAATCGGACACGAAAACCTCTTTCTACTCGCTCCTTGATTGGTTAGACGCTTAGATGACGCTGAACTTGGTAGGTTTTTTTTTTTCTTCTTTGCGTTGATGGGTTGACTGGAGTAGTTGAAGTCTTCACGCTGTGCTGGAAGAAAGGCGGTTTTAGCTGTTTTTTTTCTCGTCGGACTCTTTTTTGCAGGGGAAACGGCCTTAAGTTGTTGGTGATTCTTATCGGATAGAGATTTAAAACTGTCAAAATGCCGGTTTTCCACACGAAGACGATAGAAAGTATCCTGGAGCCGGTGGCTCAGCAGATATCCCATCTGGTGATAATGCACGAGGAAGGTGAAGTTGACGGGAAGGCTATCCCAGATCTGTCCGCCCCGGTGGCTGCCGTGCAGGCGGCCGTGAGCAACCTTGTTCGGGTGAGTAACTTTTCTCCTCCTCTCCTTCTGTCTGTGAAACTTGCCTGGAACAAGCTCGGCGGGGGTTGCCGTAGCCTTGCCCTGCCCTACCTGTCGCTTTGTCCCACGTTTTTTCACTCTCGGATTGAATTAAACGTTAAAACACGGTACTCTCATCAGCCAGAATACGAATAAAAATCCTCAATTTCCTTGCACTTGACGGCAGAGAAGATGTGTGTGGGGTATTCAACTTTTCCTGAAGTGGATAGAGTCGGGGCAAAGGGCAGTGACGCCCTTTTTCCCCTTCAAAGCGTGCTCTGCCCTCCCGAGGAGCTGACTGCCATAGTTGTACGTGGGCGCTGCCTCAGTGTCTGAGTGGTATGGCCAAGCTGCAGACAGTGGCGGTTCTGGCATGAATGGCACCCTGGACGAACCCCTCCAGCAGCCACCTCATAAACAACCACACACACACACACACACACACACACACACCTACCAAAAAACAGAACTAAACTGGTCAGAAACAGAACTAAGTGATATTGTTCAGATTTTATTGGGTTTGGTTTAAAAAAAACCAAATAGTTATATGGCAATCCCCCCCCTCAACTTTAATAAAGTGTGACAAAATGACTTTTAATTGATATCAAGGCAATACAAGTTTATTTAATATCACTATTCATACAAGAATATGTTGGACAGGTGTATAGATTTAAAATTAAAATTGTTTTTAAATTATGTTCCTTAATTTACTCTTTAAACCTGTAAATAGGTAATCATTTCTTTTTACATCTTTCCATGAAACATGAAACAATTTTTATTAAATGAAACAGTTAATTGACTTGTAATTGTCCTTTTATTCAACCAAAAGCTGGCATTCTCGACTGAAGAATGAGATTCTCATGCTTTGGATAAATTCATATTTCAACAATATTAATCTGTTTTAGGAGTGCACTGATAAATTGGGTTCGATTTCCTTAATTGTTGGAGATCGTCCAATACTTACACGAGAAACCGATCATATCTACTTCCTCAAAGGTCTGAAAGTCAGCCCTGTCCCCTTTTGATTTGCCATGCGAGAGGGCTTACTGACAGACCCGCCCACCAGGTCATGTCGACACATGCACGATTTACCATAGTCACTACACTGTTGCCAACTTCAGCGACTTTGCTATATTTAGAGACTTTTAAGACAAAATAAAAAAACTGTATCGGCCAAAATCGGAATTAGCATGTGAGGCTTTTTAAGGATCGATGATCAGCCAGAAAACTGCTATCAGTGCACCCCTGATCTGTTTGTATATTGGGGTTTTCTTAATCTACCATGGTCCTACTGCCTAGAAAGCAGTGAAAATGGTCATTTTTCATAAAAAAAGCTTTATAAATTTCACATTTTTCTTATAAATCTTTGTTCAGTGTATAATAACTTAATTTTTATTTAATTTCTCTTTGCTACTAAAGTGTTTTTAATTGAGTTAAAGATGTAAAAAATGTAAGCTTTTTAAAAGACACTGAAATATTTTATTTCTGCCTTCACTGGAATTGCAATGTCTCATTTCTTAGTAATTATACATTTTCAAACAGTCCCATTTTTAAAACATGAAATGAAACACGGCCCCTTTCAGCAGAACTGCTGTGGTTTGGGTTATCTTTGGAGTTAATTTTGATACCCACAGTGCTGATTTCACAACGACACTGGTACACCATCACTGAAGCCATGTAAGGAAATAATATTATTTCCTTTTTTTTTTTTATCTTGAGAGAAAAAAAACAAATGTTTTGCTCACTCCCTGTCAGTCTTGTTAAGGCAGACTGGCGCTGACAAATTTGGAAGATCACTCTTGGCAAAAGCAATTTCTAAACCACAATGAAACAACATCAGTAGATGACATGGCTCACCAAATCATAACCAACTATGGAAACTTGTCACTGGAACTCAAGCAAGAGTTCATTGAGTACCTCACCACTCTTCTTTCAGACACTAGGACTTTTTTTGTTTTCGAAATAAAATACAAAATTTACTTTTATCTGAAAATCTGATTACTTTAATCCACTCAGCAACAACAACAATCCAGTCCTTTAGTGCGTCACAATTTTCTAAAAGCTGAAGTTATCCATGTTGCTTGTGCATCTTTTTCTAAAACTTTTTCCTTCCACTAAACTTCCCATTAACATGCCTGAATACATCACTCTGTGAGCAACAGTTTCTTTGGTAGTGAGTTTCATGACTTGTTGTGCTTGTGGAGGATGTCAATGACTGTCTGCTGAATAATTGTCAAGTCAGCAGTCTTTCCTGTGATTGTGTAGGCCATAACTGTAAAAAAATGCTTTTTTAGTGAATTATGCAAGACACTCCACAATTAAAGGCTGAAGTCTTTGGCGCAACTGTCCGTGATTCGATTCCTGACCTGGGCCATTGACTACATGTCTTCTCTCTCTCTGCCATTCTTCCTTTTAAGCTGCTAATTAATACAGCTCACTAGTGCCAGAAAATATAAAAAAAAGCAAAGTAAAACCTCAAAATATGTCACTTAAGCTGAAATTAATCTTTGAGTTTTAATTTTTGAGTTAAATTACTGAAATAAATTTACTTTTCATTGAGATAATAAATGATTGCGCTGCACTTGCGTAGGCCTCACATATTTCAAGCTGTTCAGCTTCTTTTTTTTCTTTTTCTCAAATACAATCTCCGAAACCCTTGGTCTTGACCCATTATTGTCCATTATTTATGTCTACACCCAACCAGACTTCCTTTCTCTTTGGGGGCAAAGAGGGGGTTATAAGGTATAGCAATTACTGCTGGGATTTCTTAAAAATGTATTTTTGCTCCTAGGACTGTATTCTTTAATCATGTAGTTATGTGGTAATTACACCGTTAGAGTTTTGGAAACTTGCAGGGAAAAACTGCAGAGTTTCATTGTTGAGAAAGTGCTATTTATGTTAAGCATAGGGGTTCCTCATATGATATTCAGCTTTTTTGCTTTAAACGTGTTTTACTCATTGTCAGTTACATTTGGGAATATTTAAATGCCATGTAGCTTGTTGAGTTATTCTGCTTTGGTTGTCAGACACTGGATAGTCATTGCAAAGTAAAGAACATATGGTATCTAGTTAAGTTTGGACCAGATCTCAATGAAAGGAAGACTCAAAATAAAGACGTCATGTTTTTGCCAGTGGAGCTCGACTTGAATTGATAATGTTTTGGCTTAGGGAGTGCTGCACTGACTGATAAAACGAGCCAGTCACTGCAGCTTTAAATATAGAAACCATACTAACTGAGCTCTGGCAATCGTATCCTGACACATGAAAACGTCCCCCTGTAAAGATGAAACATACCAGACTCTCTGGACATTCTTCAATTATAGTCAGATGTTTCTAACAGTGGCCTGAATCAGTGCACGAGTCTGTAATTATTTCCAGTTGCTGTAGCAACATTACAACACGGATAATGTTATGAGATCATAGAAGTTGGTTCAGAGATGTAATTGCTTTTGGTTTCAGTCCCCTGAGTCATAAACGACTAAGCTTAACTAAGAGGAAAAACATACTGTGTAGCTTTTATCTGTGACTTCTTCCATACTTCTTTTGCTTCACCTTATAGAGGTTTTTCTGACTGGGAGAGAAGATTTAGCATCTTAATTACTCTTGTGTAATATTTTAGTAAACTTAAAGTCTACCCAAAGTGAATTAGATTGTAATCCTTGTCAAAAACCATATTCAGCGTTGTTTCAAATGATTATAGATGTATAGTGTAAGAAAATGAAGTTTCAGAGTGTGGTACTGGAGAACTTAAACGTGTCCAAGAAGATAAGTTGCAAATTTGTGTAACTTGAATGCACAGACTTGAAATGGCAGCGATGAACCCAGAACTGAAAGTTTGACATGGCCACAAACTGGTTGTCTGTTTAACCAGGGACCGATCTGTTGTGCTTGGCGTGATTTGTTATCGTTGGGACAATGAGAGAGACCTCAATTAGAAATGAATGTAAGGAATGTGAAGAAATTCCAACAATCCAGGACGTAACCCCCCACTCAGAGACGGGGGGTAAAGCCGATCCTTTGAATCACATTTTTTTTTTTTTTTTTTTTTTTTTAGCAAATGGATTTTTAAAAAAGCAAGAAGCCTAAGCTTGAAAAACCTTGTTTGGGTTAAAGGAAGGAGGTCACCCACATTTGTGTCTGACTGCTTGCTGTGGGAAAATTGGTGGAGAGTGTGAGACCAGAACTTGTGTACTTTGTGCAAATGGCTGTTGCGGCAGCAACCTAATGTAAAACATATTCAAATTGAATTATTTGACCTTAAGCAATATTTATACAGAAAAAAATTGAGTCTTTACAACCCTACCTTGTGAAACACATTGGTGGTAGCATAATGCTTTAGGGAAGCTTTTCTTCAGCAGGGACTGGAAAGCTGGTCAAAGTTAATAGGAAGTTGGAGCTAAATACAGAGCAATTCAGAAATACTTTATTCATCCCAAAGGAAATTAAATGTTGTCATAGATCATATCACCCAAGTATTTTCAAAGAGTTGTCGTGGATGGTAAGGTGGTGGAGAGGAAGGATCTCTGGTAGCGGTCAGTCTTGCAACGAATCTAAAGAGGCCTCTGACTGAAGACTGTTGCTGTATGACAGTCTCATACCTGTCAGGACATGCTGACAGCCCAAGACAAGCAGATATGATATTCCACAGTAACACAGCTAATCTGCCTCATTTGCTTTTACCACTCCTCTTTAAACCTCTGTCTGACCGTATGGTTAGAAAGCCAGGCACAGGCGTTAGAGTTGGGGATATGAGCCTTGCTCATTGTGATCGATCAAAGAGATGCATCCATTAAGCCTCCTTTTCAGCTGCTTAGGATTGTAATTCAGGTATTATTTGAGCTTTTAAGATTCTAATAGGATGCTCCCTGTTAGAGGCTTCAAAAAACCCCATGAGACTTGGGTTAAGGTTCACCCTTTAGCAGAACAGCAACTCTATATTTACAAGTTTAGTGACCTTTTTAAGGCAACTGGTCACACATTTATGGGCATCACAATAAAAAGTGGTGGAATACAAATGCAAAGGATACTTTTCAGTTTAATAGTGAACAAAAACCTTAAAACACGTGAAATTTGTGGTTGTCACATGACGAAATGTTAAACTGCTGAGAGTTAACACTTTAGCAAGGCAGTGAAACAAGGTGCCAGTTGCTAGGCAGATCTTTTTTCATATCTGAAATTAAACTGCTCATTCAAATGGTTGAGTAGATGGAAGTACAGTTTTGTCTTACTCAATCTACTTATAAAGTTGGGTTTAGAGGCCCATTTATTTCATGCAGGGGATGTTTGACGCAAGGTTTTGTCATGACATGACTTGTGGATGCTTCTATGCGTGGTTTGTTTGCTGGCTCTGCTGCAGTATCTCTGAGATTACAAAATATTGCGGTGTTTTATGTAAGACTAAAAATATGCAGTAACTAGAAGTATGGGGTTGACAGAAAACCATGTCAGCACAATGCAACACTCTTGCAGCACAGGCAGCGCATCGTAACTTCTTGAAAATCTTGAAAATTAAAGGAAATGCAGTTGCTTCAAGATAGGGAAGTATTTCGTGAGATTCTGTGGTTTTTGAGTAAATATAAAAATAGCAATGTAGTAATATACATGAATTTGTTTCTGGAAGTCTTTTCAAAGTAGTAAACAAATCCATCTAATGACTCGTGCTTTAAAAGCATACAAACACACATCGTGCTTTTTGACAATTGATCCCGTTCGCCACTTGATTATGTCATCTTGGGAACAGTCCAGTCCAAGTTGGACGATTCCACTGAAATGAAATCACAGTTTCTGACTGAAGGCATAAATCCCATAAGGGTATATACTCCACCTGTAGTCATTTTGTTTCTCATCAGGAAGATGATTTGTCAGGATGCAGTGACTTGGAGGAGTGTGTTGAAAAGGAAGCTCAGGAAGCCAAGTCAGGAAGGCCAGTCAGCTGTCTCCTCCACTCGGGACTTGATAGTGAGCCAGCTGTAGGAAAAGCCCATTGCTTCCATTATGGATAGCCCGTCAGTGGCGGCTGGTCTTGAAAGAGTAAAATGCACCTGCGTTGAACTCCATTTTATTGATTTGGAGGACAACAACTTCCAAAGTTCATGGGAAATGTTGGAATAAAAGCTATCCTTGATTAAAAACTAGTTCCTATTTTTGGATCTGAGGAACACAAACGTGTCATATTGTCATTGTACATATATATTATCATTGCTGTTATCCTTAGAGTAGATTTAGCAGCGAGTTGCACAAACCTACTTCCTTTTTCATATTTTTTTCTGTTCTTTTTTTGTGTCTGTAACATTACATTTTTAGTTTAGAATCTGAAACAAGACACTTTTACTTCTAATGAATGTTTCAGCTCAATGCTTTATGAAAAATGAGCCAACAGAAGTTTGACAGAAATATTTTCTGTTATTGTGTGTTGGTGACTGATGAACTTGTTCAAAGCTTCGCCCTTTTCTGCAGTTTTATGGCAAAGAGCTGGAGTCAATACTTTCTGACTTCATCATTTTTAACTAATCAAGTTCAGGTTATCCAGTGAGCCTAAAAGTCTGAGTTCACACCGTCATTTTAAATTTTCATCTATTTGCGTGCATGGCTGATGAACCTAAATTGAATAAATCAGTAGTTCTCCAGCTTTCTAATGGTACTGTTATGGTACCTTAACAGCTAAATTTTGAAGTATCAACATACTGACAAATCACCTAAAACGAGCATGATTTGGGCTTCGGAAGGTTGCTGTGGCCCGACCTCAAAATCCAACATGGCTGTCTTTTTATATAAAGGTTAAAGCCACAGTAAATCTTTGTCAGACATAGTACTGTGCATCCTCCTTTCGGGAAAATATATTTCACTAAATCTTGTGACTCCAAACTTAAGTATTCCTGAGCCCAGCTTTGGGAACAACTGGAATAAATCAGGTTCTTCATGGCAGAACAATACAAAGTTATCGACATAGTTGAATCTTGGGATGGAAACAGTATCATGTTTTACCAGCTTCTTCCCTTCCTCATCAACTTTGGTAAAATGAATAGTTTTAGGTTTTTTTTTATTTTTTATTTTGTTTTTTTTTTTTAGGTAAAATACAAAGTCATCTGAATATACTTTAAATATGCTATCTTTGATATTATCCGATAAAAGTCATCAGCTGCGCTTGCCTGCCAGCTGTGCTTCTTTTGTGGAAAATCCACAGCTTGCATCCATTTTCTCAGATTGTACTTTCTGGTAGCAGGATTCATGATGTTTGCTGCTCCACTCCAACACTTGACAAGCCGTTGAGCTCCTGCAACATGAGATACTCGTGACATACTCTCCCTGGCTGCAGGAGCTGTTTTTGCCGTGGCCGAGGAGGCAGCTTGATTTGTGCCTTTCATCACCTCAGACACACCGCGTGGAGCTGCTGCTTCCTGAACCACGTTAATAAATAACGACTGACAGTGCTTGACAGAGTCGTGATAAAGGCGTCCACCTTCATTGCAACCTCTCATTCGTCCTGCTCTTTATTAGTCAATTGATATTTGAATAAATGAAAAAGCAAATTGCTCTAAATTGATTTAAAGGTAGATGATGGGACGCAGTGTAATAATCAGTGCCTCACTTTTGAAGACATAAATCTTCCCAGCATTCAGAAATGGAAAATCCATCCTAATCCGCTGTTAACAACAATGCTTGCCATCATATATCGTTGCGGTCACCATGACTATCAGAGCATTGTGTTCAAGCTTCCCAACATCTAAAAAAGCAGTCTGTGTCCTCCTGGCTGCCTTGAGGTTGTCACAGGGGCCTTTCTTCTCTACTTAGAAGGATGGGTCACTGTTAACAAAGCCAAGTCTGTTCCAGGAGAGCAGCCACTCTATCAAGCTACTTCACAACAACACAGGGTTTCTGCATTGACACTCTCGGGTGGTAAAAGGACCGCCAGTGTTTCCAATCCAGGCACAAATGCTAAATGACACTGACAGCCATTGATACTGTGTGGCAGCTTGGAACAAGAGGATGAGTCTGTGAAAGGTTTTTAAAAGAAGGTGGAAGTGAACAGCTGCCTTTTCATGATGCTATTCAGGGAAGATGGTATTTTGGTGTGGTTGGGGTGGAGTCTTACATCATGTCTTTCTCTTCTCTTAAAGTTTCCCATCTTCAGTAGTTATTTGCGCTCCATCAAATTAAAGTTCAGTATTTTTTTTTTTTTTTTCCTCCCAACACTTCTTTAGTTTAAAAATATCCTTCTTGAATTGGGGAACTATTAATACAGACAAAGTCACCCGCTTTTGGTATTCAGAGTACATGGTCCTGAATCATGACGGCAGCTCAGAATAGTAAAAAGCTTCACACGCTGCTTGACAACAACGGCTAAAAATTAAAATCCTATTGGGCTGCAGCTGCTGACCATTTTAGCTCTGCAGACAACAGGAAGTGGCTGCGAAGGAAAGAGGAAAAGGAAGACAATGATGACCTGTTGAAAACACACTGAGCCTCAGATTTGCTCAGTTTCAAAGGTTTCTGAATGATGCTTTTGGGAGAACATGACTCATTAACACAGCTTGCATTCAGCCTCCTATTTTTTTTCCTCTATTATTCTGATTTTTTTTATTTTTTTTATTTTTTTATTTTTTCTCCAGTGTGCACTTTAGACCATGTCTGAACTTGACTGGATCTTGTGTAAGTAGTGCTGTCTTAGCTCAGTTCTGAAAGGAAGAAAGCGCAAGCTTCTTTGTCAGTTGCGTCAAAAAGCCAGTTAGTGTGGTTTGATTCATGCATTGCCAGTTTATCTGAAGAAGTTGCATATCTTGATCTTGTCAATGTGCTTAAAGTATTTTGCAAAAGTATTCACATCTCTTGAACTTTTACATTTTTGTCGTGCAACAACCATACACTTCAATATATTCTGTTGACTTTTTTTTTTTTTTTTTTTTTTTTTGTAACACAGCAACACAAATGGTACATAGTTGGGGTAGTGAAAATAAAGTTACATGATTTATAACATTTTAAAAACATCTTAATTCTGGTGTGCATTTATGTTCACCCTTTACTCTAATACCCCTAAATAAAACCAAGGGGAACAGATTGCCTTTAGAAGTTACCTAATTTGTACATAAAGTCCATCCAGCCAGGTGTTTAGTAAGGCTTCAGAGGTTTGTTAGAGAACAGTAGTGAACAAAGAGCAACATGTAGATCTTCTCAGGTGGGAGAATCTGTCAAAAGGGCAACTATTGGTGATACACACCACAAAACTGGCCTTTATGGAGGAGTGAAAAGCAAAAAGGCATCGGTGTTTTTTCAAGGTAAGAGCCACGTAGGAGCCACAGCACACATGTGAAAGAATGTGCAATGGTCAGATAAGACCAAAAAAACATCCTGAAAACATTGTCTCTAGGGTGAAACATGGTGGTGGCCACATCATGCTCTGTGGATACTGTTCTTCAGCGGGGACAGTGAAGGTGATCAGAGTGGACGGGGGAAGATACATTTACTTCACCTTCGCAATTAACCCTTAGTTTGTGTTGGTCTTTGTCTTAAAATCCCAATAAGCTGCATTGGAGTTTGAGGTAGTCATGTGACAAAATAAGCAAACTTTCAAGGTCTATTTCCGTTGCATTTTAGGGTTTTTTTTTGTTTTTGTTTGCACACAAATTCACACAAATTCAATTCAATTAACAGAAAACGTTCTTAAAATATTCAAATACCCAAACTGTCAATTAAACAACAGTTAAATCGGCCAGAACAACTTTAGTTGTTGTCGTGGTTTCTGACTTTAGGTCAGAAGTACTCATTAGTGGAATATCATGGTGGCTCAGTGGGATAGCTTCTTCTGCTAAGCTTTAGTTTTAGTTTGACACAACCTTTAGCCCTAATTTATGACCCGCTAGTTACTTGCTTGCTTTGCTTCAGTACTGCCTCCATGTTAACCAACTGGAATGGCTCTGCTTCTGCCTGCAGGCCTATTTGTTAACAAGCAATTCTCAGTGTATGAGAGAGAGACGAAATCCTGAATGATCAGAAAGAAAGACAGTCTATATCCTGTTCCAGATGGAGTATTTGGTCAACTTTTAATTTCAAAGAGCCCAGAATGACCTAAAACACACATGTAACACTAATGTTCAAGCAGGTTGCCAGAATCTTAAAGTTAAGCATGATGAGAGATGTTGTGCTTATTATAAATGCTGAATGTGAAATAAACTAACCTTAAATGGGAATGAGCTCATTTACTTTAACACTAATACAATCACCTCTATAGAATGACGCATGCTATCTCAACCACAAACCCTTAGCGTGGGTGAGTTGTCTCCCCAGACATGAGGTCATGTTGTGGGCTGAAACAGTTTGGCCTTGAGAAGCAGAGGATGTGCTCAGCTGCTCTTCACATTATAACTCCGTCCCTTCTCCAACAGCAGCCTTGGCAGAAGAGCAGTTTGGTTCTCGGTTATTGGGACGTAGTTTACAAAGACTGCAGGATTCTAAAAACACTGCGCCATGCAAAAGTATTCAAACCCCTGGAGCTTTGTCCATATTTTGTCGTGTTAGAATCTCAAACATCTGTGTAATTTGTTGGGTTTTATGTGGTAGACCCGCACAAAGTAGAACATAATTGTGAAGTGGAAGGAAAATGAAGAAAATTCAGTGCAACCATTTGTCTTCAGATGTTACCAATTTAGAAAGTAGCTCACATGTAATTTTTATCTCCATATAAATCCAGATGTTCTATGAATGCCTCAGATATTTGTTGGAGAATATGAGTGAACAGCATCATGAAGATGAAAGACCACAGATAGGGCAAAGACAAAAATAAAGAATATTTAAGTATATCAGAGCAGTGTTAAATCAATCATCCGGGATTGTAAAGAGTGTGATCAATCTGGAGATCTACAAAGACTCGGTTGTCCACCTAAATTGGCAGGCCAGGGAAGTAGACCATTAATCAGAGAAGTGGCCAAGAGGACCATGGTATCTATGGAGGACCTGCAGAGAGCCACAGGACAACTATTAGCCGTTCACTCGACAAATCAGACCTTTATTGAAGCTTGACAAGAACAAAGCTATTGTGAAAAGAAGGCTATAAGAAGTCTCATTTACATTTTCCCATAAACCATATTTGCCAGTGGTCCCTAACTCTTGTATTTATAACCCAGTGTCCTGCATGTTTTAGATGTTTATCTGCTCCCGCACAACTGATCGAAATGATAGCATCACCTCCTCAACATGCCATAAGTGGGAACACATATGGCAGGGAAACACCTAAAACATGTAGGACAGTTGGCCTTAACAAAGAGAGATTGGGGATCGCCGATGTCAGTGACACTGCAAACAGCTGGAAGAAGATGCTCTGGTCCAAAGAGACTACAGCTGATCTTTTTGGCCAATATGTTTGACATAATGTGTGGAGAAAAACAGGTTCCACATCACCCTAAACACGCTATCCCTGTGATGAAACACGGTGGTGGTGGCATTTTGCTGTGGGTATGACCTCTTTTGGTGGCTCTGTTTTAATTTGTGTTGTGTGTGTGCTGGATCGCCTTTTCCTCACAGTTTTTATAATCGAAGTTCATGTGCAACAGTGAGCTGTGCAGGGTAGGGCTGCAGCCAACGATTATTTTAGTTATCCATTCATCTATCAATTATTCTGATGATTAATCGGATAATAAAATTGGCAATTTTCATTTGTCTCTTTTTTTATACATTATTAGAAATACATTGAAAGATGTGAATAAATAATTCAATTCCTTTTTGAAATAAGAAAATAAATATTTTATTGCCTAAAGTGCAGCAACATTTTCCTTTTAGTGTTAGCTTGATCATTTGTAGCAAAGGATGCATCTGCAGCTAAAAAAAAAAAAAAAAATACTTCTAAGCTCTGCCCTTTCTCCTTGACTTATTATTAATACAGTGTACGCTGATCTGTTGATTATATTTAGGATTACCAATTAATAACTGGATAGCAAAAGGTGCTTAATAGAATTATTATTGTTAGTATTTTTTTTAAAATTCTTACAGAATTTGAACCAGGTGAAGCTAAAACTATGTCACTTGGGGAGTTTAGGGTAGAACATATATTTACAGGGAAAAAAAAAAAAAAAAAAAAAAAAAAAAAAAAAAAAAAAAAAAAATATATATATATATATATATATAATATATATATATATATATATATATATATATATATATATATATATATATATATATATTTTTTATCTTAAATGCAAAATGTATACAATTTTTGTACAGTTTTGGTTTAATTACTGCTCTGAGTGTGGTGTTCTTTCAGCAGTTGGCCTTTTTTTGAGTATGTATTCTCCAGTTTAATTGATTACTAAATTAGTTGACAATTATTTCAATAATGGATTCATCACGATGAATCCGATTAATTGTTTCAGCACTCGTGTAGGGTGACCCTCCAGCTCGCTGACTCTGCTAGAAATAAACGAATGACGAGACGGATTTGTTTTTTTTAATCATTACCTTACTCTGATTAGGAAAAGTGATCATTGCAAAATTATGGTAGGACTGAAGGACTATTGATCCAACTTCAGTAAAACATCTGAAGCAAGTTTATTCACAATATATCTGTTTTTTACAGGTTGGAAAGGAGACTGTGCAAACAACAGAGGACCAGATCATGAAAAGGGATATGCCACCAGCCTTTATCAAGTAAGCAGTATATTGGTACAGAAATTAAATATTGCTCAATTTTCCTCTCTCTATAGTGTGGTATCCTAGCCTCTCTTTGGCTTCCTTTCTTTCTTTATCTGTTGCAGAAATGGTTGGCTGTGGCCAGACAAAGGTCAGACGTGGCATGTTAAGTGCCTCAGAGTCTTGCTCTGGTGTTACTGAAATACTTTTATAAGCGAGGAGGAAATCCATATTAGTCATTCATCTCTGATGCTGAATTGTATTTTTGTGCAAGTTTTAAAAAAAAAAGGTCACATTTGTTTAGAGAAGAAAGATAAATTAACTATTCATCCAGCCTTGTTCATTTTACATGAGGAGAAAGCTGTAAAGTGGGATAGCAGGCTTCTGGGAGCCCCTCCACCCCCCAAGGTCAGGGATGAGACACATTGGCATGCACAGGTCATCAGGTTTAACACATTTGGCGCCTCAAAGTCACTTCGTCACCCTGTCATCATCCATCAGCACATGTACTGGAATGCAAACCCTTCTCCAAACTAAATATAGTGCTAGACGGAGCCTGGATTACATGGGTTTTTTTTAATGTAGTGCACGCAGAAAGACGCTGCTCGCTCACACTCCAGAGACTCACATCACCCTTAATGTCATCATTGTTCCATATATAAAAGCCAAGAGACAAATACAAGTGAAGCACTTTCTGTTTGGCTTCAGAATGTGGAAAACGCGAACTTCTTCCAACGGTTTGCTTTAGGCAAAAGTTAAAAGTGTGTGTACTGTGGGAACTGGAACAAATGCAGGTCCTTGGCTTGTTGCCTGTTTCTATGCACAGACACGCTGTTTGTACAGTGCAGGTGGCATGCATGACGATGAATCACTTAGCTGAGCCGGCAGATTTTCCTGCTCTGGGGATCACTGGGTACATTGCACCCAGGAGGGAACTATTTGAATAATTTATATTCCTGTACAAACTAGGCATAGGCTGGTATGAGGTTCTACTGGCATGATAACCTTCAGCTAAGTGGCAGGGTTACACTGTATTTATACAAATATCTAACATAAGTTGTATGCATGATTTAATTACTTTTATTTAAAATGGAAAACGTCAAAAATGTTGCTATTATTGCTGCAATAATATTCCTAATTGATTGTTAGTTACATTATTATCTATTACCAGCTGTAGTTTTTTGTGACCCGAAATACTTCTGAATGGCTGAATTTGTTCTTTCTTTGCAAGTGAGGGAAAAGTGCTTTAGCCTTCTTTGAGCCAGCTGACCAGCAGTGCACAGTAGCAAGTGAGGATAAGCAGAGCTGTCACTCTGTGCTCCATGCAGCCAGAGAAAGCTCAAGTTTCTACAGTTTGAAACTGAAGTTTTTAAACAAAATCTATATATGCCTAGGTACCGGCAAGCAGCTCATGCGAACTGCAGGCTGATGTGAAACTAGAACAGACAAATTAAGAGTAGCCATTCTGACTGAGGTTTTGTTTTTGAGACAAAATAAACCAGCTGGAAAAAAAAAAATGGAAGTCAAAGTGAAGAGTTTTGTATTAGTTTCCTGTCATCATGAACAACCTCTGTCTTATCAATACCACAGATGTCCCTGTTGTCTTTGTTTTTGGGGAAACTCTATGGAAAACTATAGGGTTTTTGATTTATTCTTTTGTGTGCGTGTGCGCGCCTTATTCTGACACCTTAGGTGAAAGGTATGGTGGATCCGGTCTAAGTCGTGAAACAAAGACTGATGATAATAAATCAATTCAATTCAGAAATACTTTATATATCCCAAGGGGAAATTAAATGTTGTCGTAATGCATCATTCAAGTATCTTCAAAGAGTCATGCATGATGATGCTGTGGGCCAGAAGGATCTCTGGCAGCAGTTTGTTTCGCAACAAATCTGAAGAAGCCTCTTACTAAAGACTGTTGCTGCATGACAAAAAGTCATGATATGCTAACAGCTCAATATCCAGGCAGCAGAGACAATATTTCACAGTAACATGTCCTGGAGGACACCCTCAGTTGGTGGCAAGCACTGCTAATCCGCCTCATTTGCTTTTGCCGCTCCTCTTTAATCTCTGTCTGGTGGTATGGTTACAAAGCCGGGTAGAGGGACGTTGGAGTTGGGGCTATTTTTCCTGTTCATTACGATCGATGGAAGAGATGGTTTGAACTTCCTCCTTCTCTTCCTACTCTTTGGTCCTGCTCTGCACCCATGAAGCCTCCTTTTTTTTAACTCCTCTGGGTTTTTGGGTTGTAGTTCAGGTATAATTTGAGCTAATCAGCTTCCCTTTAATTTGATAAGATCATCTCAAGACAAGCGCACAGCTGGGTCCTCCTCAACTTTAGAACCTGTTGGACTACAGGATGGTGTTTCACAGAATTGGTCTTTAAGTGTCTTTGTGTACTTTTTTTCTCATTTATTGAACATCCATCTGCTTTTGTTGTTTTTAACATTCCTGGAGTAATATTGAAAGTCATATTCACAGACAGTTGTTAACTGAGTGAGCATAAATAGAGAAAATATATTCTTATTCTTATTCTTATAATCTTCTTATTCCTGTAATACGAGAATAAACAAAGTCTTCAAATTTTCTTTTGTTTGAAGTCAGATTCATGTAGATACTTTTGTGTGTTTTTAGTGCTTGTAGAAAGGATGATTAGATGACTGCTCCTGAGCCTTACCTTTTAATTTTAGTATTTTCACGAATGTTTAATTGTCTCTTCTTACATTGTTTTAATGTCAGTCAAATTTGGACCAAAGTTTTTTTCTGCGGGCAGATGCCGATGTTCATCAGGTTTTTGGAGGGCTGTGTCAACACAAGCTCTTCCTGAACATTTTCTTTTTCTTCAACTGATAATCAGATCATTTGTTTTCTGCTTCCCAGAGTGGAGAACGCCTGTACGAAGCTGGTTCAGGCTGCTTCCATGCTGAAAGCTGACCCTTACTCTGTTCCGGCTCGGGATTACCTCATCGATGGTTCTCGAGGCATTCTGTCTGGGACATCTGACCTGCTCCTGACTTTTGATGAGGCAGAGGTATCGATTCATTTCTTTGTTCGTTGTTTTTTAAAAAAAAAATTTATATCAACTGTCTGGCCCTCATCTCTGAAAAATGAGGGAGGAGATCTTAAAGTATAATGTTTTTTGGTTACACAGGTAAGATATAAGCCCCCGTCCTACCAGTATTTGTCTACTGTTGGGGTTTGCAGCCTGTGGCCCAGAAGCCACAAGTGGCTCTTTGGATCTTCCACATTGGCTCATGCTAAAAATAACTAATGCTTTTAAGTATAGATATAATAACAAATGCTGCTTTTAGCAGGTTTTTTTTTTTTTTTTTTTTTTTAATAGAATAATTACATTGAATTTCCACAACAGAAGGAGACTAAAATTACCAGTGATGGATTTTTTTTTTTTTTTTTTTTTTTTTTTTTTTAGATCTATTTTTCTTATTAAATTAGAAACTGAGCTTTTTTTTATGTAATTTTCCACAAATAACGTCCCATCGAAGAAAATGTATCCATCTTTTTGCAAAAGTTTTATGTTTCTAATTTTAAGATCTAACAGTAGAAATATAATGGCGGTTGTTTGAAAATGACAAATTTCGTGTGGTAGCTATTTATCAAAAATGACAAGTTGTCCGTTTTCAAAAGGTCATGTAAAATTTGTGGCTCTGAATGAGTTTTATTTAGATGGACAG
The DNA here is from genome assembly GCA_014839685.1 of Anableps anableps. Classification (NCBI taxonomy): domain Eukaryota; kingdom Metazoa; phylum Chordata; class Actinopteri; order Cyprinodontiformes; family Anablepidae; genus Anableps; species Anableps anableps. Next base: position 21,101,394 of record CM026084.1, read on the forward strand.
AGTCAAAATGACTCTTTGGATTGCAAAGGTTACGACCCCTGGTTTAATGATTTCCAACATATGCCAGGGACGCTGATTAATCTGTGCTGTAAATTTCATAATTCACTGATCATAAAGCCCTTCGATGAAGAGCTGAGTCTGAGGTTTTGCCTTTTAAATTGAGGAGGGAACTACTTCAAAAAGCCCTTGAAAAATCAGTAAACAAGTCTGAGGACCTCTCCATGTTTCTGTCTGAAGAGCCCTGAACCAGACAAGGGTGACATCTATCAGCCCCATCCTTCATTTTAGCTCAGGGGCAGTAACAAAAGGTGAAGTTGCTGATCAGCGCTCTGGAATCACATATCAAGTACTCCGACACATCTGCAGGAGTCAGCAGGAGTCATCAGTCAGCGATGCCATCATGTTTTTGCAATGCGGCTCAGGGACCTCGCTGGATAATAAAGCAGTGACTCCAGCAGTCTGTGAAACTGAAGTGATGCCAGACAAAGTGGTTAAAATGTCAGTAGGAAGCTTTGTCAGAGTGTAATTAGAGAGAATGTGATCAGGAAAAAGAGGGCCAGTCATGTTTACAAAATCACTTCTTTCTCAGAACTCTGTCTGAATAAGCCTTTGTTGTCATTTCACCCAATCACTGTTGCAGGTCCGCAAAATAATCCGTGTGTGCAAAGGCATCTTGGAGTATCTGAGCGTGGCAGAGGTGGTGGAGTCAATGGAGGACTTGATCACATACACAAAGAATCTGGGACCAGGTCAGTCTGCAGCATCATGAAAACTGGGGAACACAGCAAACATCTTAGAGATGTTTATAGCAGGGTTAGGTTATAAAACAACATCCTAAGCTTTAAACATTTGAGTGCTTTGTAATTAATTAAAAAGAAAATAAAAAAAAAATGTAATTCTTTTCACTGGGAAGTCTATAAATTGTCCATTTTATTGGCTTGAAGTTGCTCCTAAAACCTGTTAACTTAATGTTTTCAGTTACTTTAAACCTGTCTCGTCTGTGTTCTGTACAGGCATGACAAAGATGGCGAAGATGATTGATGAGCGCCAGCAGGAGCTCACACATCAAGAGCATCGTGTGATGCTCGTCAATTCAATGAATACGGTCAAAGAGCTGCTGCCCATCCTCATCTCAGGTAATCACTGCTTTTTTTTTTTCCTAGATGGGAGTCTCTTTCATGCTCTGTGTTTGTTATTGATCAGATTATTGTTTTTTATTTGGTTAGGAATAAAAATCTTTGTGACAACCAAGACATCTGGGAGCCAGGGTGTGGAAGAGGCTCTAAAGAACCGAAACTTCACTTACGAGAAGATGAGCGCTGAGATAAATGAAATCATCAGAGTGCTGCAGCTTACATCCTGGGATGAAGATGCTTGGGCCAACAAGGTGGGTCCAACAAGTCTTACCTTACATCTTAACTGTAATAGAAAAAGTTTGGCTGGCTGAATCTTCATACAGTTCCAGTGTAAGATGCATGGGACAGGGAAAATGATGAGACAATGAAAGTGTCATTTGGTGTGTGATGAGCTTATTTTAGTTTTGCTAGGAGTGGATAATAGATTTCCTGTATTATACAGGTACATCTAATTAAATTAGAATATCATAAAATGAATTTGTTTCAGGAATTTTGGAAAGTAAAACACATAGATATATCACACACAGATATATACTGTTCAAGGGTTGCACTGTGGCTTGTGCATATTTTCAACCATTTTTTTCCTTCCACCCAACTTTCCATTAATATGCTTGGATACAGCACTATATGAACAGTCAATTTCTTCACAAGGTTCCAATGCAGTCTGGTAAAGACTGGAATTTCGTTTCAGTGTTTTTCAGGTCAGGCGAAGAATAAAATTAAGATTACTGAAAAATCCAGAGTTGATGCCATAACCCAAAGCGGTCCCTTCTGTCCATCCTTGTGCTCTTTCTGTCTTTCTTTCTTACTTGTTCTGCCTTCCTCATGTCCTATCTTTCTTCCTTGTGCCCTTACTTCTTTCACTCCTTGTTTTTTCATCTTTCTTTCTGCCCTATCTTTCTGTCCTATCTTTCTTGTGTTCTATCTCCATTCTTTCCCTCTGGTCTTCCTTTGTTCTATTGTTGTCTTTCCTTCCTTGGGTTCCTTTTGTTTTTGCTTTCTTTCTTGCCTTGTATACTACCTCCTTTATTTGTTCCCTTCCACCCTTCCTTCTTTGTGTCCATTCTTCCCCAAGTACTTCCATTCCTCCCATGTGTCTGTCTGTCTGCTTTTTGCAGATTCTGTATTTAAAGGCTGTCCACTGTAGAAATATTTGCCTTAAATTCATAGTGGATTTTGGAAGGACCGACAGCTCTGGAAATTTTTCTTTTCTATTTTTTAAGTTTTTTTTTACAGGAGACACGTAGCTTGTCTTCCTTGTGGAGAGTCTCATTGACTGTCTGCTGAACAGCTGTGGAGCCAGCAGCCTTTCCCCATAACATTTCTGAGTTGGAAATCTTTTTTTGTTTTTTGGAGAAGCTGGATTTTGGGTTTTCATTAGCTGTAAGCCAGAATCATCAACATCAATGTATGTAGTGAATCTATATTATGTAGGAGTTTCATGTATTAAATTACTGAACATATATATTTTTCAATGATATTCTAACTTATTGAGATGCACTTGTTATCGATGATGAAGCAGAAAAGTCTAAAATGTCTCCTTTGTGTAGGTGGTGAATCTAAGTCCTTTTCCTGTATAATCAGTGCACTTCCTGCTTCTTTTCTGTCTTAAAGCCTCATGAAATGTGTTTCCTGATATTCTTCCATCTTGACACTTTTTTTTTTTTTTTTTTTTTTTTTTTTTTCCCTTGCTCCTCTTTGGTATGTTTAGTTAAATGCTTGCATTTATGTTGTTCTTCCTTTCTTTTCACTGTTTGTTCTCACCTCACCCCCTGTAGAAGGTAAGCCCCCACCCCACCTCTGTCACGCCCTGGTTGTGCAGCAGCATGTCTGACAGATGAGTGAGCTGCGTTGTGCTCGGTTGTGCCTCTGTGTGCTTCTCAGTTGTTAAACAGCTATGAGGTTAAGTGACATTAGTTTTAATGTTTAGTGTTTTTGATTTGAGTTTAAGGGTTGAATTGTTGACGTGTTGATATACAGAGTGTTTCTTTTGCTCTGTATCATGAGTTTGTATCAACATGTGAGACCCTTAAACACTGCCTCATCCTTATTGATTCACCTGAGTCATGCTGTATTGATTTTGGTGTCATTAAGGAGAGCTCTCTGACGGTTTACATCTTCTTACCATGAATATCAGGTTTCTCCTGATTTAGGATGAACACTGAATGTTTTCTTTTTGAATCCAACAAATATTTGCTCAGTTTTGCTTGGAAATGAACACTAAACATGCACCTTTCTTATCATTTATGCCATCAATCACTCACACATGACAAATCATGAAGCTTGAAGATAATTTGACGTGAAATCAGAAGCGTTGCAGAAACATCCTGTCAGCTTTTAAAGTTTACATAATTAGCCTTTTCCAACCTGACATCTCCTAAGTGGTTATATCAGTGAAGCAGCTGCGTGAACTGAATGTTTGAACAGTAAAGTCATACACCCACACTCCTTTGTCACTTCACACCTTTGTACTTCCTGGTTTTGTTTTTGGTTTGTTTTTTTTTTTACCCTGCTTTTACCTCAGGCTGTGCCCTATAACAGGATGCTGATGCAAACATGCTAGATTTAGGTTTTACTTTGAGATCTTGTTAAAATACAGGGTTCCTTGGCAGTCTGGAAAATAATGGGAGAAAAGAGTATGGAAAAATATTTGTATTTCCAGACTTTTCTTCTTTTATTCCATTGTTTAAAGGTCATATCCATCCATCCATATATTAATCTACTCATCCTACCGCCCATTTATGGGTCTACCACTCCTTTTAATTTTTACTCCATTTATTCATTTCCCATCACGTTATCCGTTCATTTGTATGTCCATCAGCCATCCGTCCGTTTCCATCCATTCATCAGACTGTCCATGACACGCCCATCTGTCTCTTTATCCATCCATCCATCCATCTGTCTGGTTTTGTAAGAGCTACAGGTTGCAGAACCCTGGTCTAGTCAGACTGTTCATCCATCCGTTTGCTCATCTGCAATCTATCCATCCATCCATTCATCTATCAGTCCTTTTTTCAGTTCACACATCCTTCCTTTTGACTGTCCATCTGTCCTTTTTTTCCTCTCTTCTGAGAATTCAGATATGAAACCTTTGTAAACAAGACACCAGTTGAAGAATAAAAAATGCCATGAAGTTGTTACTTCCGTAATTAACCCTTAAAATACAACAGCGGTCTCTGGAAATCTGAGTATGCAAATTATCAAACGTTGATATGAACCCTGTTAATCGCGTAGAATTTTGCTTTAAATCTCAGATTAAATTATGGAGATTTGAGCTGCTTTATGAAGAAATATGTTGTCCTAATTTCTGGTGTTCCTTAAGAAACAAAGTGAACTTGTCTATTTCCGGCCAACAGGACTCTGCTTTGTTTAGATTTCAACAATGAGAGATCTCATTGTTGAATCTGTGGCTGCTGGAAGGACTATATTTCCATCTATTTTGAGTGAGATGGAACAATATTTGGCTTTTTTAAATATGATGCTCTGTTTAGACTGTTAATAATGAAGGAAACTGCATGGTTTGAATTGTTTTGCCTGATGGTTGGTAATGATGCTTGTGGTCTGGATTTTAACAAAATGTTTCTTTTTCTGAAAACAAAATAGCAGTTTAATCATGACTGTGTCCAGAGCTTACACTGAATTAACAGGCTCAGAATAAAAAGCCTGTGAGTGAAAAGAGATATCCTAATTGTGAATTAGCATAATATGATTCAAGGAGAGAAAAATAGACATTCAAGGAATGACCTCAAAGTGTTTTAAGCTCAAGAAGATAAATGCTGTTCTTTCCACCCTAAAGGACACTGAGGCCATGAAGAGGGCTCTGGGACTCATTGATTCAAAGATGGCTCAGGCTAAAAACTGGCTGAGGGATCCAAACGCTCCACCAGGTAGTGAGAAAACGCATCCCATTGATTCTATGAGTCGTCTCGGAAGATTATTGGTGGATCTTACTTTGATTTGTTGTACCTACAGGGGATGCCGGCGAGCAGGCCGTCCGTCAGATCCTGGATGAAGCCGGTAAAGTTGGTGAGCTCTGTGCTGGGAAGGAGCGCAGAGACATCCTGGGAACAGCCAAGACTCTGGGCCAGATGACCGACCAGGTGTCTGAGATGAGGGCAAGGTAGATGCAGGAATAATCCATACTTTCAGTCAAACACAAAATGGTGCATAATTATTAATTGGAATGGTGGAATAAAAACAAAAAATATTTTGCTGATTTTTATTTGTAAAAAAAAAAAAAAAATCATTGAAAGGCATATATCTTCTTCCTCCCACTTCAGAATTATGTGTTGCTTTGTGTTGATCTTTCTCATAAAATCCCAATAAAATACTTCAGCGTTTGTGGATCTAAAGTAAAAATCTAATAAAAATAAGTTATGCTTTTGCAAGGAACTGTATTTATTCTAAAACAAGGCTGTGAGGCCCAAACTGTGGCCGTTTAAAAGCTCAGTGATGCTGCACCCAGTGACCTCAGCACTTTTTGGTCACACCAGAGGTCAAGGAGGATCCCCAGCCGCCATGCAAAAGGCGCAGCAGGTTTCCCAGGGGCTCGACGTTCTGACCGGCAAGGTGGAAAACGCCGCTCGCAAACTCGAGGCCATGACCAACTCCAAGCAGGCCATCGCCAAAAGGATCGACGCTGCACAAGTAAGTCAGCAGATCCTTGAGTTCACAAAGCAGAGATTCAAACAGTCCCTTCGTTGTGTCCGAATGGTTTGGTGTCTTTGCACAGAGCTGGCTCGCAGACCCTCACGGCGGCCCAGAGGGAGAGGAGAATATCAAGGCCCTCCTCACTGAAGCCAAAAAGATTGCAGACATGTGTGAGGATCCCAAAGAAAGGGAAGAGATTTTGCGCTCTGCTGGAGAGCTGGCCGCCATGACTGCCAAGCTGTCTGAACTCAGAAGACAGTGAGTTACCCCGGACTTATATTTGTCTCAGTAAACCCAGTTGGTCTCCAGTTACAGCTCCACACATACTTTCTTACACTGGTTAAATCATTCCTGTATTTGTAGACAGGCCTCTTACACAGTCTGGAAAAGTTTGGAATTTGATTTCAGTGTTTTTCAGGTCTGGTTAAGCGCAAAAAGTAGAGAACTGAACTGATTTCCTGTATCACTGTCTAAAAATTGTCCTTCCTTCCTTTTGTCCTTCCTTCCTGTTTTCTTCTTGTGTCCTTCCTTGTTGTATCAGTTATCTCTGTTATTCATCTTATTTTCGTGCAGCACTTTAGGGAAATTAGCTGTTTATTTAAATAAATTGGACTTGGGACTTTATTGCAAATTTCCTCCTTGATTCCTTGTTTATGTCCTTTTCGTCTTTGTTTCTCCCTTTTCACTTTCATGTCATTCCTTCCTTGGTTCCTTCTGTCCTTCCCTTGTTATGGGCCCTCCTTTTGTTGTTGTACATTTCTTACTTTCATGTCTTTCCTTCCTACTATCCTTCATTTTGTCCCTTCTTCATTTCCTCCCTTCTCTCCTCCTGTCTGCCCTTTTTTTCCTCCTGTCCTTTCTTTCCTTGTCCTTTTTCACTGCGTTCTCATCTTTCCTTTCATCATTCCATGTCGTTTGTTCATCGGTGTCTGATATTTTGATGTTTAATATAAAAAGAGTCTAGCATAGCAAATGTCTGCCATAAGTTAAGGAGTTTTTGCATTTATATCTAAAAATGTTGCCTGTTTATGTAGGTTTTGTTTCAGCCATGTCTATAAAATAAATATCTGTTTAAAGGGGTAAAGGTGACACTCCTGAGGCCCGAGCTTTGGCCAAACAGATAGCAACAGCGCTGCAGAACCTGCAGTCTAAGACCAACAAGGCTGTGGCCAACAGCAGGCCTGCGAAGGCAGCCGTTCACTTGGAGGGGAAGACGGAGCAGGCGCAGCGCTGGATCGACAACCCCACCGTGGACGACAGCGGTGTGGGTGAGTCTGGCTTCTGTCCTCCTAAACCTCTTTGTCTCTTTCACACTCAACCACATTCCTTCCACTCCTCTGGTGACCTCATGCAAAACATGCTCCCAGCCCAGTTGTGTTGTCCTTTGGTTTTGGCAGGGCTCCACAAAAATGTAGACAACACTTTCATGTTTACAAAAGTAGCTGGAGGCTGTGGTGGAAAAAAAAAAACATGATAGAGTGGAAATTACTTAAGCAATAAGTGTGCCAAAATTATCCAAAAAAAAAAAAAAAAAGTTTTTGCTCAGATAGTCACTGTATTTATGCTTTTACACTTATTCAATCTTGATTTTCTTTTAATAATTGTGAATTTGGCAGTATGTCACTTAATAACTAAAGCTAAACTTAAACAAATGTTATTGTTACTAATCTTAAGCATGTACTTGAAGGAGAACACAATCATTTAGTCAAAACGTCTAACCACACAGTTTAAATTGCTTCAGTTAGGCTAAAAGTTTATTCGTAGATGGTTTTCTGACTGCTATTCCGTTTGCTTTTTGGCTTTTAAACACGTTGAAACATTTTCATAGCTTGACCTAATTTGTATCTTATTTTCATGCTTCTTTGTGACAGCAGAGAAAATGTAACTTGTCACACTTTTTGCTCCACATTTTGCCATGTGTTTTGCACTTCATGGGTTGGACTATCTGCTCTTTTACTGTGCAAGATAGTTTAGTCAGATTGGATGGTGAACATCTGTAAGCTTTATTTTTTTAAGTCTTACCTCAGATTCTCAATTAGATTTAGGTCTGGACTTTGATTGGGTGCGCATACTTTGATCCAAACCATCCATTGTAGCTCCAGCTGTATGATTAGGGTTATTGTTCTGCTGGAAAATGAGCCTCCATTCCTGTCTCGAGTCTTTTTACTAGAATTGTCACGTATTTAGATTAGGGCTGCACGATATTAGAAAATCTTAAGATTGCAGTAGTATTGATAAATATTGCGATGACTGCATCAGTTGCGATGTATGTCGATTTTCTCTCATCTTTAGCATTTTGGGCAATGTCATTTGTCTGGTGTGAGCATCTGCTGCCGTGAAACTGTCCAACTGGCTCAATATTAGCGTGAGACATACAAATCTATAACACTTGATAGTTATTGGCCTACAAGTATTGCACTCCTAACTGTCCTTTGCGATTTGAATATTGCATAATGACAATATATTTGTATTTTATTGCGCAGCCCTAATTTAAATCCAGCCATCCTTCCATTAACGCTGACCCGCTTTCTTGACTCTACTGAAAGCATCCCACAGCATGATTCTATCACCACCATATATGGGGATGGAAAGTCTTAGTTTTTCTCAACCAACTGCATTTTGCATGTAAGCCATCAAGTATAAATTTTAACTGTCTCCTACATGTCATCTGGCTAAATGAATGGGACTTCTTCTGGCTTCTTTTCACAATTTTTTTTTTTTTTTTTTTTTTTTCTTGCCACTTTTCCATGAAGACCAGATTTGTGGTGTGCAGAGCTAAGTTTTTAGAGTAAACAAATTCTTCCCCCTGAGCTGCTGATCTCTACACTTCCTCCAGAGTTACCACAAGCTTCTTGGTTCCTTCTCTAATTAATGCTCTCCTTACCCAGCCTGTTAGTGTAGGTGGACAACGTCCTGTCTTGGTAGGTGTGCCATTTTCAGAGGATGGATTGATTAGTGCTCTGGTTGCAACATTGTTTTAGAACCTAATCCTTGTTTTAAACCTCAAGAACTGTCTCCATGATCTGTCTGCTGTGTTCCTTGGTCTTCATGATGCTGTTAGTTCTCGAATGTTCTTCAACAAACCTCTGAGGCTGTTGCAGAACAGCTGTATATATACAGAGCTTAAATTACTTTAGGATGGACACTGTTTACCAGTTAGGTGACTACTGAAGGAAGTTGGTTGCATTGAATTTCATTTCTGGCATGTGAAGCTTTGCAGATTATTTGTAAGCAGAAATCATGTATCCTTTTCTATCCTCATCTTAGTTATTAACTACTTTCTTGATCTGTCACAAATTATAACAATAATAATGTAATAGTAATTTAAGTTTGTGCAAAATGTGAAATGTCTCTAATACTTTTGGCAGAATTTTATGTGGAACTGAAGTCAAAACAATAGATTTGTATTAATCTAATTATGCAACAGCCTGCAGGAAGTGAACTGGTCAAGCTTCAAAGGAAACAGGTGTTAGAATGCAGCATAAAACAAGAACAGAAATTTGCTGTTTTGGTGGCACAGGAAAAATAAGGAACATCTCTTAACATTTTATCAGTTCTGTTCCGAAAATAATCATCCGCATTCAGCCTGTAAAATGTTTCCTATGTGTTTGTGCTTTCAGGCCAGGCAGCCATCCGTGGCCTGGTGGCAGAGGGCCGCCGGCTGGCCAACGCTCTGCAGGGCCCATACAGACAAGAGCTCATGGGGAAGTGCGAGCAGGTGGAGCAGCTCATGGCCCAGCTGGCTGACTTGGCTGCCCGTGGGGAAGGGGACTCCCCGCAGGCACGTGCTGTGGCTCAGCAGCTCCAAGAGGCCTTAAAAGTAAGACTGCTGCTCACACAAACACCAATATTCATACATGATGAAACGGCTCCCTCTGCTGGTTGTTTGCAGTGGAAGAAATAAAAGCTGGAGAAATTTCAGGCTTGAAATGAGTGTTAAATATTTAACAAAATTAAGACTATTTTTGGATCTCTTGGCATAGATGATAAAATATATGTTCAGAGATGCTGTCAAGATACCTTTTGGTTTAAGTAAAAACTAGTTGTGCTTTCTTGTAGTTTCTCCTACTTCCTCTGGGAATTTACTTATATAATGTCACTTTTTAGTTCTGCTGGTTGATTTAAGGTAATAAAAAGAATAAGTCAACCAAACTAATGCTAAATTGTGCCTTTTTAAGGAAAATGCCCTATTTCACTGCAGTGCCCCTTCATAGGCATTTTTTTGTTTATAAAGTGTTATATTTAAACACTTTTTTTTCATTTTACACCATTAAAACCAAGAAATAACATGATTTTAAAATCAACAAAGATTTTGTGAGGCTACTAGTTTGCTGTCATATCTGTTTATCCTCCTCTCAGGACCTGAAAGGAAAGATGCAAGAGGCGATGACTCAGGAGGTCTCTGACATCTTCAGTGACACCACCACCCCCATCAAGCTGCTGGCAGTGGCCGCTACAGCCCCCCTCGATGCTCCCAACAGAGATGAGGTCACTGTGATATTAATTTGAAGAATGCTGTGTTCTTTCTGTCAGTACTTTTGGGTCCCAACTTTACTTTTACTTTGAATATGTAGGTCTTTGAGGATAGAGCCGCCAACTTCGAGAACCACGCCAACAGGCTCGGTGCCACGGCCGAGAAGGCGGCCGCAGTCGGCACTGCAAACAAGAGCACGGTGGAGGGAATCCAGGCTGCCGTCAAGTCGACCAGAGATCTAACACCACAAGTAGGTCATGGTTGAGTGATTATCTGTTTCGGTTTGACCCTGAAACAAAAGCCGCAGAAACTAACCTTAAGAGCTACTCACTTCTGTTAATTAACTCGTAATTAATTCGCTTTTTTAGGTGGTGTCTGCTGCTCGTATTCTGCTGAGAAACCCTGGCAACCAAGCAGCGTATGAACATTTTGAGACCATGAAAAATCAGTGGATTGACAATGTGGAAAAAATGACTGGTAAGGTGCAGCATACAGTGTGCAAAAATATTCACACCCCTGGACTTTTTCCCACATTTTGTCATGATATAACCACACATTTTCCTGCGTTTTTTGTTTTACTTTCTGTGATAGACAAACACAAAATAGTGCATTATCAGGGCTCTAGAGTGTGACCACACTTCCTGGAAGAGGAAAAACTTCATTAAGTTCAAGACGGAAATAATTTTTCTTAAGAAAAATGGCATGAACGTCATGAAATGTTTAGTTAGAGATGTTCATAAGATGTTTAGCCCTTAAAACATCCTCTGGGTTTTCTTTTGTTTCATTTATCTTGAGATGTTTAAATTTCATCTCATTGAAGCTCTTTAAACACTTTTTCTGCAGTTTCACTTCAAATAAAGAACTTTTTGTTTACAAGCTAAATTATTTACCGGTCAATATAGCTTTCATTTGACAGTGATTTAAAAAAAAAAAAAGTGAACCGTAAAACTGGAACGTTAATGCAACTTGGTCAAAAATTTGGGTGCATCTAACTTTTGTGCTGGTGCACCTAAGAAAAAAAGTTAGGCGCACCAATGCAACCAGTGCAAAAAGTTAGTCTAGAGCCCTAATTATAGTGGAATGGAAGGAAAACAATGAATGATTATGCAAATAAAAATCTGAAAGGTGTAGTGTACTTTTGTATTCAGCAGCTCTGAATCTTTTGAAGGACCACTTTTCACTGCAATTAAAGCTGCAGGTGTTTGTCTGTATGTCTCTACAAGCTTTGCACATCGAGAGACTGAAATTGAATCTTCTTTGCTGTAAAACACTGCACTGCAGCTCCAGCTGTATGTTGAGGGTTGTTATCCTACTAAGAGGTGTTTTCTTTGAACAGTGGCTCTCTTCTTGGCACTCTTCCACAAATTCCAGATTAATGGATTATCTAACATTTGTCTTGTCAGTAAATTCTCCCTCCCAAGTTCTGGAGTTCTGCTGGTCCTCCAGAGTTACAGTAGGCCTCTTGTTCACTAATGTTCTCAAACAAACCTTTGTAGTGTTTATAGAACACATTTACTTTTTACCAGTTACATTTATGAATTAAGGGACTTCTGGGAAGTGGTTACACTTAGGGGAATCAGAATAATAAGCGTCTGAATACAACTGTATGCCATGTTGCAGTTTTTTTTTTGTTTTTTTGTTTATTGGTTAAACAGTTTCTAAAACCGTGTAGCATTTTCCTTCACATTATACAGGGTAATCCCTGTAGTGATCTATCACATAAAATCCCTATAGTTTATTTTTAATACCTTTGAGTCCCCCAGGGGGGGAATTGACATTTTCAGTACAGCCTGTCCAAGGTAGACAGGTGCAACCATCTTGGGAGGCGCTACCCTTTAGGAAAGGTGGGTAAAGTGTCTTGCCCAAGGACACAATGAACGGATGAACGGAGTGGGGCTTGAACCAGAAACCTGCCAATTATGAGACGAACTCCTTCCACCGTTGCCGCCATCGCCCCAAAAAGGCAAAATAAGAGGCATAATTTGTGGTTGTTAGGTGACACAATGTGCAAAGGTTTCAGTGGTATGTGTAGTTTTCCACTTAACAAATCTTCAAGTTCCTGATGGGTTTTCTGTGTTTTCCCAGTTTTGGTTGATGAGGCCATTGATACCAAATCTCTGCTGGATGCCTCCGAGGACGCCATAAAGAAGGACTTGGATAAATGCCGCGTTGCCATGACCAATCATCAGCCTCAGATGCTGGTGGCCGGAGCTACCAGTATCGCCCGAAGAGCCAACCGCATCCTTCTGGTGGCGAAACGAGAGGTGGAGAACTCTGAAGATCCAAAATTCAGAGAAATGGTGAAAGCTGCATCAGATGAACTGAGCCAAACGATTTCTCCCATGGTGATGAATGCAAAGGCTGTGGCTGGAAATATCCAGGATCCAAGTAAGTTGAGGTTGCCAATGAAATTTAAGATTTTTTTATTTTTATTTTTTTTTTTTTAGGTTATGTTTGGAACCTGCTGATGAGTAAAACCATGCTCATTTTTTAATTTCCAGATCTTCAGAAGGGATTTTTGGACTCTGGTTATAAGATTCTTGGAGCTGTAGCAAAGGTCAGGGAGGCCTTCCAGCCCCAAGAGCCAGACTTCCCACCACCACCTCCTGAGCTGGATCAGCTCAACGTAAGAGCACAGACAACCACGGCTTAGAAATAAAATAAATGAACGAAAGAGTCAAACACGTGCAGTTTACCTCTCAAATTACTTTATCTTTACAGCTCAATGATGAAGCAGCACCTCCCAAGCCTCCTCTTCCAGAGGGAGAGGTTCCTCCACCCAGACCACCTCCTCCCGAGGAGAAAGATGAGGAGTTCCCAGAGCACAAAGCAGGAGAAAAGGTCAATGAGCCCATGATGGTGGCTGCCAGGCAGCTTCACGACGAAGCCCGCAAATGGTCTAGCAAAGTAAGTAATCACTGAAACAAAGTTTACAGCACAGGCCATTGTGCATCCTGACTAACTGGACCATTATCAACACTGTGTATGCATATGCAACTGAAAGTTGCATCCAAACTCTTGACAAGTGTTACTGGATCTTTGAAGAGTTGTTAGTACCAGCAGTAAACAACATATAAAAGCCCAGCCTCTTGTTCAAGATGCAAACAAAGATACTTATCAGAATTAGTTTATTAACCGTTAAACTGTGATGTTTATGTAAATTATAACCACTGATACTTAGGGGATAATGGCTTCTACTGCAGGAGTGTTAATGCTTTGAAAACATAATACTAGTAGGTGAAATGCAAGTCCTCTGTAGCTTGTTAATCTGCTAACTACCATTTGTACAGCAGGAAAACCTGTCATTGCTACAGCTTCATTGGTCTGTGGGGGCGGGGGAATCCGTTTGTACAGAGTGGGGCTTTGAAAAACTATGAAAAGTCTAATTATGCTCTAACCTGAGATTGTTCCATAGTGATTAGTTCAGAAACGAAGTAAAATCTAACTCTTATGGATTTCTAAATAAAGTTCACAAATCAGGACGTTGTGTTGAACTGCTGATTCTCTGGAAAACAAGAGAAAAGAAGCTCTGGTTGTGAAATGAGAAACCTGACATTTTCAGCTACAACATACTACAGTACCCAATGGTTTTTATCACATTGGTTACACTCCCAGCTCCATGGAATGGTATAACTGTAACAAACGGAGACAGAATTTAAATCACTATAAAGGTAACATTGATAGATTTTTAATAATAAGCAGCAAAATATCTGCCTGGGAATATTCAACAATTAATTGTTTAGCACCTATCAAAAGCCTCCCACCTATAGTTCAAGGCAGATCCAAAAGGTATCACCTCCCTAACGTATCGGTTTTCTGGGGTACACAACACAAATGCTGTGAAAGAATTCACTTTCAGGCACTTACTGTTTCTGTTGCTCCTCACAGGGAAACGACATCATCGGCGCTGCCAAACGAATGGCCCTGCTCATGGCAGAGATGTCCCGTTTGGTGCGTGGAGGCAGCGGAAACAAGCGCGCCCTGATCCAGTGCGCCAAGGACATCGCCAAAGCCTCCGATGAAGTCACACGGCTGGCTAAGGAAGTGGCCAAGCAGTGTACCGACAAACGAATCCGGACCAATCTGCTCCAGGTCCGTGTAAATGGAACCCATGAAGTTACAAGCTGGTAATGTTTTGACTTTCAAAAAAAATATTTTGACACTTTGGCCTTGTTTCAGGTGTGCGAGCGCATTCCCACCATCAGCACTCAGCTCAAAATCCTTTCCACTGTCAAAGCCACCATGTTGGGTCGTACCAACATCAGTGAAGAGGAGTCCGAGCAGGTGAGCACAATTATTGACTTCCTTAAATTATCTTAATATCGTCATGGTTCCCATGCAGTCTAGAGAAGTTTGGAGTTTGTTTTTCAGGGCTGGATAAGTATGGAAAACGAAAATGTTTATTCATTCATCCTTCTTTGTCCTTCTGTTTATCTGGTCATCCATCTGTCTATCCATCCATTCATTCATGCATCTAGTTATCAGTCTGTTCGTTCATCCATCAAGTCAACCACCAGTTTATTTATTCTTCTCTCAGTTTATCCATCTGCCTGTGCATCCCTCCCTTTTGTATCCCTCCAGCCCTCATTTCATCCATTTCTTCTTTCCTTAAATCATCCATTTTTCCATTGTCTGTCTGTCCACCTATTGATTCATTTGTCAATCCATTTACCATCCATGTCGTCCATTTGTTTATTAATCTGTTTGTCCGTCCATCTGTCCATCCATACAGTTATCCATCCAAATCTCCATCCATTATCTCTCCCTTTATTTGTCTGTCCACCCATTTCTCCAATTTCCTTAAATCTATCACCTCTGTCCATTTTGTGTTCTTCGTTTATCCATCCTTTCATTTCTATCCATTTTTCATCCTTCGGTCCATCTATTCACCTCCTTATAATCTGTGGTGGTTACAGATTTGACATTTAAAACCTAACCTCTGTAAGAAAATCTGCAGTATGTTAATAGTGAATATTAAAACTGACTAATATTAGATTGAGATGTCTGGAAATTTGGGTGTGAAATCAAGTGGAAAAATGTGTGCGAATCCTTTGTGTAAAGTCATCACATAAAACCTCCCTCGTCATTGAATCTCTTTTGATTCTTTGTGCTTTAGGCGACTGAAATGTTGGTCCACAACGCCCAGAACCTGATGCAGTCTGTGAAGGAGACTGTTCGAGAGGCAGAGGCGGCGTCTATTAAGATCCGGACAGATGCAGGTTTCACCCTCCACTGGGTCAGGAAGACCCCCTGGTACCAGTAAGAGACGAGCCATCAGTCCTCTGCTTGGTGCTGGTTCTTCCCAGCTGTTCACAGGGATTGTGAATGGACAGACATATGCTTCATCAAAGCAAGAATAACACTGTCCCACATCTGTAAATGGGCAAAGTTTTTTCCTCGTATGTCCTGTCTGTACTCGTTGCTGTTCTGATATAATATAAATGGTGGAACTATTAGTTCGAAATATATTTTAGGGGTCATAATAAATAATTCTTGGAATATACATATTTATATATTGGTCAGAGGTTAGATTTCATATAATGCGAGGGTGATAGTGGACTTTTCTTAATCTAGACCACATTAAGTTAAATTTCTGAGAACATTTTTACGTCTTTATACTGAATATTTTATTATCACTATTACTTCTGCTTTGCTTGGAAAAGCACATGAACTTAAGGAGTTGTTACAAGTACAGCAGAGGTATTTGTGCAGTGCAGATGGAATCCATTCAGTGGTGTTGCTTCTGTTTGATATTCTGTGCTATAAGAAGTGAAAAAGAAATGCTGATCTATTTCATTTTGTATTGTAGCAGTCGAGAGTTCTGCCAAAGATATTTCTACCACTCTCTGTTTAATCCACAATGCATATTTGAGTAAAGATTTAGGGAACAGTTCTTCTGATTTGACACATTCAAGTCATTCTATAGATGTGTTTCACACATTGCATTAAGATAGCATGTATTCAACAGCCTTGTGCTATGTGGCCTAAAAGCCATTTGTTTACCTATTCCTAGCATGCTATGAGAGTTTGAATAATAGCTCCGCTTTTATTGGCACAGATATTCACATCTTTTTTGTGCACAATTCTTAAAAAATTTAAATTTCTATTGCAAAGAATGAGCAACACTGCATTATAAAGCACAGTACCTGCAACCGTTAATCTAAATTCTCTTGATACACTAAACAGAACTGATCACCTTTTGTGGCAATTCTGTGTTAGATATTTTAAAATGTCTGAATAATTCTTTTTTTTTTTTTTTTTTGTGTAGGTTTACTTTAAATATCTAGCAGAAACTTATGTGCCTTATTTTGCGATTAATATTTTCGTTTGCAGATGTTTTTATTGTTTGTACAAGCTGTCAGTGTTAAATTGTTCAGAACACTTATTGTACAGGATTCTTCTTTAAAACCTTTTTCAAGTACTCACATAATACTCTATGCAAACCATGTGCGCCCCCCACACACACCTGCAAAAAAAGAAAATTAAGCAACTTGGTTGGGATTAAATGGGTCTACAAGATGATTTTTGCTTTAGCATTATTCACAATTTTGTAATAAAGCATTTTATAACACTTAAAATTGTCTGTTGTTTTGTTTCTTTGTTTTTTTGTTTGGTTTTTTTTTTTGCATCAGATGAAAGGAATGAAGTCTGTATCCTGATGCAACAAGTTAGTCAACCAAAGCAGCTGAACTCAAACAGAAACACAAACATTTTCTGCCTGAATTACAAACCATCTCACCTCTGCAGCTCATCTGTTCTCTGGGTGATTTATAATTATTGCATGACTGAGTTTTAAGACAGAGACAGTCCGATCAGTTTGTATTGCATAAAACGTGGAGTACCCCAAGGTTCATTCCTGGTACCACTTCTATTTAATATCTACATGCTCCCACTAGCTCAGATTACAACAGTAATAAGAGGAGTTACCTTAACTACGCCGATGATGTACAGCTCTACGTTACCATGTCACCAGGTGATTTTGAACCCATCCAAGCACTGAACAGATGCTTAGAAGAAATCAATGCATGAATGTGCCAAAACTTTCTCCAGCTGAACAGAAACAAAACTGAAGTTATCTTTGGACCAAAGAGGAAT
Organism: Anableps anableps; assembly: GCA_014839685.1. Classification (NCBI taxonomy): domain Eukaryota; kingdom Metazoa; phylum Chordata; class Actinopteri; order Cyprinodontiformes; family Anablepidae; genus Anableps; species Anableps anableps. The sequence continues at coordinate 21,118,749 of CM026084.1, forward strand.
GATCAAGAGTCAGTACACAGCTTCAGTCATTACAACTAGAAATTAGTGATCATGCCCAAAATCTGGGTGTAGTGATGGACTCAGAAGGCTGACTTTGTAACTGTCTATGTTTTTCTGAAGGTTCAGGTCTATCACCTGAAGAACATTTCCAGGATTAAAGGACTAATGTCTCAGCAAGATCTAGAGAAACTCATCCATGCGTTTATCTTTAGTTACATTGATTATTGCAACAGTGTCTTCACAGGTCTGCCTAAAAAAAATCACACAGCTGCAACTGATTCAGAACGCTGCTGCTCATATTCTCACTAAAACCAGGAAGATATAGCACATCACCCCAGTTCTAAAGTCCTTACATTGGCTCCCTGTAGCTCAGAGAATAGACTTTAAAATACTTCTGTTAGTTTATAAATCACTGAATGACTTAGTACCAAAATACATTGAAGACCTGTTGTCATTGTATCAACCTTCCAGACCACTCAGGTCTTCTGGTTCAAGCCTACTCTGCGTCCCCAGAAACAAACATGGGGAAGCAGCTTTCAGTTTTTGTGCACCACAAATCTAGAACAGACTTCCAGATAACTGTAAAACAGCCGACACACTGAGTTCCCTTAAATTAAGGCTAAAACCCCAGCTGTTTAGAGCTGCCTTTGATTAGTAAAAAGTGAAACATTGACCAGTATTTTCGAATTATATTTGCTTGGTGATTGACCAGTATTTTCGAATTATATTTGCTTGATGATCCTCATGATTTTGATGCATTATTTGCTTGATGATTTTGCTTTATACTTGATTGATGTTTTTATGATGTGAAGCACTTTGAACTGCCTTGTGGCTGAAATGTGCCATACAAATAAAGTTGAACTTGAACTTAAAAAAACTCAAATGTACTGTTTTCCTGAATTTTGCCCTCTTTTAAAGAGCGTTTTTTTGTAAAGTGAAATTTAAGAATGGTGGTAGCGAAGGCTTTAAAGAAGACTTACCCAGCGAACATTAAGCTTTGTAGCACCTTTATAAAACTTTGAGTAAACATTACACAGGTTTTAGCAGAGAAATTTCCATGAAAGGCTTCCCAAACATTTAACCAGATAATCTCCTCTAAAGGTCCCCCTATGGTTAACCACAACTTTCAAAATGCGATTTTTGAGAAACATTTCCTAAACGTTATCAGTTGGTTAGTTTTAACATTGACAATGTAACCTTTGGTGAACTATCAATAAGTGTCTTAAGTGTTCTACTCTCTCAAGGCAGCAGTGGCACCTGATGGCAGCCTCATTTGTCAGTCTGCCCCAGTGGCTGCAGTATTGCTTACCACCATCAATGTGTGTTTGAATGGGTGAATGACTGTAGTGTAAAGCACTTTGGAGTCCCTGGACTTGATAAAAGTGCTATACTAGTGCAGGTCATTTACCATTTAATAGGAAGGAATGTTGTCCCTAACTCTCTGAAGGTTAACCACTACTAATCCCCATATAACTTTCAGAGTATCAGTCTGGCATGTTCCATAAAGGTTCACTTAAGGCTAGTTCAAACATTGATGGTGCAACATTTTAAGGTCTGAAAGGAACTATTGTTCAGTATTCACCATGATCTTCAGGAAATGTTCTCTCATGGTTTCCTGAAGGAAACTACAGGTTTCCCCACATAACCATCAAAAAAATCTTTCTCAAACTTTGATGTTGTAGCCTTTAGGGAATATTTTGCAAGGAAGGTTGGGTTTAACATTGACAGTGTGACTTGGGAACAACCAGGGAATATTCTCTGTAAAGACTTTCAGTGTAATCTTTGAAGAACCTTCTTGGAACATTGCCTAAAGGTTTGCATTAACTTTAATAGTTATTATGTGCAACCTTTTAAAGTTCAGGGAGAGAAAAACAATGCGTGTGGAAGTTTTAGTTGGAAATCTATACTCTCAGCACCATTAAATGTTAAAACGTTTCATCATTAGCTTGGAATGGGCAACCTTTGACGTGAAACTTGATGTAATTAAACCAGAGGGAACGAACCACTATAACTTAGACTTTTTCCTTAATGTGAGTAAACACAAGGATTCCTGACAACAAATAAACTCTTAATTTTCCGTCTTTATTTTCCATGCAGTCGAACAATTTGTTCTTTATCGTTTGATGGGGAGGAAGCGGTAGCTTCCTGCTACTCTTCCCTGCCAGAGAGGAAAAGAAAGAGGCTGTAGGAATCCCTCATCAACAGCAGACGCGTTGAACACGTGAAGAGAAATGTCTAACGAAGAAACAGCCCCGTCGACTTGGAAGAAGAAGACGGCGTTGAGGTAAAAAAAAAAAAAAAAAAAAAAAAAGGTGGTTGTTTTTGTGAAGCGAAGTGATGCGCCGACCTCCGCGCAGCTAGCCGCTGCAGCTAGCGTCTGTGGTGTTGTGTTAACTGACAGCTGGAGCTGCGGGGAGAAGGCGCTTCAACCTTACATTTTCCTCCTCTGTAGCAGCTCTCATTTAGAGCCTTTATATACACAGCTTATCGGGTCATGACTAAAATAATCGCAGCTAGCAGACTGCCGTGATTTCATGGTTTCATCATATGACTGTAACGCGAAAAAAATGTCGCTGCATACGTCCAACCTCTAATTGTCCTTTAAAGAAGAGAGTTTTTAATGAGAACGAGGCAGGAAGAAGGAATGACGTTATTTTGATAAAGATAAACCGTTGACAGCGTTAAACAAGCCCCAAACAAACTCAATGGTTTACTAAGAAGTTAAAGCAGTCCCTCATATTCATGTTTGAATCACGTTTGGTTTATGAAAAATAGCAAGTATCGTTTATATTTAACGATGAAACGATAATATTCGGAATGATCATTTAACTATTAGCATTAAATGAATAATACATTAATATAAACAAATGGTGAGCTTGTTGGTTTGTTTACAAATGAAACAAATCAATGAAGTGAACCCTGCGGCGTTCACTTGACCTGGGAAAGTTAGTTATCAACCGCAAACCCTTCTCAAAGGAGCCCATTAAGAGACTGGCTGTTGCAAAACAGCGGAAAGAAGCATTGTTTTAGCAAATATCTTATTATTGACAGGTGTTGTGTTTTGTAATTTTGCAGGATTGCCCTTTTAAAGACAGCTACTAATGCATCTAAACTAGTTTTTAGATGGAGAGGCACAGATCTGACTTGTCCTGGCTGACACTTGTTTCCAAGTTTCTAAACTGCAGATACAGATTTTGACCAGTAATACATACAAGAGGAAATAAATGTTGGTTCTTTGACGAAGGTAGGAGTGATGAATACAGCAGAAAATGAAGATCATCTCCATTTATGCGTCACGGTATATGCCCCATACCTTTATCTGATTTTGATTAAATTCATGCATTTATAAACCAAAAGTGGTGAAAGTACATATTAATTGGTACATCTCTAATTTTATAGCCATTACATTTATTATTAATTGACATATGAAGCGTTAATGGCTATACATACATACATACATACATACATACATACATACATACATACATACATACATACATACATGTCTTATGGTGTTACTGGATGATGTAACAGGGTTGAACATGTTTTTCCTATGTTCTGATTTTCTCCATTGACCTCAAATGCACCACAGAAATCCCGTACAATATTTTCCCAATGTGTAGCCAATCACATGCCTAGAAAGACACTAAAGACCAGCCCACTCTGTCCACCAACAATTAGGGTTGGTCCAAAGTGGAGCTGTAGTTCCTGGAGTCAGAAAGCACGTTGGTTTTGTCAGAGAGGGGGGAAGCTGTTGATCATTTAATCTTCTGGAGGAATTTTCTGACACCATGCCAACACCAAGGTGAGATCCAAAGCAGGATATGCAGAGGACAATTCAGCTGTTGAGATTGATGTTTTGAGGAAATGCCTTTACTCTACCACCTGTGATTTGCTTGGATTTATGGGAAAATATTGTTTAGGGAGCTTTTATATACATGCACCAAGCCAAACTTCTTCAGAAAGTATAATTACCACTCATTGTAAGTCCTGACCAGACATTTGCAGTCATTTTGTTGTTTATTTAAAGTGAGTTAGTTAACCTGTTATGAAAGCTCCAGTCAAGAGCAGACTTTAATCCACTATATCTTATTGCTGTGAATTTGTAGATAAAATGGTTGTGCAAACAAAAATTCACAAACTAAAATACACACGTGCATGTTTTGGTAGCTATAAATCCTGACATGTTGCTGACATTAATGGGAGAGGCAATCTCAGTAAAACAGTAAAACTGGGGTGCGTCACTGACTGAAATTTCTGTTATTTAAGACAACAAATCCCAACCAGATGATTTCCTGTTTCACAGTACAGCACAGCACAGATTGCTTGTTTCCTCCACTTTTGTCTAGCCACTATGTGGGAGTCTGCAGAATACAATATGTTTTTGTTCCCCCCCCCCCTCACAGTGAAAACATGCTCTTTGGGATGGGAAATCCCTTGTTGGACATCTCAGCTGTGGTGGACAAAGATTTCCTTGACAAGTAAGTGTCAGTAGCTTATTTAATTTCACTAATAAATTACCTAAAACTCACTAACACAATAAGGTTATTGACCATCTCTTTTTCTTTCTGAAAGGTTTGGACTGAAGCCAAATGACCAGATCCTGGCTGAAGACAAACACAAAGCCTTGTGAGTCATTCACACCGGGGGAACCACATGTTCTTCTGTAGCGTAATGTATCTTGCTAAAGTTACAGCAAGCCAAATAAGGGTTACACTGGTCATTCATACACCACTAACAACATCTTCTAACTGTTTGCTATACTCAAAATAGCCCAGCCATAAATTCACCATGGTGCAACTGAGCTTTAAGACTTGGCACTGCCTAATATTTCGAAGTCTGACACTACTACCACCTCAGTATAAATTGTAGATTTATACATAGTTTAGATTTTAATATGTGTGTTTTACTTTATGCTTAATTCACAGAAAAGAATTTCCAAAGCATATCTGTTCCCCTTCCAGACCCGCATTCTTAACATTCCAGGCAGATGTACAGTAATGTCATAGGCATCCTTAAAACCAAACCCGCATTTTCCTGAGTGCAAAACACCACACCTTTTAAAACGGAGGGTAGACAAACATGAACAAACTCAGAGCTTTGATTTTTAGTCAACCTTGCATCAACCTTTTCATCCTGTTTGATAAAGTGCAGATGGTTTCTTTTTCTTTGGAAGGTGAATTTGCCCTCATGTTAATCTTCATAACTAAGGATACCATCTGTAAGTAGGAAGATGGTTCATCTTTGAAGTTATGGGGAAATCACACCATTTTTATAGCATTGATAACTGAATTTCTGCAAGGTCATTTAAAGTTTTGAAAAGGCTTACTTTTATTTATCTTAACTTTGGGTTTTAAATGCACCCACTTTTTGCATATGAGGTTTCAGATTTCATGTTTACTCATTCTTCATTTCTTCCATAAACTTGAAAATATGGATTACAATAATTGTCTAAAAGCTTATGTCAGTAATTGTTATGCAGCTTACTGTATGCTGTAAGAAGAACTACTGTACAGAAAAAACTAGGCAACCCTGATATGAAAGCACTGAAGTCACAGGCCAGAAGCGAAAAACTTAAAGTCGACAAAGTTATGCTCAACTTGCTTATGTTATTTAGCAACATAAATAAAATTTCTTAAGTTAACTTAACAACTTATTTACAATTTTTTTTGTAAGTCATGGAGTTCTTGAATTTAAATTATCATGGTTCCAAAAAAGTATTAAATTCAACTTAAACCTATAAGTAAATCCACTTATATAAGATGTGTAAAACTGCTGGGAATAAAAGTATTGAAAACCTCAACATTTGTCTGTAAATCTATTAATAGTTAGCCCATTTATATGAAACTCACACTGTATGGTAACTACCCGAGTAGTCCACATATACAAAGAAATCAAAACACAAAGTTATGTATAATACAGTGGAATAGTACAGGGAGTAAGTTTTGAACATTCATACTAAAATTGATTAAATATTTAGTTGAACAGCTCTTTAGATCATGACAACTTTAAGATCTCTTCTGTGGAGAAATTAGTAACAATCAATTCTCAGGTGGGATTTTTACCCAATCTTTCTGAAGTCTCAAAGGTTCTTGGAGGCTTGGCTGGTCTAGCAGCTTTATTTTCTTAATATGAAACTAGCTGATAGTTTCTTTGGCTTCGTGTTTGCAATCATTGTTTAAGTGAAACAAGCACCCGCATTTCATCTTCAGATTTTTATCAAGAATGTGTCGGTGCTTTAATTCATTCATCCTTCTTTCAATTATATGAAGTCTACCAGTACTGAAAACAATATCCGACATCATGATACTCTCACCCCATCTTCAAAACCATATACTATTGGTATAACACATTATTGTGTTCATGGACAAAGTGTAAGTCCAGATTTTAGTTTGTTTGACTTCTGTAGGAAATATTACATTGATTTTATATCCACTACTGGGTTATGGTTCCAGGGTTGCTCTCTGGAATATTTAGTTTAGAAGCATATATGTAACCAATTCCATGAGTATGTTTGCAGCTATAAGGCTGTGAAGGTCTTGAGAAAGCTCTTAATGGTTTACCCATGACGACATGCTGCTTTATGCATTATCTTGGTAATAAGAAAGATAAGGAAGCAGGAGGAAGCAGGATTACTTTCAGACTACTTACAGTAACGTGGTTTCTTGGGTTTCTGTTGCTTTTGGCAGCTTAATTTCTTTGTGTGTTCAATATTTATATTCTGTGTCAATCCACTTTATTACACTATTCAAATTACACATTATCATGTGTTTTATTTCATTTGTCTGTTAAAATTGCTTGAGTTGTTATCTGGTGTAAACTTCATGTCAGTAACTCAATTAGAAATATATTTAAGGAGAAGAAAAAAGCAATGTTTTCAGTACTTATTTTCTGGTGGTATTTCTCAAATGTTTGATTTGCCGCTTTTTAAGTACTTTATTTATCACATTTTACTCCGCTAGTAAAATAAAGCTGCTAGTATAATAGATCCCTCCTACACACTTACTAGAGTGCAACAGATGACTTTTTTTTTTTTTTTCTTTTCTCTGAGCAAGTGTCAAATGTCACATGTGAGTACATTCCCACCCCACAGCTGCACATTCGTATATCTGTTAAATGTGAGAACCCCAGTCTTAACTACGGTGCATATTTGGCATTGGCAATAGCACAAGAATTACAGTACCCTTCATAATTATAAGCAGTCCTGGTATAGATGTGTAAAAAATCCTTTAAATTAAGTTACAGCAGAAAAAAAAAATCCAGTTTTTCTTTGAGCTGGGAAAATGAAAAAAATTCAGACAAAATAAACGCAACTAAACCATTTCTTAATTTTTTGGTTGATCACATTGTCAAAGATTTTTAATTTGTGCACTATAACATCCTGTTTCCCTGTGATATAAATATAAATATTATGCCACTCACAGCACTATTTATCTTTTCCACTTTTCAAAATGGGAGGCACAAGGGAACATGTCATTTAAGTAAGTCAACTGTGTTTAATCCTCATTTCTCAGGAAAGGGCTACAAGATGATATCTAAATTAATCATGTCTAAAGTCCGAGCAATAACTAGTTACTCAAAACAACAGGAACAAGACAAATAAGACTGGATGTAAAAAAAAACAAAAAACAAACAAAACCCCCCCCAAAACATTAAAGTCACTTTGTAGAGAACTGAAGTAAGAGGGTCGCCATGAGAACTTGTAGACTTCGAAATTACAACTGGTCTGTTTTTAAACATGCCAGGAAAAAGTCCTATCCATCCAACCATGGCAAAAGTAATCTTGTGTAATTTGCTAAACTCTGCTGGGATTTTAACTGGAACTGTGTGCTTTGGTCAGATGAGACTCATTTTCACACCTAATAGTCCGATAGACCTGGTACGAATGAGGTTGCCACATTCTGCAGGTCTGAGATTGTTTTCACAGTACATTTTTTCAAACCAAAAGGACCTTTTGAGTCCTGTATTCCCCTCCTCGCCTGTGGTAGTCCTGAATGAGCCAAGAATGGCAAGCAGTTGTTCATACCAAGGACACTTAAAAATTTCATCTCCTGAACTGCCACTTTTTCTTAGCATATCAAGTTTTTTAAATATATTTTTGACTGTTCTGCTGTAAGGATGAATCCTGCTGCCTCAATTTTTGCACTAAATAAATTGAAAACATCCGTCTTGTGAGAATTTACCAGCAGCCGTGGTATACTTTTGTCTGAACACGTTTATATCAGAGCTTTTAACTTGTTCCCCTATCCACAAATGACAGTGAGCCATTTCATGCACATTTATTTTGGTTGTGTTTACCCACAATGCCCTGTAATGTACTCCATTTCTTGTATTTGATTCACTTGAAGCAGACCAAGACCTATGTTTTTAGGCAAACTAGAGTCTCCTTCTTTAATCTGCACAAGTGTAAGATTGCTCATTCTCACCTTCCCAAAGAAACTAGATATTTCTGGCTGTATATTTAGGGTTGCTGTTCTGCTGGAAGATGAACCTTCACCCCAGTGTCTTGTCTTTATTTCTGCTCTATATTTAGCTCCATCCATCTTTCCATCAATTCTGACCAACTTCCCGGTCTCTGCTGAATAAAAGCATCCCAGCAGCATTATACTACCACTGTGTTTCAAGGAGATGATGTGTTCTTGCCTGATCTGGAGTGTTTTCTGTTGTATGTTTCATTTAGATCAATTTTGGATCTGCCCAGAACATCTTCTAGCTGTTTCCTTTTGCCCCATAAATTGCTTCTAGTGAACTGCTTTTTTTCATAATGACTGGAATTGCCGAATGCAAGACTAAGGCCCTTTCCACACGGGAACGTTTTGTTCTAAAACGGGAAAGTTTTTAACCGTTTTTGCCCCATGTCCCCATGGAGACAGTGGTTATAATGTGAGAAAATGTGAAAAATGGATCAAAAAGGCATATGAATACTTTTGGAAGGCCCTGTAAACAGTCCATGGACATATCAGTACATCAGAGCTACAAAGGGCTACCTTGTCAGGTCTTGTTACTCCACAAAAGGACACACGTGACCTTGGGCAGCAGCGGCGGCACAAAGCAGCATCATCAGCAGTGTTGTTCTCCTTCAGCACAAAGGCTGCAGTGTTATCTTTAGCCCCACAGACACTGTTCTCTGTACATTCTGCACAAGGTCAGGGCAGGATTAACATGCAGCTTTGGTGGTTAATTCCCGTCACAATGTATTTCAGTGCATATCCTCACCAATTCAACACACAGAAGCCTGCTCTCTCATCTCTATCAGGTTACATCACCATAAACATGCAGTATTTATTGCTGTTTTTTAGATTCTGGGATACAACCCAAAGTGTTAGCTTATTGGCTGCTTGATAAATGAAACCAAGTGTTACATTATGTAATCCATAAAGTAGCTCATCTCAGAAAGAGGAACTAGAAATGTTATCCTGGCAAATAGGTTAATTACAAAAAAAATCTCTCAATAGGCTTACAACTTCTCTCAACTAACACTATTGTTGCACAACTGAATCTAGTGTAACACGATTCATCCCACCCCCACCACCCTTTCTTCCCATCACCCTGGTGGGAGAGAGATCATTGGATGCAGTGCACTGTGGCCGTTCCTGAATTCAATTATCTAGTCGCAGCAGAGCCCATATAATCCTGTTGTGGCTGAGAAATTGCCTGCTATACAGTAGAAAGCGTCTACGTCCCTGTTAGTACTGGCTGGGGAGTTGATACTTTTTTTTTTCTTCTCTTGTGTTTGAGTTCAGAGTAAGCCCAACAGCTGTGTAGGCTTTTGTGTTTTGATAGCTGATTAATCGTCTGTAAAAAGTGCTGCTTTTACTTTCTTCTCAGGGATTGCAAGGAATTGCAAGGTTTCTATTGATCAAATAAATATTTGTAGATGAATGAAAATAAATAGCTATATGCATCACTTGCACTGCAGCAGCTTGTCTCTACTTTGTTGGTTTGGCTTTATCTCTAGAACAAAAAGGTTTGCTTCTATTAAGTAGTTATTAAAGCAACCTGGGCTTCCTTAACACCTCGGCAGACTGCCTCTATGCAGCACTTCTTTGATGCAGTAATTCATGCATGCTCTGACCAAGCGTTGAGTTCATACACTGTGCAGCACATTGACATTTCTGTATTAAAAAGGATCTTCTTTTTGGTCTCGTGCAATATTCAGATTTTTAGAAAAACAGACTTTGGGGTTTTTATGAGCTTTTCAGAAACAAACACTTGAAATATATCAGCTGTGTATTAAAGCTATATAATAAACGAATTTTAGATTTGAAATAAATCTACTGACAAACTTTTTAATTATATTCTAGTATTACTAGTAGTATTACTAGTATTACTTTTAGTAGTGATGCACTAGTAACTCTGCCTCTTATACCATATGCTGCTTCCATGATATACATTATGTTGTTTTAGTAACTGCATGGGCCGTGCTCTGTCTTTTCTTTTCTCTAGGCAATATCTCCAGTGTGGTTTTCAAGCTGCCCTTTTAAGGGCATCTCCTTTTCAGCAGATGCTGGTTTTTCAAAATAGGTTTTGAATTTGAGGTCAGAAGCCAGCTAAACCAAAGTGCTGTGTGTGACTTCCTCTGCTCGTGAGAATCTTGCTCTTCAGGTGGTAAAATTTTCAGAAGCGATGCTGTAATTTGTTGTGGTTTAGCAGTCGATGCAGCCATCGTGTGGTTTAAAATTAAGGTTGAGCTCTTTGAAGGTAAAGGTGGTCTCCAAATTTGTTTTACCTGTTTACCAATTTTTACCCCTATTTCATGCAAACAAGTCACCATTACCTAGGAGCTGCAGAAATCCACAGCTCAGTTGTTAAAAGTCATTGACAGGACAACTATTACTCATGCAAGCTATAAATCTGGCCTTTAAAGACGAGCAGGGAGAAGTTCCATTCAAAATTTTCATGAACCCATATAGGAATTATACCAAATGTGGCAAAGGTGCTCTGGTCGTGGTGTCGACAGCATCATTCTGTTGGGATGCTTTCCTTCTGCAGGGAGGGGGAAACTGGTCAGGGCTGATAGGAGGATGGATTGATTTCCTTTTACTGACCCATACTGGAAGAAAACCTGTTAGAGTCTGCAATACACTTGAGATTGTAGCCGAGGTTCACTTTTCCATGGGACAACCCTAAACATACAGCCAGAGGTATAATGCACTGGTTTAGATTATAGCATAATCCTGTGATAGAATGGCCTAGTCAAAGTGCAGACCTAACTTCAGTTTAGAATCTGTAACAAGACTTAAATTGATGTTCACAGATGCTCAGATGCACAGGTGAAATCTGACTGAGCTGTTTTGCAAAGAACGTGGAAACATCTCATTCACTAAATGTGCATAGCAGGTAGACATACCCCAAAAGACTTGCAGCTGTAACTGTAGCAGCAGCCTCTAGAAAGCATTGACATGGGTAGGAGGAGTGCAAAGGGTCACCACACTTTGACAATTTGAAAACCACGCATCATTTTCCTTCCAGTTCACAAGTATGCACTACTTTGTGTTGGTCTGTAACATCAAATCCTTTGTCAAAAAATACATTCAAGTTTGTGGTTGTAATATGACAAAATGTGACAAAGCTAAAGGGGTTCGATTACTTTTGCACAGTGCAAAGTATTACATTAGTTGGCAGAGAAGAGTAAAAAATGTACTTTATTATTTGTTAAAGCCATGCCAAAAAGACCAAAATTGCACAAGTATGAAATGGTAAACAAGCGAAATGACCATCATCTGTTAATGTTTTTATAAAGGTGTATTTTATTAAAGGATATTCCTTGACAAAGTTTAGATTTTATGTGAAATTGTCATTGTTGTCGCTTTATATTTATTGTAAACATTTGTCTCATATGGTGCTGGTGACTATTTTTAAGCTCCCACTTCCATTTCCGTGCGTAGTGTATGCACATTGCGCCTCCAGCAGGTGGCATCAGCTGCCTGCTGTTTCTAACGCCAACGAGCTCTACATAGGAAGCCAGATAATGAAAACATATTTATTTCTGCTGTAAATCAGAGTGCAGGTAAATCAGCTTTTTATTTTAGGGTGACTATTTATCATAAGTAGTTCTGAACCAGCAGTATTTCATAATATATCATGGACCCAAGCCCTCCTGGGATTGTTAAACATGTCTTATTAGAGCTAATAATTATTAGTGTGTCAAATTAGTGAGTCATTGTTATAGTGATTGTATTTTCACGTCGCAGAAAAAGTGAGGGGGGGAGAAATCATCTGGCTCTGAATATTGGTGCTGCTCAAACATTTGCTTTATGACTCCCTCTGTCCAATGATAATTAATTGTTTACTTTCTCATCTCGGGATGATGGCGTGACTCTTTTCAGAGGTTGTTTGCTCACAGCAATTAAGTTCATCAGTGCTCATCCTCTCTCCACCTCCCTCTCTGTAACCCACCCCCCACACCTCCACCCTCCATCCTTTTCTCTGTTTCTCTGTGCTAAATGCAGATTAGCAGCGTCACAATCACATCCAGAATGAGAGTAAACTCCTCATTATGCCGTGTGACCCTCTGCTGCATGAATAATTCAGCGCCGCAGCGTTAGTGGCTGACTGTTATTAGCATTCCGGATGGCGAAGCAAAGAGAGAGGGGAAAGAAGGGGGGTGCTCGTATCACTGACGGGGGCTGACTCAGGGGGATCAGCACTGGATTGAGACACACATCACACACACACATCATCACACGACACAGCAGATCAGTGGAGGTGCCTCTCCACTCAAACACCCTGCTGTCTGTGTACATCTTACATACCCCTGCTGCTGCGGCTGCTATTGCTGCTGCAGCTCAATCTGCTTACTGGGAAGGAAACAACAAAGGGCCTCTCTCACTGAGTACACGCTAAACACTCTTGGGTTTGTGTGTGTGTGATGGAGTCTGGTCTGTAAACACACTTGACTCTACTGCCTCTTTCTTTATTTTTTACGTTTTTAATAAATAACGAAGTGAATCGAGAGTACTGGGAACCCCCAGCGGAGCTATCCCGGCTTGTCATGAGAAGAAACACTCCACCTCATGGGTGTGTGTGTGTGTGTGTGTGTGTGTGTGTGTGTGTGTGTGTGTGTGTAGACATGCAAGATTGCATGCAGAGGGTGCATGTGCCACTTCACTGAATGCACTGATGCTTGACTGAGTGTGTAGACATGCTACTCCCCCCTCCCTACACACACCACAACCAGCATCACCTTTTATTTTCCAGATCTCTTGCTGTAGTACAGAGAGCTGATATAACCCCCTACTAACTGGTGGAGGGTGGCTTCCTGTGTGGTGTAGGCCAAAGGTCACTAGCCTGCATCCATCAGCCTACCTCCGTACCAAAGAGAAAGCAGAAATTGATGGCACTTGACTGGTAATTGAGACATCAAAAACATATTCAGCTGCCAGACGTGCTGCTCTTAATGTTTTTTTGATAAGCGCGAATCCGACGATTTAGGGCATAAATCCAAGCTTGCTCGCAGAGCTGGAGGAAATCTGCATCTACTCCTTGTCAATTATAAACAAGTAGTCTTAAAAAATTTCAGGAAAAATTAGGTAAATCTCCATGAACATGTTGTGGGGCTGGCTGAATTTTCTGCATTTAAAGGTTGCACGCTGCATCATGAAGGGGATGGCTGATGCAATCATAATTAAAGCTTGTCCTCACTGGAGCTGCAGATGCCTCTGTTTGGTGGATGGCAGCTGCCAGCAGGTGGTGCCAGAAGGAAACATCACTAGTCAAAAGGGGATGTAACAAATGTAATCTACATCTTCCTTCTCATCCATCACCTTCTCAACTCCCTCCTTTTAAAGAGCATTTTATAATTAAAACGGGGGCGTCTCAGCTGGTGCATATACAGCATGTTCAGTTCAGAAAAGCAAGCTCAGGGCTATTTTTAGTCGTCTTTGATTTTCCCCCAGCCGCCACAATAATGCCAGTAGCTTTTATACATGTGATCTAGTTCTTATATCATTTATGATGATCATTTCTCTACACCTTGCCTGTGCGGGGGCAGAGATTGGGAGGCCCGACTGGTGAGCAGCAACACTCCCAGTGTGTTTAAAGTTCACACAGGGCCATATGGTCCCCACAGCAGGGGGTGTTGGTGGAATTATTCACACAGAGCGCTCTGAATCACCCAGATCCTGGTATCAACCACAGAGATAAGGGGGAACGTCTCAAAGGCTTTGTGCTCCGGCTTCAAATCTCAATCCTCCAGAGAATGCCAGAAGCCCCCATCCTTCCTTACACGCTCCCTCTTCCCACTCCTCTCCCTCCAGTGTGTCCCTCTTTCTCTCTTTCATATCCTCTCTCTCACACACACTACATCCACACGGCAGTGTGACAAACAACGCCACCCTCTGCAGCGTGAAGCCAAAAACCTGTGACATTTTAGAGGAAATAATATGAACTCATTCTCTGTGAGCAGATTTCACCCCCACCATCTAAATCCTTGAGCGCAACCTAATTAAGTACAAACAGCAGTTCTCAGCTAATGCCAACAAATGGGCTGTTGCCGCTGCCGGATCGGCCGATTATTAAAGGGATGCACATTTGTTGTTTCTGCATTCTAATGCAATTACTCACCCATTATGACCATGTAATTGTGCAGTCATTAATTGTGCATCCAGTCTCTATTACAGTGAAGCCATTTTTTTTCTTTTGTTGCAGCAGGACTTTTTCAGCTCAATGTTCCTAAACACAGGTGCATCTCAATAAATTACAACATCACTGAAAAGCTATTTTAGTTTTGTAATTTAATTCAAAGTGGATCTAATTCATTCCACAGTGGGAAATATTTCAAGTTTGCTGTTATGACTTACAGCTCAGAAAAATCTCAATGTTTGCTTCTGAAGCAATTCAAATACTGCATACCACCTATAAAAAAGGATTTTTAATACAGAAATGCTGACATACAGAAAAGTATGACCATGGACTGCACAGTATATTGGCTCAAAATTTGGTTGGGACTCCTTTTGGATGAATTACTACTCATTGGAGACAGTTAGACTGTGGTTCTGCTGAGTTGTTTGGGATTCACGGGTTGCTTTAATCGCTGCTTTTAGCTCATCTGCACTGTTTGCTCTAGTGTCCTACATCTTCCTCCTGACAGCACTACAAAGATTCTCCAAAGGGTTTAGTTCAGGCTGGTTTGCTGGCTAATCAAACACAGGAACACCATGATCGTTAAAGCAGATGTTGGTAGTTTTGGCAGTGTGAAGAGGTGCCAATTTCTGCTGGAAAATAAAGTCAGCTTCTCCATAAAAGCTTGTCAGCAAATGGAAACAGGATGTGTTTAAAAAAATTCCTGGTAAACAGCTTGACTGACCTTTTACTTGATCAAACTCGGTTAATCAACATCAGAAGTTGACATGCCTCCGCAAATCATCAGTGCCTGTTGAAAACTTCACACTGGACCTCAAGCAACTTGGATTCTATGCCTCTTCACTATTTGTCTGGACTCTGGGACCTTGATTTTCAAATGAAACGCAAAATTAACATTAATCTGAAAGGAAGACTTTGGCCCTTTGAGCAACAATCCAGACCTTTTTCTCTTTAGCCCAGCTAAGATGCTCCTGTTATTTTCTCCCATTCAGAAGTGACTTAAACACACAGTCCAGGCCTTGTGTTTCTTCCCAAACTCTTGAGTGGACTTTGCTTCACGATCCTCCCAGTGCGACATTTATCCCTTATGTTGGTTAAGTTTTTCCTTCCACTCAACTTACTATGCTTGGATTCTGCATCTGTAAACAGTCTTTACCAAAGCTGTAGGGCACACCTTGTAAATCCACCCAAAACTTTTCTGTGGGCTTTGCTTTACAGTCCTACTAAATGTGTGGCTATCCGTGTTGCTTCTGAACATGTTTTCCTCCCACTTAACTTTCCATAAATGTGCTTTTATACAGGACTTTACAAACACGCTTTTTTAGCAGTTACATTTTATGACTTGTCCTCATCGTGGGTGATGCTGGTGACTGACTTATGGACTACTACTACCATAACATAACATTCTATTTTCAAAGTCGTTTTTGATTGCTTTTATTTAATATTGTTATATTCTGATCATCTAAATTTTGGACTTTTCATTAGCTGGAAGCCACATTCATCAATTTGCAATGAATCTATGTAATGTCACTTTCTGCATTCAAGGACAGAAATAAACTTACTTTTCCAATTTTTCTAATTGTATGAGATGCATTGCAGACCATGATACCTTAATCATGTCAACATCATAAAGCTTTTGTGCAAATCAACATTCACTGCACTTTATTAGAAGATGTCAGAAGATGAGGAACAAGGCCTCAGTCGATGTTTGAATCGTGACTCATTTGTGTTCAGCGCTTTTATGCACCTCAGTCTTCGCCGTCTATTCCCATCATGCCCTAATGTTCCAGTGATAAGAATGCCCTATTCATTCTGCGTTCCTCACCGGTTGCTACAGAGGAGAAAAAAAACACAGAAAGAGAGAGAGAGCGACTCTACAGGCATTGAATAAAAAGCACATCTATTTCTAAGAGGCAGCACAAGCACTGTGGAAGATAATTATTGATTTGAAATAAGAAAAGATAAGGCTCAACCTTGAGCAGCTCAGCGATAGCACACAGAACAGAATAATTAATGGGCCTGTCTTGTGTCGGGACAAGCTTTCACACTGAGACGAGCGTATTGATTTTAAACAGATAAACTGCGTAACCCTTTGTGAAGGGTTTGACAAACAATTTAATTGGGGGGAAAAAACAACAATATTCCTCACCCTTTCCATCTCCCTTTCATCACGGCCCTGAGCTGTTTTTTTTCCCTTTGCCTGACCTATGGAAACAATTACTGCACATCAGGCCTTGTTCTGCCTCCAGACTACCAAGCAAGGCTGGTGTAGGATGTAGGCACTGATTGGGGAATCTAATCAATGGTGGAACTTGTCTTTGCTCCAGATGCCTGTGTTGAAACTGGGATTACCAAAGCCTTTTAGCTGCCTCTGTCAGATAGAGAGAAGATGGATCTGCCTGTTTAAAGGTACCTGTCTGCTATAGTTGAAGCACAGATAATTTAGTGCTCCTATACAACGCACCTCCTTCCTAATACCCCAAGGAGAGCAGCAGAAACCCCCTCACCCACATTTCCCCCTCACCTCTCCTCTCGTCCTGCCCTGATTAGCGATAGTCGCCGTTTGATCATGTTTTCCTGCCTATCCTTGTGATTTGTAAGCTGTTTAAATCCGAGCGAGGCAATTAAATAGGAACGAACGACGCGTAGGAGAGTGGGTGCCGTGGTGATCATTAACAGCGAATTACCCTGGTGTGCACTCAAACACTCGGGAGGACTTTCAGGCAGACCACTCCGGAGGATCCTGATCCAATCTTACCATTGATTAACTGAGACTTGTTCTTCCTGCGAAATCACTCGACCGGGATTTTAGGGCACTCATCTGGTCTTATCAAGATAGGCTAACATCAAAGACGAATGAAGAGGGAGTCGGTAAATGGGCTCACTTTGCCCTCCATGTAAGAGACTTTGAGGAGCAAATCTTGAATTATTGCCTCATGTAAATAATATACTTGGCTTATTTTTCTTCTTTTTTTTAAGGGGGGGTTAAAAGGAACTCATGAGTGACTCAGAGCGGAGAACACTCAAAGTACTTTGGAAGCTCTCATATTTCCTTTGATGGGATACAATGTTGGGGACTCCATCTCCAGGAATGTAAACAACACAATGATCCTGACTTCTTCGATCTGCCCCACAATTTTAGATGTGTTAAGCTGAGGAAGAATTATGGTGTTTCACTGTCAAATCCTCTGAATAAAAAGATTCGATGCCATCTTATTCTTCTAATTGGATGATTCTACATTTAGGCTACATCACCCTCCACATTTATTGGCCCACCGGGTAAAGATGTCTAAAAACGCCTTAAAATAAGTTAATCTGTTCTTGCAGTTGCATAATCTCACCAAAACATTGGCTACAGTTTTCTTACAGATTTTTTTGACCCATCTTACTGTCCTTTTCACTGTGCATAGTGGCAAAATAAACATAGGCCCTCGTCTGGTCTTATTTTACCAGAAGCTTTTTAATTTGTAGCAATTTCCAGACTTGATATGTTCTAGTTTTGAAGGAGATATCTTCTGCACGAGATTTTTTACTGATTAGGCGTCAATACGTACCCATTGTGGGGAAATTTTGTCTTATTTAATTCACTATCTATGAGCAAGTTTAGACAAGTAGCTATTTTCTTGTTGCCATATCTTCATGGATTCTGGTTATTCTGACTCTTTTTTAGGTATATAAAGGAACTGTCTTCCATAATATGTGTCGTTATATCCATGAATCAGTTCATACCTGTCTTTGTGAATGTTTTTCCAAATTAAGAGAATAGCTGTTTTCTTATGGCTGTGGAACATCAGGCAAACATGTATTTCCAGGATTGCTGAGTATTACAATGATGATAATGATTATTATTATTGCAAAATTACACAACATGATGACAACAGTGGTTCGATATATTTTGCAGTTCTAGTTGATGGACATTTCTTTCCTTTTAGAATATATATATATATATATATATATATATATATATATATATATATATATATATATATATATATATATATAAAGCGGATATTTTCTTGTAGTCATTTTCTGATGGGTGCTGGTCATTTTGCCTCTTCATCATATCATATTTTTGCATTCTTGGTTGCCATCTTTCACAGGAAATTTTGTCCCAACTATGTGTCATTTTCCTCACGCCTTGGGGTCATTTGGTTTCATTTAATTCTTTGTGACTGCAGATTTGTGCAAATCAGACAAGACGCTTGTAGCCATTTCCTGGTAGGTGCTTGTCATTTCCCCCCTTGACCATTTTTTTACTTTTGTAGTTTTTCTCATTATGTACCCTGCTTTTTGGGTATGAAAAGGAGCCATCTTCCACATGATGTTTTGTTCCAGCTGTGCATCAGTTCATACCTGCCTTAGAGACAACTTGTCATCTTTCATTACCTCTCACTATAGATGTGAGTAAGTTTAGAACAGGAGGTATTTTTCTTGCCATTTCTTAACACACATTAACCTTATTTGATTGACATATTCTCATGTTTTTCTCATTGAAGGTTGGCTAAGAGAAAGACATATTTATATATTGGGTAAAAAGAGAGTGTTAAATAATTAAAAGTTCCTTATCACTCTGATCAACTTAAAGTGGCATATATTCACTAGAATTGCACCACTTATGGTGGCAGCATGTTGGAGTAGCTCTGTTATGTAACTTCTGATTGTTCTTTTTGTAGACTTTTGTTAATAATGTTTTTGGTTGAAGAATTACATGTTTGGACAGTTATTCCCTCTGGTTGTGGATGCTGTGCAGTTGGAAGGATTTTTGCTCTCACTTTTTGGACACTTGTTATGATGTGTAACCGTGGCAACAAGGTATTGTTTTTAAAGCTAGGAGCAGCTGGTTAGCATCTCAAAAGCTCAAATAATACCTGATGTACAACCTCAAATCCCAGAGGAGTTGAAAAGGAGGCTTAATTGGTGCAGAGAAGGACTTAAGAGTAGAGACGGAAGGAGGAAGTTCAACTCATCTCTTCTTGCAAAAGCAAGTGAGGTGGATTAGCAGTGCTTGCCAATGACTAATGATGATATTCAGGGCATGTTGCTGTGAAATATCACCCTGAAATTGAGCTGTTGGCATGTCACAGCACACAGCAACAGCCTTCAGTGAGAGGTCTGTACAGTTTCGTTCCAAGACGGACCGCAACCTGAGATCCTTTCACCATCCACGACTCTTTGAAGATACTTGGATGAGTTATGACATTTAATTTCCCTTTGGGATAACTAAAGTATTTTTGAATTGAATTTAATATGCACCCAAAAATGTTTAAGTTACATTTCTAATGCAGAAACTGTTTGTGGGGTCAAGGATTTTGTTGGAAAGAAAAACTTGCAAAGGATTTTTTTTACCTCTCTCAATATAATATACTATATTTAATACAATTTACTATATCTTAATTGAATTGAATTAATTTCAAATTGGAAGATTGGAATGATAAAATTTGCAATGTGCATGTGGTTTAGGCTAATTTTTAACTGGCAGTATGTTGGGCTGCCCTTGTTATATAACACAAACTGACCATACATTAGTGGAATGCATGGCATAGTTGAAATTGCTCCTCCACTGAATGACACCGGCAGGTTTTAAAAGCTGAGGTTAGTAGCTGAGGACATTTTGTTCATAACAATTTCTTTCTCTCTGCTCCCTCCCATCACAGAGTGGGCTCAGGCTGCAGTAGATGGAAAGGGATTTTCTACCCCTAAATGGCCATGGGGGCTGTTTATGGTGTCACTACTGTGGGATCACATGATGTTTGAGGGTGTAAAGGTCTCGAGGCAGCTGCTCCTTTTCGGATGGGATTTTTCGAGGCTTCCAAGAGCAGGGCCCCATGCTGTCTGCTCTGAAAGGTGGAGCAAATAGTTCTAGTGGGGAAAAAAAAGACCCTCAAATCCTCTGAAGCTGTGTGTCTATTTGAAATGGGTCTGGAGTCCCTCGGCTCCCTTCATGTTATAAACACCCACAGTGCTCAAATTCTTCTTTTGTCAAGGAGTCAAAACAGGTGTCTCAGGAACAATTTTCCCCCCCCCCCGGTTAGCATATTTTCCACTTGCAAGGAAAGCTTTTTATTTTTTATTTTTTATTTTTTTTATTTTATTCAGAGCACTCTGCCCTGGGTAGACTCATTGCCTTGAGACATGAGCTGTAGACTTTCTTTGAACTAGTAAAGGTTACTTTCACACCAGCTCAAAATTCGGCCATGGTTAGTTAAATCAGGTTGTACTTAAGTATTAAACTTCTCTGACTCCTACATGTTGGTAAGCCATGATACACTTTGCATACAGATTACACTTGTCTTTGAACTATATTTACAACAGATAGATGTTTCACTGAATGAAATGTGGAAGCGGTACTTCATATCCTGCATCCCTGAAAATATCTTTAAATCCTAAAATGGTTGGGAACACATATTAACTGTTCTGGGAATACACACAAGCATCTCCACAGGAAGATGCTTGTGCATCGTTTTTATTTTAATTATTACGATTAAGTAAAATTACACACCCACCAGTGGAGATGGTGTGGTTCACTTTAATGTGATTTGATTATTTTTCCCTTGATGTAAATACATTCGCAAATGGACAGCCTTCAATATAAAGTTGAGTGTGAAAAAAACCAGACACCTCCTAACGTGGCATAGCATCTTGACTGTAGTTCGGTCAATTACTTTAGCAGGGTGGACACGTTTATGTTGCTCACCCCCAGGGAGCCTGTTTGTGTGAACGATGTGGAAAATACACATTCCAGCTTCATAGATAATAAGCATCTATCTTGCAGCAGAGCCCAGCTTTGCATCACATTACGCAGAAGCATGGTAGCTATTGATGTCTGAAATGGCATTATGAAGCGATGAAAGGAAATGGATGGAAACTCTTAGTATTTCTCTGTAGACCAGAATGTGTTCCTGTGGCTTATGTTAGAAAACTCCATGATTGTTTTTTGCCCATTCCCCAGGGTAATGGGACCTGTTTTCTTTTTTCAAACTTCATATTTAAACTTTTTTGCATGGTTTAGACATCAAAAATTTAGTCAGAGGTGGACTTTCCCAAAACACTTTCCCTAGTTATGTAGACAAGGAAACTGTAAACCTATTTCTGTAATATCCCTGAAAGCATACGCCTATGAAACAGTAGCTCATTGTGTTTTATTAAAGATTAATAGCTGCTTTTACATGTTGCATTCTTTTTGAAGAAAGCAGATCAAGTTTCTTAGATTTAACTTTACCGCTTAGCCTGTTTGAACGCAATATGGTTAACTATAACCATGTGTGAACAACGCTCTTCTTTTTCTTTATTCAGGCTGATATTTTGACCCCAGGTCAAAAACTAAATAGGTATTCTGTCTGTCTGTCTGTCTGTCTGTCTGTCTGTCTAGCCCTAGCTAGCTAGATACATGTCTCCAAATCAGGTTGGTTACAATAAGTTTTTCATGCCACTGTGCCATTTCAACAAAAAATTGTAATATTCCTGATTTTTTTTTTTTTTTTCTGTATTTTCTGCTTGATTTTAGTAATAGTCTGTCAATAGTCAACTGACATGTTAGGTCAGGTTTAGCTCATGTATAGACTAGTTTATTGTTATTGTTTACATTGGCCATTTGCATTCATGTGCTCTAGATGTGTGGCAAAAGAACTTCTGGTTGGCGCTCTCTTCATAGGGTTTCACTGTTGCTTCTGAACTGAACCTTTTATTTTCGTGAAACAATGAGTTCACACTCTCCATATGTATTAGCGCTTCAACCCGAGGACTTGCAGCGGTATAAAAATAAACCTGTGTATGATGGCTACAGCCTGCCGGACCCGTATTTTGACCGGCTGGACTGACAAGCGGACAGTCACCTGCCCCCTTCGATGGAGTTACTGGAAACCTACAAGTCGCTAGAAGTTTACAAATATTTTGCCTGTGGTCATGTGAAAGGTTTATTATACCAGGATGATCCCTATCAGCCCTGTGTGCTTCATTAAAACTCGAGTCAAGCCTGGGCAGAGAATCACCGACCCACTGCATGATCGTGGACTGTGTCAACACTGCACCTGTGTGGGAGGTAAGTCAAATATTAGGGATATTTTATCCAATTTGATTATGAAATATAGTCCAAATACCATATTTTACCCGTATTTAGTATTTATTCAGCTGTAGCCAATTTATAGTCTATACAGTTTTATAATTCGATTTAGATTTGTGAATCTATGTAATAAGGTGAAATACAGGACTATTATTTTTAGAAAGTAATACATCAACGATACTTGTCCAATTTCTATGGAGTATGAAAGATAAATTATTGTTTAAGTCTTATTGAAATCATTACTGTTTCATTTAGAGTTTTCTAGAAAGCAGAAGAACTAAAGTTTTGGAGAAGAGTAGGATTAAATAAGTTTGCACATCTTCCTACTAGTTTTCAAATATGTTTCATTTTGTTTTCTTGTTACATTATTTTTTTTTTACATGTTTGACAAACTGCTATGACTATTTAGTGTTTTAATAAAGGTATATATTTTGCAGCCTGATGTGGCTTCATTTGGGCTGATGGATTTTAACCCCTGACCACCTAAGGGAGTGCCTGTGATCCTATTTCTCCTCATCTGGTCACAGTTGAAGGCCATAAAGAGCAAAATGTTCTTTCAAGTCAAAAAGCATCACCTTCTCCATCTAACCCAAATTAATCTAATAATAATGATCATAATAATAAACCTAATAATTATTCTGATGATTCTTTTCATAAGGAGCATGGTGTGTTATTTAATTTAGTAATACATGTAATAAAAAAATTATTTTCAGTGTCTCTGTCTTTCAGGCTCGGGCAGTCAGGTAGTCGAAGCCATGACAAGAACTAAGTTCTGCCTCTGCTGGCTGCATTGCAAAATCTGACAGAGACATAGATCCAGCCTCAGAAGACGAGGAATCAGAGACTGATCTGTACCCACCGTTGCTCAGCAGAATAAAGGATGATGATCCTTTTCCAACAGCTGACAGAGCTCATGGACACTTCTGTTAGGTATTCCTGCAGCAAACCTCACCAGGTGCACAACTTAGCTAGAAGTACTTCTGAACAGGCCAAGTCTCCTTTATGGCAACAACAGCCAGTTGGGTGTATGACCTCCAGCATCATGCACCATGTGGGACATGCCAGGAACCCAGCCGTCATCCTGCAAAGTGGGTCCATTATGGTGTGTCAGCATTTCTAGAAAACCTAGGAGTTAAGTGGTTTAATTTTGTGGTGCCTGTAAATTGAAGATTAAATTCACATAAAAATAAAAGTTGCTTCTGAAAACTATCTTTTATTGCAAAATTTATTTCATTCATTTTTCTTTAAAGGTCCGTTGTTGACCATCTCAGATCGTAAATTTCTTCATGTTTAGCATCACACTGTGTACATCTATCCACCGATTCATCACCCACAGCAGTTTGTGTTGTAGTCTCTGTGTTTGTCATTTTCATCCCATCCAAGACTTTTTCTTCTTTTGGGCATCCACAAGTATCAACTTCTCTTTGACTGAGCACTGTCTGGTGTTGGAGTGTGTGGGAAATCAAAGATGGTTGGCATGTAGTCAGGGTCTTCAGGATTATCTCATTTTGAACCTGTAAAAAAAAATAAAGAACAACCAGCATATCATAGATTACGGATGTTGGTAATATGCAAACACTGCACAGGTAAAAAAGAACTCCCTGCTATGTAACAGGGCAGTTGGATGGGCAGAAATTTAATTATATATATTTGTCAGTAAATTCAATTTCATT
Source organism: Anableps anableps (assembly GCA_014839685.1). Classification (NCBI taxonomy): domain Eukaryota; kingdom Metazoa; phylum Chordata; class Actinopteri; order Cyprinodontiformes; family Anablepidae; genus Anableps; species Anableps anableps. The sequence goes on from CM026084.1 coordinate 21,143,064, forward strand.
TATCAAGCTACTGTGTTTTTAAGCTTGCCAGCTGTGATAAAGAAGACACAAGTGATTTTTAATCTCCAAGTGTGTCACTTTAATAAAATTGAACAACCTAAAGCAAAATAAAAGGGAAAGTCGGATACCAAATCCATTAAGAAAAATAGACACTGATATTCCAATAATGATCTAGACTTCGTTTTAATATAAAAGACAGTAGCCAAAAAAAAAAAAAACATTTGCACATATTTCAGTCTTGGAAAAACAGAAAAACATCATAAAGTGAGGTCTTACTTAAAAAAATAAAATAAAAAACAGAATTAAGAATAGCATACTGTATAATAAGGGCAAAATTACAACATAAAGTACTGTGCATTTATTAAAAATAATGTATTCCAATTGAAAGAAATGTGGAATTGAGCAGGATAATTTAAAAAAAGCACAAAATGTGCATGTGTATTCGTGCATTAAAAAAAACAACAGACTATATACCAGAAGTGTAAATAAAATTGTGCAAACAATAGAAATGTGCAGGTACCAACAGGGATGTAAACACTTATTGAGTTTGTTGGGAGCAGTGGTGGTTATAGAGTCTAACAGCTGCTGGGAGGAAGGATCTCCTATAAGGCTCTTTTGTGCACTTTGGATGCAGCAGTCTGTTACTGAAGGAGCTCTGCAGTTCAACAACTGCATCATTCATGGAGTGGGAGACATTGTCGAATAGAGATAATATTTTAGCTCGAGTTATTCTGTCGCCCACCACCTGTACTGCGTCTAGGAGGCATTCAAGGACAGATACAGCAGTATACTTTCATTATACTGCATATTAATGAAATCAGGAGTCTGGACAAATAAACCTGTAAACTTCACCTTGACTGACAGGTCTGTTCTTATTTCAGGTTTGAAGAAATTGTCAAACGAAACAAAGTTGAATACCACGCCGGTGGCTCTACCCAGAACTCAGTGAAAATCTCTCAGGTTAGTCATCTTTGGCTCTCTGCAGTGTGCCTGAATGTGTTTTGAATATACAGTGGTACAGTTGTAACCTTAGATTTGTCAGCCTGGCAGCCCTGGGAATACACAGCATAGCTGCACGGCACATTGACACATTACAGCTCTGGCTGTTGTGAATTCATCAGACCTGCCACGGAAAAGGGAAAGGCGGGGAGGATTAATAATATTTACAGTGTTATCTAGTTGGCCTAATTTCCTGAGACATATCAAGCATCAATTAGAGAGAATTACAAGTAGATGCAATTAACGTGTCACAACAAATTACATCCAACAAACGCTGATCTTCTCCCTGGCTGTTAGACAGATTTATGCATCTAAAAGAAATTGGTGATTGTTCAAATCTAAAATGACAATCTGAACTTTAAAAGATTATTCACTAATTCCTTTTTTTCTCTAAAGTGACTGCAGCAAGTCTTTGAATTTGACATGCAGTGATTAGCTGCTGATAAGGCTCGGGTCTGCTCACAGTAAACAAAGAAAAGGCATCCAGCTGAAAAATAATTCCCTTCCAAGGAGAGAGAAATGAGTTCAGAAGCTAATTGAGAGGCTGATGCCTGTGAAAAGCAGCAAGTCTTTCTTGTGTGTGTATGTGTGCATGTGTTTTTATTTTATTTTTTCTGAGCGTGTTTGTTCGGCATGCAGAGTTTGCATATATACCCATGTGTGTGTTTGTGTGTATTTATCAAAAGATAGAGACAGAGCTGGGGAAAAGAAAGTAGGCAGGCCCTCAGGCTGCCACCATCTCTTCACTTTAGAGACAGTAAACATCTTTTAAAAAGAGACGCCTAGCTGTGCACCTCCATACAAACACTCTTTAATTATCAAGATCATAAGCCTTTGCTTAAAACTCGGTTTCTTACAGACGTTAAATGTCAACGAGATTTTATTCTCTGGGCAACAACTCCCCCTATTTTAAATCCTCTGCCTGCTTGATGCAAGGCTGAGCTTTTTTTTTTAACTTCTTGAAATATAATCTCTAAATTTTCCAGCAGGAAGCTATTTTCTTCTCTTATTTGTCTAGCAACTGGAAAGACATATATGTTATATTCAGTGTGATCTTTCCCTGTTAAGACATTGATGTTGACAATGATTGTTTCATCTTTTATTTAAGTGAACACTGCAGGAATTGCCCCCAAGCTGCAGATCAACTCCCATGTGAAATTAGATGGCAAAAGAGGTTTTTATTGCCGGCCCTTGCAAACGAAGAAGGACCCGTCATGGCCCTTCTCCTCTTCTTGCCCCAAGAGAAGTGCTCAGTGGACTAAATTGGTCTCATAACGGCATAGCAGGCCCTAGTCAAATGTTATTCTACTCTGTTTATTTGGATATTTACCCCCTTCTGAGTGAAGATGTAGAGCTGATTCTGAAAAGCTTGAGATAACAAGAGTGTTTTCGTCCCGCACCCTGAAGTCTCAGAAGCTGTTTCTGTCAATATATACCTTCAAGCACTGACTTTTTCCACATTTCACTTTGAGTTTATAGTGTTCTTTTATGAAAAAAATGTATAATGCATAACCAGCTCCTGGATTATCACATTGTAGCACCTGCAATATGTGAAACTTCAAACCCTCACTGTATTGTGGAAGCTGAACCTTCAAACACAAATGATATGCACCGCAGCACTGAATCCACATCAAAGGGGCCCGGCAACTAAATGAGATGCTCGATCCAGGGGCAGGTTTGCTCACCATCGACCGCTGGAGGAGGGAGAGAAGTGTTCAGAGGCTTTGCACAGGAATCGTTGTACACGCTGGGAAAAACCCGAGGTGTGGGAGGATCAATGCCTTCGCCTGTAGAACTCATACTTCCCTTCAAAAACCCAGCCAGCTCATCCGAGGCTGTGATAGGTTAAATACCGCTGTTTCATCCAAGTTAAGATTTCAAGGAAAACCTTTACCCTGGCTTTAGGAAAATGTAGAATCGATGCTGATTGGATTTAGTTAAATGAAAATTGACCAAGAAGAAGCTTAGAAGGATGCAACTCCTTACAGAAGTGGTTATAGCCTTTGAACTTCTTCACATGTCACATTATAACCTCAAACTTCAGTGTATTTTACTTGACAGAACCTCCTTTCGCTGCAATCTAAACTAAAGGTCTTTTTGGGTTGTGTCCACCAGCTTTGCACAAAAATTGTGCCCATTCTTCTTTGAAAAACCTCAGAACAGCTGCTTTCAATTCTTTCCACAGATTCTGTCTGAAAATAGACTAAATTAATGTACCATATTAATTTTGTTTTTTCAAAACCTGCTGAGTGTGGAAAATATTTGATCTTTCAGACTTTTTCTTCTTTTATTTTGCAAGGAACAACAAACTAATAATGCTTGATAAATACAGTTGTTTTTACATGCATTCATATGTATATTATATGGTTTACATTTAATTTTCCATTTTCACCTGCATTTGATCATTTTACCTTTCAATATTTTGGTTTTTGACTTACAGACTAAATGCAGAATATTAAAAAAAATGCCAATTTTCCTTTTTTGTTGTTTTAGTTTCAGATTGCACTAGAACTGTGGTTCCTAAACTAGTCTTAGTAAAAATACCAAACAAACTGTTAAATTATGGAAATTTAACAATAAAAAAGTACCCTAGTTCAAAAACTATGCTTAAAATGAATGAAAGAATGGAAGTTACATATTTTGAAATGGTTGTACTGAGTTAATTCAGATGCCAAATAAGCTATAGGCCTAAACCGCAACTTTAAATATCAGAGGTCAATGTTAAAATCATGCTGTTTTATGATTAGCAGCACTTACAGTTAAGATATACAGATATTTTGTACTTAAAACATCTAAAAAAATATCTAAAATAAAATCTAGAAATCTAAGTCTGGAAAAAGTCATATCCTGCTGTGGGGGTAAACCTTCACTTCATTCTCAACTCTTCTGCAGCTTCACTCCCAGCATTGGCCTGTTTTTACTGCCATTAACTCTGACCAGATTCACTGTCCCTGCTGAAGAACGGATCCCCACAGCATGATGCTACCTCCAGCATGTTTCACCATAGGGATAGTATGTTCAGTGTAGCCAGACATAACATTTTTTCATGTTTTACTCTCTTACCAAAGCACTTTCTTTCTCAACCATTTCAAAAACGTCAACAATAGCTTTGTTTTTGTCCTCTTTCATAAAGGCTAGAATTATTGAGTCATTGTTATCTTGACTTTTGTGTTATTCATACACTTATTCATGTTCAAATTAGCATCTGTGACATTGTAGGGCTCTCAAAATAGATTCATCAATACATTTCCACATCCCTTGCTGCGCACAAATGCTCCTGAATAAGCCCTAGATCTTGTTTGGATCAAGCCAGTGAACCCACATGCATATAGATCTGTCTGGCTCTGATTCCTTGGAAAAAAGTGCTACAGTATGATAGAAAGTGGGAGGGCTGGAGGTTGTTGCCTTTGCCCTGGCTCTAACAAACACCATGCCCTGCGGGGCCTTCCAACATAAAGGCTTACTTACTAGATGTTGCAGGGCTGTAAGGTAACAAAAACCAGCCTGGTGTTGCCTGCTCAAATGCAGCCACACACATCAAAAGGTCTGAGCTCAGATAGAGCGCAGTGGAAAACAACAATCATATTTTTTCCAGTTATTTACAAAGCTGGAGGGAGGAGAAGAAAATGTGGCTTTTCTGAGCATGTGATCCAAATTTTGGTACTTCTGAGCACTTGTGGTGTTTATCACAGGTGACAGAATTGGTGGGGGGGAGTCAGTTGACTGGAGGGCTGTATCAAGAAGCACAGTCGATTCATTTAGACAGAACATCAAAGTCCTCCAACAGCTCCTAAGGGCCTGGAGATTGAAGTCTGAGCAGAGACAGGCTCATAGGGAGTTATTGCTGCTGTGAGTGAAGTGGATCCTGCTCTGACTGCCTCATGTAAACTATGTGCTCTCATTAGGTTCCTCACATATCAACACCATTGACATATTGTTTCTTTTGACTCTAAGCATGCTTCATACACATTTACCAAACAGACAAATAGCTTTGTGTAAGTGCCTTAGCTATAAATGTGTCACAGAAACTTATGATTAATTAAGCTCTCTCTCCTCTATTTAGATTTGTGCATTTTTTGCAGTCTACATAATCAGTCCACTCTAATGTCTTAATTATTGTTTAGAGAGCAAAGGCTTTTGAAAAATCTGCTGTCTCTGTCACGGTTATGATGCCTGTTTAACATTTCCTGAGACTTGGTCAGTCGTGGAACGGCTGAGTGGGGCCCAACTCTGGTTGTTGGCTCTGAGCTCCTAATTGGAAACGCATGTGCACCACGCTGTTGAAAGTCGTATTCAAATAACAGGAAAAAGTCCCACAGCACCACTTGACTTTGAGAAAGTTCCTCACCAGCTCATATTTTCTTGCAGGAGAATACTCCAACTGGTTTTGATGTCTCATTGAAGGCAGTGACTTATTTCTCTGGGTGAAAATGTTCCATGACCTAATGTTTGGCTTTTACCACTCGTTTTGTAAAATAAATAAAGAATGGCAAGTTGCCTCAGTTTGAATGAGCTGAATGAAGAAATGCCTACGTCTGGTACCACTTAAAGAAAAAGAGGACAGCTAAGGAGAAAGAGTGGAGCTTTTGTGTTCGTACTCTGTGACTCGCCATTCAAGAAGGATGTGCTTATATACGCTAAAAGGAGGCATTTATAATTTTTCTGTCACATTCTGTTTACTTTCTTCTCTCACACTTAATGATGAGAGTAGAACAAATGTTCTTTGTCTAGAAGAGACCTGGGGGAGGTTTGAGTAATTTGATGCTGATTCATTCTCACGTTTCTGGATTTTTGGTTGTTTTTTTTTATTTTTTTTGATCAAATTAAGACAGTTTGTCCAAATAGAGATCATAATGCAGCTGTGTCGAAATGAGTACACTAATAGCTGATCAAAACCTGGATCCTGGGCCTTGGAGTTTTATGCCACAGATGTCAATCCTATCAAGTATTTGCTTGTTGTTAAATTTAGGTAGATGGTTCTACTTAAGGACAGTTATTAGGTTTAGAGAGCAATTGCTGTTTCACACAGGGCCATGTAGGTTTGAATTTTTCTGCTCCCTTAATAATAAACACCATTTAAAAATTGCATTTTGTGTTTACATGTGTTGTCTTTGACTAATATTTAAATTGTTTTGATGTTCTGAAACACTTAAGTATGACAAACATGCAATAAAATGGGAAATCAGGAAGAGAGCAAAAACTTTTTCACATTATGGTAATTGAGAATCGGAAGGAAAAGGATACGTTGTTTAAAATTTTCTCAGAAATGAGAACTGTAATGGAGTGGGCATTTATATTCAGCTCCCTTTACCCCTTTACTTTATACTAAGTCCAGTGCAACCATTTACTTGATGTTTTTAATTGGACCATTTTGTTACTATCTTGGTAATGTCTCTGTGATCTCAATTGGCAAACCTGGGTAAATATCGGAAAATATTAGAAAGAATGAATGAAAAGGACAACCCTTTTGTTTGTTTTAAGACAGGTTAATTGCAGAAGCACTGTTGGTATCCCATTGGTATCCAGTCTGAGCTGTTTTATGGCAACGGTGTCTTGTTGTTTCCCTCCCATTAAAAAGCAGTGAAAAGGTCACAGTCTGTTGAACTCGTCATGAGAGATGCAGGAATCCAAATGGATTTTTTTTTGTCCCTTTCATCTCCATTCACTCTAAACATTCCAGGTGCACAAGTATGCACTTGAGGGGGGGTAGTTGCCATTGTTTTTCCTCGGCATAAGCAGCAGAAGCAAAGAACGCCTCATTCACTTTGATGAGCAGTGTGTTCATGCGTGGGCTTCAATGTCACCCGCCATGAGGCAGCTGTGAAGTCGCAGCTCATGTCTGCGGTGCCATTTACTCAATGATGAAGTGAGGAGATCTCAGATGGTTCCACATTCACCTCCCCTTTTACACGCTCTCACACACACACACACACACACACACACACACACACACACACACACACACACCTTGCCTGAGCATGTGTTCCCCCCACCTCAACTGTATTGTGACTGTATGTCACAGCTAATACTAGCACTCATTTAATCTCAAGCTCTGTGATCCCAACGATAAAGGTTGACTGAGCGATTACACAAGGTTTTGTCATTAACATCTGACAGGCATGACCTACAGCACCCCCCACCCTTGTTTCTTTGCAGAAAATAATTACCTTGATTTAATTTTCCTGTCAGATGCAGGATATTTTTGTTGCCCCAGCAAGAATCCACACAGTTTGCTGTATAGGTGACATATCAACATCCCTGTTGAAGTTAATTTGCCATCAAATTTGCGACTTAATTTAAGCTGCCAAAGGGGAAGACATGGGGAGTAGATTGTAACTCATAAGTATGCATTGGAAAAGGGTGTTGATTAACATTGAGGGCTTGAGAGACAAACGCACTAAATGTGTATCATCTTGCCTCACAGGCTGGCACCGGAACTGAATGTGATATCTCGTGTAACGTGTCCTTGTTTAAAGTCCTTGGTTCCAGGCTCGGGAAGGAAGGCTGTATCATTGAGTTTCCTGCTTTGTGCATGGCTCTTGTACTGCTGCCCAGGCTCTAGCCCAAGCTTTGAGTGCAGTCTGACAGGACTTGTTAAAAGGAAAGTCTACAAATCTGGCAGCATTCACTGTTCAAATTACTGAAAGATGTATAAAGCAGGACATTTAGTATGCTGTATGTGCTCATAAATACTCTGTATTTAAAGATACTATCCAGCGGTGGATGTTTTTCCCCTTTTAAATGTACACTGACAATAAAAATATAGCTGTGTAATGAGGTACAGACTATCAGCAGGATTTCATAAAATACAGTTTTTTAAAAGCATACTGAAGAAGGACAGCGTTAATTCTGCTTTGCAGCTACTTACGATGATGACATCACAACAGGCAAAAAACCTGAGGTGATCAGCTGACTTTAGCAAATATTATGCCTGATGAGCGAATTTTGATGGCTCTGGGGCAATTTACCCCATTCGTCAGTTCACACTACCATTTAATCTGTCCTCGTGTTACAAATTTCTCCTACTTTCTTGTTGCATCTGTAAACAATCTACTGACATCATTGCATATCAATTTGTTTTTCATTATAGTTTCCAGTTTTTCTTGTTCTTCAGACAGCTAAATTTCATACACAAAAAACATTGTGAATGTAACATCCAGAACAGCAAAGATACTAAATGGCACAGGGGTTAAATGACAAACGCCCCTCTTGAGATTTTAATGTAAATTCAGAAGCACTCCTGTTGCATTTCAGTTATGAGGTGTTTGTCTCCAGTGAGCTCTAAACCATGATGGATGCTAGAGTAGATGGAAAAGCTGAAGCAAACAACGATCAAGAAAATGTGATATAATGGAACTGCATTCAACTCTCTAGTGTTGACTTGAATGATAACAATGGTGTAACCTCTGCTGGAGGTACATGAGCACTGGGAGTTACTGGTAGCACTGGACTCATAAGTCTGTCTGTCTGGTGGTCATTTTTCGCGAGAGTAATGGGTGATGCAACAACTCTCCAGGGAACGTCATTAGGACTTGAAAATCATCTTTAAGCTTTTGCCACACTGTTTCTTATCTTACCAGGTACGTTGACATATTGCAAATGGCCTGTAATGTTGGCCCAAATGTGAAGAAGCGAAGCATATTTTGTGAATCTTCATTTCCTATCACATCTTTTTAGTGTGCTGTGATCAAAAATACTGTTTATTTTTTTATGTCACAGTCTTCTTTTAATCTCTCCAAAATTTAAGGATCAGCTGACCTTCTTGGGATGAATGTTTACTGTACGGAGTACAAGTAAGCACCTTTAAAGGAGGAATTTTAGTTAAAACATTGGAATACATAGGAAAAAGGGAGAAAAGTACAATGAATGTATTTAAAGTATAATAACTCTGCTTAACTGCTTTAGTGTGTTAATAGAGGCATTTGAGGCAGCTTGTTTTTGGAAGGGTAGATTCTATTTTGATTAAATAAGCAAAAAATGAAAATATACAGAAAAACTTACCATGAAATGTTGTTCTATAGGTGACAGACTGTATCCAAAATAAGTTTCACTGATTTTACAGAGAAGTATTGCTATTACTTTTAAAGGCAGTAACTTCAGAGATGGGTAAATTATGTGCACAGATCACTTTTGATTGGTCTGAGACTGTAAACAATGCTTCATTAAACAAACCACCGCTGGGATTATCTGCTCACACAGGTCAAGTAACGGCTGAATGAGTGAATGATTGTGCATTTTACATGACCGCCCTCCATTTTCATAAAAGTATTGAATAATGCCCCTCTCTCATATTTCCCCGCAGAATGCCTGTGGCAGTAGTATTTATTTGGCACAATCTCAGCATGCTCCCACTCTTGCGGTTGAAGTGTTGCATAGCAACTGAGGAAAAACAGCTTTAAATATTTTGCTTAAAAAGGTTTTAAGAAAATAAAGAACAGCCTGCAATTACTGTTCATTTCTCCCGAGTTCATAAGTTTAAGGAGCTGTAGAGTTGTGCCAAGCAATAAATGAAATACCAAATTAGGCTTTGTGTTGGCCTGGAAAAACATGAAAAACTCCCTGTGAGTCGAGTATTTTTTCCTCTTCTGCCAATTCGTTTGCATCTATTTCTGTTGTGTTTATTGAATAAATGCTGGCAGATGTCTGCACCTTCACTAATTCACAACTGTTTTGAAACAGAGCTCGCAGGAGTTTTCAAAGTTCAGCCCGGCTCAGTTGTCGAGCCAACCGAGTATATCCTTGACAGGATGGAAAAATGTGTAGGTGAGTGCAAATTTGAAGTGATGTGCCTCAGGAAAACGGATCGGGGATGGAGCGACGGGGATGGGGCGCATGTGGAGAGAGAGCAGGCTGGATGACGCACAGCAGGTGACAGACAGACACTAATAGTAATGGCTCTTATCAGTACTTCGCTCGCTCCCTCTTTTCACATAGGCTCTGACATCCTCCTCCTACTCCACCCCCTCCATCTAGCGGGGGGTGCTGGGAGCTCGCTGGGTTGTGCAGCCCGTTCAGACGGAAACAGCCTGCCAAACACCGGTCCCCTCACATATAAATTGCATCATTAACATCGCCTAGATTATTCCAAGCTCTCCCACCGGGTTTATGGCAGCTCCAGCTCAACTTAACTATTTAACTCACTGAAGACATTCAGGTTTCCTGAGTGAGCGCCACTTAGATCTACTGTGAAATATACCATTTTCATTCTTTCTGTAGGGTTTAAACAAATCCAGAGGAAATAGAGCCTTATTATGTCGTGTAATGTGCCTTTTCTGTCTGGGGTTACAGCCTGTCGTGCACACCAAAGAATACAGGTTTCTGTCAACGTCAGCAGGGGTGGAAATGATCATTTGTACCACCTAGTTACAGATTTTCAAGCCACAATTTCTTTCAGACACACATTTTAATTGTCTGAAAATAACCTCTACACCTCTGCACCTGTCCATAACATAAAATCCATCCATACATCCATTCATCCATCCATCCATCCACGGTCTATACCTGTTTGTCCGTACAGGGTTGCAGGGGAGCTGGTGTCTATCTCCAGTGGTCAGAGGCAGGATACAGCCTGTACAGGTCACCAGTCCATCTTAGGGCAACACAGAGACACACAGGATAAACAACTATGCACGCACACCTAGAGAGACCCATTAACCTAATGGTCATGTTTTTGGACTGTGGGAGGATGCTGGAGTACCTGGAAAGAACCCATACATGCACAGGGAGAACAAGCAAACTCAATGCAGAAAAATCCCAGGCTCGGAATCAAACCCAGGACTGTCTTGCTATAAGGCAATAGTGCTACCAACTGCATAATGTAACATAACACAATCCAATTTCTTTCATTGAAAACAGAAAAGCAACAATTATTCCTACTTAAGCTAAAATATTATAACTTTAATTGTTGGAGTTACGATAATCTTATCTGTAATGATTCTTTTAATTTGAATGCATGGACTATAAGCTAAATTTTGGAATAAAAAGGATAACTGTTTTGCTGCTTTCTGCAGCTGACTCCTCATAGCTTATGAACAGTGTTACCTTATGAAGAACGAGAGATGGCGCTCCTTTAGTTTGCCTTGACTGTCTGTGTTTTTTGTAATTGGAAATATTTCCAAGCAGCCAAACCTGTCTGTGTTGTAAGCAATTGAAAGGTGTAGAATGTTTCTCTTAGACAGCTGAGTGGCAGTAGACAGCAACAAGTAGGGAAGGCTTACCAGAGCATTGCTCTGTATAACTGGAACTCTGGTCGCTCATTAAAAGCACTCATTTAATTGCTGTGATGTAAATTTCGGTTTTAAAATGTTTCAGTTTTGAAATCAAAACCTTTTAAAGCTCTGGTATATAGTTAAACCAAAATTATGCATAACCGTTGACAGATTTAGGTTTAAAGTAATATTTTAATTTCCTTACCATGTTTCTTCCCAGCAAGTGTCTAATACAGAACATGTAGAGGGAGCTAAAGATTAGGGTGATGGCAAGGAGGTCTTCCAACTTCAAAGACTTGGAGGTCATTACAAAAGATAAATCTTCAAAATACCAATGGAAACATGCAAAAGGCTAGTTTGCTGTAATGCCAGTAAAGATTTTTCCATTGATTATTGAGAAGGGTGTAAATAACTTTTGGGTTGCCATTTTGTTTTGTTTTTAATATCTTTATAGAGACCAGTCTCATTTCCCATCAGAAACAAACTTCTTAGTTGAATACAAGTCAGTTTTAGTCCTGTTGCAGTGTCTTCACAGGTCTGCTTAAAAAGTCAGTCAGACAGCTACAGCTGATCCAGAACGATGCTTCTCGTGTTCTCTCTAAAACTAGGAAAATAGAGCCTTACACTGGCTCCATGTAGTTTAGAGTATAAACTTTAAGATACTTTTAGTAGTTTACAAATCACTGAAAGGCCTAGCACAAAAATACACTAAAGAACTGTTGTCATTTTATCAACCCTCCAGACCACTCAGGTCTTCTGGTTCAAGCCTACTCTGCATCCCCAGAATTAGAACCAAACATGGAGAAGCAGCTTTCAGTTTTTATGCTCCACTAATCTGGAACAAACTTACAGAAAACTGCAAAACTGCTGAACCTCTGTGTTCCTTTAAATCAAGGCAAAAAACTCATGCTACCTTTGATTAATAATAACTGGAACATAGATTAATTCTGTTCTGGACTGCAACGTTTTATTACTTATCTTTATATTGCGACTGTAATATAATGTTTTTTTGTTTGTTTATTGTGTTATGTTTTTATCATCTAAAAGACTTTGAACTGCCTTGTTGCTGAAATGTGCTATACATATAAACTTGATTTGACTTCAATCTAAAGACAGGGAGTATGAATAATTTTGGATTAAACTACCTCAATACCTGAAACCAATCCCTACCCTGTTGTCCCATATGTTAAAGTGAGCTTCATTTGTTTTAAGGACTTGTGTAGAAAGGTAATTATAAGTTATATTCTTTATTTTTTTAAAAAAAAAAAGAGAGAAATCCAAAAACAAATTCAGACACTCTGATGTAGTAGTGAAAAATTGCCCTTCTGCAGGAAGTGGTTAAGCCCAGTTGACATCGCAGTAGAACAGGATGGATCTTCTTCCTCAGATCAGTTGGCAATTAACTCTGTAACTCTGTAATTACTATCCGAGGTCAGGGTTAAGCTTGGAGCGAAAGGTTGGAGCAGCAAACATTTTTATATGATCCTCTTACTCTATTATTCTTTCTCACTCCTACAAGGTTTTACCTCATGGGGAGAATAGATTACATAAAGCCCCTCAGCAATTACTCCTCCTCAATGAATATCTGCATGGTGTATAGTCCTGTGATTAATCTGGAATCCCCTCTGCCCCTGTCCAAAAGCAAGCCTCACTCTGCTTACCATGCAAGTTTCATTTTCACCTGAACAAATGGCTCCTTTAGCGAAAAAGTGCCAACCTTTTGCTTTTACTCACTGCTTGTTAGAAAAAAGAGAGAGAGGAGGGAGGGCACAACCTCCTGCAAAAAAAAGAAGAAAAAAAAACAACAAAAAAACCCCAACAAAAAAAATAGATACCCCAATGAGGAGAAAAAGTAGGGGTTGGGTCAGAGTGGTTGATGGTAGGGAGTATTTTTTGGGGAGGTAGACTCTTAATAGGGTTGAATAAAGGAACATTTATTTTTGTGCTTCGGCCTGTAACAGCCTCAGGAAATAGCTCAGCCTCTTGATCGTGAGCAAATCCTATTAACTTACAGTGCTCTCACTCAGGGTAATGGGCTCCACCTCAAGACTTGGTAAAACACTTTTCCTCTTGGACACACTGATACTGGTGTCTGGAGGGCTTGGCGTTAGGTAGTCTAACACTTGGGCAGAGACTAATCAAGTCAAACAATCTGCCGCAACGGAGTAACACGGAGCGAGGATGTTGATATCCAGCAAGCTCATTCAGCAGGCCCCTTCACACGTTCCTAACCCAATACCAAAAAGGATCAGTGCTCAGGATCAGTTCAAGATCAGGTTATTCGAGCCCCTGAGAATTGTAAAGCGATCCCCGAACAGCTTTTGCTTTCTCAGGAGCGATCAGAGCTGTCGGTTCTGTTATACGCTCCCAGGGCCGGGGCCAAAGGGAACTCCTGGGGTCTCCATTCATTCCTGTCCAGCGAGGGCAGGGCTGTGTGCGTCTGTGAAAGTGTTTGTTCTGTGTGTGAGGAGAAAGTGAGAACAAGAAACTCAATTTACAGAAGGGGTAACCGTCGTCTCCAAAGCCAAATGGAAGAGAAACTCCAATATATTTCAGTGAAAGCACACCTTAATCCTACTTTATTTTCCATCAAGAATCCAAGGCTTCAAAAATAACTACAGTTAGTTAAAGCTCCTGATTACTGTAATTATTATAGAGTGAGACCTTCCAGAGAAATCAAAGCACAGCTACTCAAATTGAAATCACCAGGTTCACAGCTACTTTCAAAAGTATTTTTGCCTCTTGTACTTTTTCATGTTTTCACATTAAAATCACAAACTTTATTGGATCTTATCTGACACCAATGCATAAATAGTAAGCAGAAGAAAAGGATACATGTTTTTTTAAGTGTGCAGCATGCATTTGTATTCAGCTTCCTTTCCTCTGTACCCTTAAATGAAATTAAACAGATTGTATTACAGACTGTGGTATTTTTTGAACCACCTTTTGCTGCGTTTATAGCTGCAGCTCTTTTGACTATGTGTCTACCACCTTTAACGCATGTAGACAATGAAATTTAGTTGATTCTGCTTAAACAGTGAGAGCTCAAAATAGTTCACATTGGATGAAGACCATCTGTGAACGTGAATTCTCAAGTCTTGCCACAGATCTTTTAATTAGTGTTATGTCTGGATTTTGACAGGACTACTGGACTTAGCCCACTAAGTCTAGATCACAAAGTTCTGTATACAAAAAACCCTAAGAACATTAAAAAGAAGTACATAAAATAGTTAACCAAAAGCAGTTGTAAAAATATGAGTTTTCAGTTGCTTTTTAAAAAGCTCAACAGTGTCCAGTGTCCTCAAACTATAGGGGAGGGCATTCCAGAGTCCTGGGGCTACTGCTGAGAAGGTTCTGTTACCTTTAGGTTTCAGTCACCTATGAGGCATGACCAGCAGGCCTTGGTCATATCACCTGAGGGAGTTGCTAGGGACATACGGATGTAAAAGTTCTGAGATGTATGCGGGTACTTGTATATTCCAAGCCCTGTAAGTGAGAGCCAAGATTCTCAAACTTTACTTTGGAGTGTATGGGGATGGGAGTAGCAGTGTGATATGATAAAACTTGTTTGATTTGGTCAGAAGTCTGGCAGCAGCGTTTTTTACAACCTGCAGATGGTTCAGTGATGTTTTGTTTAGGCAGGTGAATAATGAGTTACAGTAATCCAGTCTTGAAGGAACAAATGCATGAATAACAATTTCAACTTCGGATTATGAAATAATGCTACAAAGCTTAGCAATATTTTGAAAGTGATTTTGTGATTTTGTGAGTTTAGGGTTGATGTCCAGCTGGAAGATATGCCTTCACTGAAGGGTTTTTCAGGATCATCAATATTAAATTCCTCCCATCTTCCCAATGACCCTGACCATCATGTGCGTTTCCCTTTAGTTTAGGTAGGCGGTTATACTTTATGTGTTTGCAGTTGTGTCTAGTTTCGGATTGAACAATGCTCCATAAAATATTCAACACCTTGGATATTGTTTTATAACCTAACCCTGCTTTAAATGTCTCCACAGCTTTATCCCTGATCTGCCTGCTGTTCTCCTTGGTCTTCATGATGCTGTTTGTTCACTAATGTTCTCTTAGACCTTCACAGAACAGCTGCGACTGAGATTAAATTACACACAGATTGAATCAATTTACAAATGAGGTGGCTTCTCAGTGCAGTTGGTTACACTGGGTTTTATTAAGGATACCAGGGTAAATGGGGTTGAAAACAAATCCCCGCCTTTCAGATTTTTATTTGGAAAATATTTAGAAAACATGCATCATTTTACTTCCACTTTTCAATCTAGCACTTTTTTGTGTTGGTCTCTCACATAAAATTCCAATAAAATGCCTTGATGTTTTTGCAAGGCCACAATGACAATGTAATCCCCTTTTGATGCTGGCATCAGATTGTATATCTCAACACACTTCAACATCTTAGTTTAGATTGTCAGCTTTGTAGCCCTCCAAAGCCTCATTTGAACATTTCTTATCCATGTTAGATGCCAATTGACTCCACTGATAGATGGCCTTAGTCTGGCCCTCTCATAAATCTGTGTAGAATGGCATGTTCTCTCCTGTCACCATTACCCCTTGTGCCTGCTGTCATCCGCCTGTCTTATGTCTTGCAGAGTTACAGTGTGCACCTGTCAGATACAATTTATGGCATACAATTTGTTGTGTAGCCAGGGAGTTGCAGTTTCTTGAGAACTTTTTCCCTCTTTCCTGTACTTGATTTATGCTGTACATGAATACATTTACAGCAGCATTGCTGGCCAGGCATGAAAATGTGAAGAAGTTTCATTTTGGAAGCATTCCTAGTTCTCTGGACAACAAAATCAGTTCCCTTTTGAGCATCTTTCACTTACATTTTGTTTAATACAATAAAGGGAAATGATTTGCAAGGCAATTAGATGTTTGTTCTTTGTTATTGTTGCACGATTGCGCCTGCGTGTGTGCTCTCAGCGAGGATTATCACCCCCAAAGAGGGAGAGGCATTACAAAATGACAGCCTCTCATGTCGAACAAGTCAAGCTGATTCTGTGAATGCTGAAGAGGGTTCCCACCACATGTTCTCCTGTATGTTAGGGGAGCAGCGCTAACCTTGTTTTGATTTGCATCTCCTTAGCAATTAAGATAATATGTCGTAATTAGAATTTTAATGTACCACTGTGAGATTTTTTGATAATTACACAGAATTCTCTGCGGTGATTTTCTCTTTGCTTGCTTGTCTTCACAGATGAATTCATGGCTGATTAGATTGCTGCTCTAATCAGATTTGAGTTACATTGTGAAATATCTTCCCACATGTCTCTCTGGCTGAGTTTCTCAGTCTAAATGGTGAGCAGTTAACAGTTATGTGAGTTTACACTTTTTTGACTGGAAGCAGGTCAATCATAAACAACAGATAGAAAACTCCATGTAATTACTTGTAAAAAGTGACTTGCTTTACATAGAGTTGAACTAGTTCCTTTCACTGTGTCTGAATTGCTCCATCTTTTACTCCTGTGCTGAAGTTTTGACGCCAAACAGAATGACTATAAAGTCGGTCTAGCAATACCTTGAAATTATTTAAAAAGGAAAAAAATATATATTATTTTGGTTTAAGTTACTTTTTTAAATCTTTCTCACTGCCTTATTTTAGTATCAAACCGAAATGGCTTTACATTTTCCATTCCCAGTTTGTGTTCCACATGGGAAGATCATTGGTGCTGCACTTCCTCCGATAAACAGCCGATGAAAACTTGATGACTGTTCATAGGTTCATAAAATAGAACTCACCTACACCACTGGTGCATTTATGAGAATGAAATTGTTGTCAGAGGATAAAACTCCACTTTGATCTTGGTTCCTCTCAGACTATCAATTACCTTTAGCCTCTAGAACCAGCTAATTTGGTTATATACTATATATACTAAATAAAGGTGCAAAGAAAGTTATGTACTACAGGTAAGATACCTCCTTGCAAAAATCCAGAATAATCATTTTAAGGAAAAAATGCTAACTGAATGGATTTTAGGATGAAGAGAAATCAGTAGAAAATATTGCACTATATCAAACCATAATTTATGGGAAAGCTTGGTTTCTGGTATTTGAGTGGATTTTGCTTGGACAGCTGCCACATTTTGGAACCACCAATCAAACTGTGCATTCCTCCACATGCAGCAGAATGTACATATACCACTGGCCTCTTGAGTTAAGTCGTGCCTTTTGTTGTAAGAATGGTTTGAAAAACATGACAGAGGGTCTAAAGCCTTTCTGCAGTCTTTAAATTCCAAAAGAAATCTGTAATGGTCAGCACTGTGTTCTGTGGAGCTCACATATTCTTATTACAATACTGAAAGCAATGGAGCTTCTTGCAGGAATGCCCCCCTGGTTTACCCCCTCCTTCTGTGCCCAACAATGTGACAAGATTAAGTCATTGGACTTTAAAAACAAAACAAAACAAAAAAAAAAAAACACTGTTTCTTTTTAAGAATTCCTGATCAGTGTTGAGCAGCTGACTCCAGATTTGACCTGACTCAATGTTTTGGTTTTCATATTAGACTCAATATATGGTTATCTTGTGGCTGTTTTAATGAATGTCAAATTGTGCATTAAAGAATTTTTTTTCAGGGATAAATAATAAACAGTGTATAATGTAAATCATATTACTATAATTAGTATTGAAGTACTTTAAAAATAAAGACACACCTGTGTTTCTGCAAGCTATGAAAACTTGATTGTTAAATTTGCTGATGATACTATAGTCTTGGGTCATTGGAAGTCAAACCTTTGCTCAATGTGGACTAAAGGAAGGTGAAAATCAATTATTTTTGGACATCACAACCTGAGAACACACACCATCACTATCTCCAATCGTGGTGCAGACAGTGGACTTTAAATAGCTTTAAATTCCGTGGAGTACAGATCTCCGTTGACCTCACCTCATTGAAAAGCGCCACTGGAGTTGTGAAGGGAACCAACAGTGTCCGCACCTTCTGAAAAAAACTGAAATAAGAACCTAAAATTGTTTTAATGTTCTATAGAACTGTGGTACTCCAGCTCCAGTATGGCAAACAAGAGGGCCCCACACAAGATAGTGAGAGGAGCTGAGAAAGTCATTGGAGGGTCCCCACGCTGTTTCACAGCCGCTGCAAGAACAAGCCTCTGCAGAATGTCAGAGACTCTTCACACCCTCTTCATTAATTTTTTTTTGAACTGCTGCCATCAGGCAAGCAGCACCACGACACCAAAATTAGAACCAGCAGAATGCTGCAGAACTTACTGCCAAAGGATGTTACATTATCTGTTTTGCACTTTCTGTATGTGTTTCCTATTACCCTAATAATTAGTGATTTAAAAAAAAACAAACAAACTATATACATCAAAGAAAAACAGCTGTTGTGGTTTGTTGTGTGCTATTTATTATATGATAAATTAAAAATGCATTCATTTTGATTTGATTTGAAAAGTAACTGTGATGGAAATGTGGGCTTCTGACACCGTAGTTTGAGGTTTACTGTGTTAATAGTTGCAGTAATGAAAGGACAGATTTGGTCCCACACTACTGTTAAATATTTACAAAAATGTGAGCAGTTTATTTGAGGTTTCCTTCATGACATGGATATAATTCAGTTGGAGTTGCACATGATATGAAATTGCAGTTGTCCTCACAATTTCATTGCATCCAGCATTACAATTTCAAAGGATTGCTTGGCTGCAATATTTGGCAGATGATTATATTTTAAGCACCATGCATTCACACTCTGCATGCCAATAATATGTTTAGCCAGTTGGATAGAGTTTCCCTGTCCTTGATGCTCACACCTTATATAGATTTCATTGATTGCAATGCTAAAGCTCTCAGACAATAGTAATAATGGTATGATGAAGGAAAGAAATAAAAGAAGAAATATGGAAGGAAATAGCAACAGAAATCATTGCAAAGTTCAGTCATAGTAAAGCCATTGCATGTTTTACTAATATTGTGCAGCCATAGATTGACTGAGCTTTACTATGTTAAGCTGGCAATTTAAAATTAATGACTGTTTCTCTCCCAGATTAGTCTGCAAGCCTAATTATATTGCTTTAAGATTATTCTAAGTTATATATTTCATCAATTTACCTAAAGCCAGAACATTAAGTGTAGTCGTTTGTTGATTGTCTGCTGGTGTAATAACACCACTGTTTCCTAGCTGCTTGTTTTTATTCAGTGCAACACAGCAGCCAGTATTCCCCCGTGGCCTTTTCTCAACAACAACACAAACCAGTCAATATTAGCAGAATATTTTCCTGCCCTGAGTTGCCACGGTATCGATACTTGATCATGATAATCCAAGTCGGAGTAAATGAACACAGATTTGCAAAGAAAACTAAACCTGAGACCTCTTTGTGGTGCGAAATTGGCCTCCACAAAGGAATTAATGATGGATCCTTCCAACATAATTGTCTAATTATGCCGGGCAGATGGGGCACTGCTTTAACTAGGACACATTGTGCTACCTCTCTAGACTCTCCACAACAAAAGGCAAACCAGTGTGACAGCCTCTTCAACAGTGAGTGGGAGGGAGAGTGAAAGAAAGAAAATGGAGAGTGGAGCAGAGGAGAGGACAGGGAGGAGGGGGGGTGCATAAAAAACTGGGTCTGTCACCAAGCCATTCCTCTACTCGATATGTTACCACAGAAACAAATGTATGGTATAAACACTGCGTGGATCACAGCTCCTGGGAGGTGAATCACTGCAGTGTAATGAGGTTGGTTTACATGCTGCTTCTCAGCTTCCCACCCAGGCTCAGCTCAATACTTAAAGCCTCTAATTAAAGAGAATCGGCCACTCGATAATTGATCACATCGGGCTGCCTCGGCATACGCCTTCACTGTAAGGCTTCATGCCACTGTTTATTAGAGCTGTCTGCCTGCTTTGTCTTCTGGGAGGGAAGAGAAAATGTGAAGTGCTGCAGGGGACGGGAGTGGGGAGGCAGGGATGAAGGAAAGGTAAACATATAAAGAAATTTTATCTGTGCTCTTCAAAGATGCTGTTAAAATAGAAGTGGGACAATCTGAGGAATGTCGAATAACAGGGAAAGTCTCAAGGGTCTCTCAGTAACTTCAGCAGTTTGTCACCTGGTTGTGCAAGAATTTCAAACAATGTCCAAGAGCTGATTTCCCCCATTATTCTGTTTGTTTTTCAAGACAGGTTGTTTTATGAAGCTGTCAAAGATTTTTTTTTTTCCATGATTGTTTTATTTGATTTTTGTCTCTTGATTTGATATGTTGAGACCTGGTTATAATCTCTCACATAGCAAACACTGCCTTAGCATTGTTTTCCCCATCTTGCATGCTAGTTCACTAGACTTCGCAATATGTCCCTAACAGTTTGCAAAACCACCTTTATACGACAGCTAAATGCATACAGAAAAATGGAGGAGTTGCTTATGCATTACACAGGTTTGGCCTGCTAGCTATAGACTGACATAGAAATCGGCTGATTTTCACCTTTACATCTCTCACTAGTGACCAGTTGGTTGCAAGCTCAAAAATATATTTTTCCAGTCAGTAACCGTACCATACCTAACAACACTCTTTGGTGTGGATATCCTAACTGCAGAGAGAAGAATTAAAGTTAGCTGTTGTCAGTTTTAGTGAGATGTTTAAAAATAAAATCAGATAAAGCACAACTGATGTAAAATAGGAAACTACATTTTCTATGGATGCAGCTTGGCTTGCTATTCAGGGTGCTATACCTGATAGCTAGACTTCAACTGGTGTTGGTCATTTAGCTACTTCATAATGTTGTACTTTTGCAATTTTGGTGTTTTCATGCCAAATTGTCAGAGGTGTCTGCCACAGGATGTCAATTTTTACCTGCCTTGGGAATGTTTCATTGAACTGGGACAGGAGCAAATTACTCTGGAACCGAATACAGTAGATAACAGGAAGGCTGAACACATCAGAGCAAAGTTGTTCCGTTTTTATCCTCTTAAGCTTTCAACCTCCCCTTTTCATGTCACATATTGGATTGAAAATACTAAAAATGGACTGGGAAATGTTGGGCAGCTTTTTTGGAAATCTCAGAATATAGTATCTGTAGAGAATACATGCAGAGACTGCTACTTGTTATTATTTTAAAATGTCAAGTCCATTATGATTTTTTTGTTTGTTGTAAAATTATTGTTAAACCTGCTTTACTGTTATTTACTGTTTTCTATATTTGCTATTCTGTTTTTCAGAAAAAAAATTAACAATTTCAAGGCTTTTCTGTAATTCTTAAAGTGAAATCAGAATAATCTATGATTGGTTTTGGAAGGTTGGCGCTTTACACACCCGGACATTGCAAATCAGCCTCAGATTTTTTTTTTGCTTGTGTACCTTAAAACAAAAAGTGCATCATAATCACAGTTTCTTTCTTTTTTTAAAGAGCCTTTCATTTTATTGCCGTTTCACAGAATAATTTAAGGCTCCAACCCCCCCTCCCTTCATCCATCCATCCATTTTGTAAGTAAACTTTGAAAATGAGCTAAAAAGTGCTAGGAATTGTGAGAATTTGAAAAATTATTTTTCCAAACCTGAACCTAATTTTTAAATTTTTACTACGAGAGCGTTGGAATTAAAATCGAGTTATAGGAGCAGACTGTTGCATGTATTTGTGGTAAGTGGGTCTTGATATAATGTCTGGTGTGCACCTGCAGAGCAGAGACAGCAGATTATTACAGATGGACCTGAGCAGGTGTGGTGGAGCCCAGGAAGATGTACGACTGCTGTGACTGAAGAACATTTTTCTTGAAACTTTATCTCTCTCTCTTTTGCCTGATTATTTGATGAAAACTACACAGTGACTGTAAACACAGCAGCAGTGTTATGCCACTTTAATATTTTTGAATAGTACATTAGTGATTTTAAAAAAGCATTTTTTGGGGGTTATGCATCTTAACATTGCATGTTTGCTCTGTAAGTACATGTCATTATTACCTTGTTGTAAGGTTTATAAGATACAGAAGCATGTTTGAAAATTATTGTAAAGTCTAATTGCTATGATTAATCAGATTCATCAGAATGACTTTTTGAGTTAAAACGCATAAGATTTGTTCTGTTATATTTCATTTGGATTTATGAGCTGTAAAGCGACCTGACCACCAACCTCAGACAAATAATTGCAGTTTTGCTTGGCCTGGTGTTTTCTCACAGAATGATCTAATGAGCCTGTCATGTCTCCATTGGCAGCTGCCCATCTGGCACCTCACCAAACACAAACATGTTATTACAAAGTGGGTGTAACTTCCTTATGCCAATCACAAAGTGCTGGTTTGGCAATTCTGGATTCCTGTGGTTTGCAGATGTTGGTTTTTGCTCTGACAACCTTTAAAATAAGCTACTTTGGGCTTTCCCATCATTAATAGCTATTAGAAATTATTTTTGAATTGAAAATAATGATAAAAAAAAAACTTATCTCCAGGTCATGCAGACTTTAAGGGTGATTTTTGGTCTGTTTTTTTGGTAATAGTCAATGAGCAACACAAAATATTTTTTCTTAGATCAGTATTATATTTAACAATGTTGAAATGCATTCTGTGTGTGTTGCATAAATGCTATGAGGCTCATTTATTCAAAACCAGTGTGGATTTGGGCACTGGAATAATTGCAGGACAAGCTGCATGTCTGATTCATGAAACTTTGCGTATTCTGTCCATTCCCAGGGTGAGAACTGTCTGGTGTTGATAAATCTGGTGACTGGAAAGAATCCTAAAGTAAATACTACGCCCCATTTTTATCCAAAGATTCAGTGGGATTGTCCACAGATTTAGTGACACAAATGAGCTGAAGATTCTCCAGATTTAAAGTGACTTTGTTCTGCTAATTGCACATCTGATTAATTTGAGTATGATATAGTCACATATTTGAAGTGATGAAAGAAGTTTTGACACTGTCTGACAAGCATTATGCTGCAGACACCAAAAGGATAATTCACAAACAAGCATGCTGACACATTTCTTTTGGAGCAAAGTTCCTCCAACTGATGGGAGGGAGACATATCTCTGCTTTAGGACTTTAATGTTGTGCTCCTGTGAATGTCAAATGGTCACTTCCCAGATTTCCTTCTAAAAACCGTGGTGTTGGGAGCGCCTGCACTCCTATGACTTTTGAACACCAAGTTCCCCTCTTTTAAAGCGGTTTTAGATTTTTAGAAAATATGCATAAGAATAGTCCTTACAAGAGAAATACGATGTAATGACCACTTTGCATAAAAAAAAAAGCATCTGTGTGATCCAGGAAACCTTTGCTTCCTGTGTGAAATTATACATCCAAAACTGCAGACTGTCGTGTATCCTACCAAAATCCTACTGTACAACAGCCATGCTTCTAAGAAATGATGTGGTTCTAAAAATACTTCTTTTTAGAAGCAAAAAAGGTTTTTTTTTATGTTTTATTTTTACTCAGATATACTACAAAAAGTAAAGAAATCCCCTAAAATGTTGCACTAGTACGCTCTAATAGTATGCACAGGTTGATTTTTAATTGCAAGTTCACATTAATATAAGCTTGCCTCTATTATTTGAGACCTGAGTTTTAGGCATATCCTGCGCTCATTTCTAAATTGATGCATCCTGAAATGAGTGCGTAATTGATTCTTCACGTATACTTGTCTGCGGTGTGCATGACTGATAAAGGAGGGCCAATATGCAATGTTTATTCTCAGGGCAGCAGTTTATGGGAGAAAACGACAGTCTTTGGTTGCTTAAATCCATGTAAAGTAAAGTCAGAATTTTTAATGATTATAAAAATGTTAAACTACTTGGAAAATGGCAAAAGAAAGAGCAATATTTTACTGAAGAAGAGAAGAATTTTACTTAGAACTGGTACAAACATGCCCGGCAGATGTTAGTCAGCGCTCAGAGAACCAGAATTACTGGAGATATGTCTGGTTCATAGATTTCGTGTTGCGAAAATGGAAAGCAGAGACTCACTGCCAACGCCCGGCTTCGCATTGACCAATGTTATGTTTAGAAGTTATACCAACTGTCATCAGATGCAACTGGGATTAGCAGATAAACTTGGACTACTGGTGATCTTAGGGAGATTTACTTTTTGCCTCCCTGCTGTCATCCTTGTGTCATGCTGAAGTCCATTGCTTTATAGACAAATAAGCTGTCTTGGTTTGACCGATTATTTTGTTCACAGCTAGTTAGTGCCTGCCTTGTTTTTTTTTTTTTTTTTATCTGCCAAAGTATTGCATGTCTTGCATGACTTTTTCCTTTGCGCTTGTGCTTTGACTTCTTTATTATCTCATAAACCCTTCACTGAGTCACTGCACCGCTCAGTAGAGCCACTGTTGTTTAATTTGGAGTCAGTCTCAAATCATCCTGCCATTGTAAAAATTCAATACACAAATGCCGTTTATATTACTGTTTGACTAAGACTTTTTGGAAAAAAAAAACTGCCCAACAATTCCTTATTCTCCCCACTTTGAGAAATAAAAATCTTGAATTTTATGCAGTGGTTTGGATTTTTTTAAGCTGAAGTTTTGTGCAAATTTATGAGATGTTTGTAGTGGTTTGCAAAAGCATTCATATCCTGTGATATCTTCTCAACTGGTCAACAACAAACCAATGTCTTTTGCTGGAAAAGTGGTCGACCACAACGTAGCACAATTTTGTAAAGTGGGGGAATTGGTAAGCTTTTCTTACCAAGAAAAGTCTGTAAAACTTAGAGTGCATTTATATTAATCCCCTTAATTCTGACTCTCTAAATAAAATCAAGTGCAATCCATCACATTAAGAAGTCAATTAATAAATAGAGTCCATCTGTGTCTAGTTTTACCTCGGTATACATGCAGCTGTTCTGTGAAGGGCTCAGAGGTTTATTGGAGAACATAAGTGAGGAAACATTATCATAGAGACCAAGGGACACTGCAGAAATGTCAGGGAGAAAGTTGTGGTGAGGTTTAAAGCAGGGTTATAAAACAATATCATTGGAACATTTTAAAAAGAACTGCTTAATTCATCATCCAAAAATAAAATAATCTGAAAACCTATTAAGACATGGACATCCACCGAAACTGAGAAGAAGTCAAGAGGCAAATGGCAACCCTGGTGGAGCAGCAGAGATCCACAGCTTCGGTGGGAGAATTTGTTGACATACATTAGCTGTGTACTCCAAAAATCTGGCCTTTATGGTAGAGTAGCAAGAAGAAAACCCAAAGAAAATCTTAGACTGGCTCAATGGTTCACCTTCCAACTTGACCAACTGGACAACGACCCCAAAACATACAGCCAGGGATGCAATGGAACAACTTAGCTCAAAGCATAATTCAGATGTTGGAATGGCCAAGTCAGTGACCAAGTATAAGTAAACATTTGTAGCAAGATGACCACCCCCAAAAATGTATGTTCTCAGATGGTCACCATCTTGTCTTAATGAGCTTGAGCTATTTTGCAAAGAATGGATAAAGATGTTAGTCTATAAATGTGTAAAGCTGGTAGAGACATACCCCAGAGACAAAGTATTAACTTAGCAGGGCTGAATACAAAAGAATGCTTTGCTTTTCAGATTTTTATTTGCAAAAAAAAAAAAAAAATTATGAAAACCACGACTAATTTTCCTTCCACATTGCAATTACTCACTATTTTGTGTTGATCTATCACATAAAACCTTAATAAAACATAGTGAGGTTTGTGGTTGTAACCTGATAAAATGTGAAAAAGTTCTTGGGGTATGCACGGCACTATAATAAACTTTGAGTCCTTTTGCCTTTTATTTTGTTTTGTGTTTTGCTTTGACCCTAATTCTTTTGATCTTCAAAAAAAATCATTCTTTCTCCAAGAGTTTTAATTAAATTAGTATTTATAGGCACATAGTTAAGTTCTGTGTTTTGACTTTTTGAATTTGCTTCACCAAAGGTAACATGGGGAAAGTTTGCAGAAGCTGTGCTGTAATTGGTTTACATTTAGCTTAAAAGGTGAAGCCTGCTTCAGCCATAATGGGTCTTTTCCCCAGATGGACTTTGCAACCAGGATCTTCAGACTGAGTTCCATTTTGAGGTTATGGTTTTACTGGGGGAAAAAAAAGTCAGTCTAAACTGTGTGAAACTAATGTATGAATTGGATTTCCATAGTGTAACTATTTATTTGGGTTAGGAAACCTGCCCTGACTGTGATATGTGGGCTTTCCAGTAAATATGTTTTATGGGATTGGACTTATGTGAGTCAGTCTTGGCTCAACACTTGGTTTAGATTATTATGGGACTGTGATTTTAAGGAGAAAATAGAGTGAATCAGATCAAATTCAGTTTTTTGGCAGAAGCTTACCCTGGTTGGCAGAAAGATCGATATCTAAATAAAACGTTGACTCATTTTTCACTCAGGTTAGATTTAACTTAAATGAATTATCCTGCTTTCTGGCTCAGAAACTTTGCTTTTGAACTGTCTAAGTTTTGCTCTGTTAAAGTTATTGGGGTGCAGGGTGTTATTTCTGGTACAGATAATCCATTTTGAGAGTTTAGAAGTACTGTATATGTAAAGAGCATCTGTTACAGAGATGTGTTTCTTTGCTCGGTCTGCAAAGCATTAAATAGGTCAGTAATATTTCCCCTCTTTTGCTGCGGCTTTGTAAAACGCTCAGAATACTGAGCCAAATTATTAGCATGGATAGAATCCAGAGCATTAATGGTAACCAGGCAGTGTCGGATGACATTGTTATTGCAGCCGTTCTCAGGAAAGTGAGGGGAGCTGAAAATTTATATTTGATTTATAGCAGGGTTTGAATTTATGTTCTAGCTCTCGATAGGAAAGTAAGTAATCTTTGCCCGAATTCTCACAAGAGAGGGCCCCACAGCATCTGGTGCTAGAAACATCTCTGTATCAAACAGTTCCTTCCAGTTTCTCTTTGCAGTGCTTAACCACCAAGAATTTACACCTGTAGGGGATATAATATTACTGTGTTCATTGGACTGGATTCAAGTCTGAGTATTGAGAAATTAGCAGACGAGGGGAAATGAGCCATTCATTGTGGGAAATGTCAAAGATATAAAAATTTTGGAGTTATATTCATCTACCCCTAATTCAATGTTTGACTGAAAATAAGAGAAACAAATTCAAAATATACAAAGCCTTGAAAAAAATATAGATGTAAAGAAAGAATTTTTATATAAAATGTTTTGTCAATCACACATGAGAAGCATGCTCAATACCAGGGGCGTCAGAAGCATTTGTAATGTGGGGGGGGGGACATTGGCTAGGGCTGGAGTGGCTAACACACGGGTTACGAGCTGCATGCAGCTTTTGTCTCTCTCCTGTGCGCCTCGCAGCGACTGGATTGGTCTGTCAATGTTCTCATTTTAACTGCAGTCTGTAGAGTATTTTATTTTGAAAAATCTTTTAGCACAGTTAAAAAATATATTTTTGAAATGTGAGGGGGACACATCCCAATTAAACAGAAAACTGTTTAATTACACATTTGACAGATCTTGTCTCATTATGTGAAACACAAGCACAACGTGGCACTCTCTGTTAGTGGACATGCAGCTACAGTATTTGAATTAATAAAATGCAGAGAAATACATTGTTATCAACTTATACTGCTAACCATAGTTAGCCTGATCCCTGAGTAAACCACTTGGCAAATCCCTCTGCTTTTCCATTTTGCAACTGGAACTCATTGGGGGTGATCTCAGTCTCAGATCTGAGTCCAAACTCCAGTATAAAGCAAAACAAAGTTCATCTTGTAAAGAGGAAAAGAAAAAAACTAGTTTAGAAACAAAGTCGTAATTTTTCTCATTTAGTTGCATCTTTTGTATGAATCAGAACCACATGATCCTCTAAAAACAAAGAAAATTCTTCATACTAGTAGTAAGGCTAAAATCACATTTGACTGGGTGTGAATGACTGTAATGGAAAATGCAGCATGTTTTCAGGACTACCTCTGAAAACCAGATTTTCTCATTCAGCTAATGCATGTTAAAACAAATTCCAATTACCATCTAGATGTGATAGTATGCATTACAACAGCATGCGTCCGTTTCAAAACAACCTGTGTACTAAACGGGTCTTTTCAGTCCAGACTTGTCACCTGCTGAAACCACTAGATGCTTTATGTACTGAAGTAGATAATGGTGAGCAGTAAAAATCCTGTATGAACAAAGAATCTGAAAACAGCTTTGAGAAGTAAAGAATTTGATATAATTAAAACGAAAGAGGAGGTTGGTGTGTCACAATATTTAACATGTTCCTGTCATTAAGCATGTATTCAGTCAAACCAAGCCAGTTGAACTCCTTCGCTTCAGGCAGAGACATTCATCCCCAGCCTGGATGGAGTCATCCACCGTTTTCCTGTTGAGAACCATGTCCTCCGACTTATAGGAGCTGATTATTATCACAGTTGCTACATCACTCAGTTATGAACTGCTCCTGTATACCCTGAAGGTCATGGCTTGAAGACGCCAACAGAACCATATCATCTGCAAAAACTGAAGCTTATCAAATCAGACACCCTCCTCTCCTCGATTAGACCTTGAGATCCTATTCATGAATACCACTAGCAGGATCAATGGCAAGGGTAGCCTTAGTGGAGTCCAGCCTGCACTTGAAACATGTTCAGCTTTGTACCGGCTATGAGCACATAGTTCCTACTTTGTGCTCATAGCACAAAGCAGACAGCCCTAACAGACACAGTTTAAGGCATTTTAATGCTTTCTAATAGATTTCTGTGACGTACTTTCTTACTTTAATGTTGCAACAAATAACTTTTTTTTCCACTGAAATTACATCATGATCACAATGTGATCTATCTAATAAATAAATAGATCAGGACTATATTAAAATGTTAAAAAGTTACCATTTGAAACTTCTGTTTGTAGTGCAAGGAAAGCTGTGTTGTATTTCCAAAATATCCATGAAACAAAATCTCCAAGTTTTGTTTCTTGTGGACATCTGCTTTACTAAAACATTTTTGCTAACATGGTTCAGTTTACACAAAATTCACTTCCTTGTCATCAGGCGGCAAACTTTCCAGCTGCAGACTGCTGCACTGGAGGAGGCTTGGGAACATTGGAACAGATCTTTAGCAGAGTGGGAAAACCGAGGGGGCCATTAGAGTTTGAATATCCACATGAGTTTTGTGCATCTGGAGAAAACTTAAGACAGTGTCCCCTGAGGACTTGTCTGTTGGCTGCTGCTGGTGCAGGGTTGGGTGGTAATAACATTCAGACACACTCACCAACCACCTTATAAAGCACAACTGACCAATCATTAACACTGATAGTGAGACAGCCAATCACCTCACATGTTAGTGAATTTATGTATCAGTAGTACCTGAGCCTCGAAAATCTTTCTCAGTCTCTCATCAGATATTTAGTTTTAGTATTACTTGATAAAATGTTGCAACATTTTCAGTTGTTTTTAATCTTACCTTTTTTACCACAGCTGTTTCATAAAGAGGATTTTAGATGGAGGTTTTTGTTTTAATCTTAGTTATTACATCCTATTTACCAAAGCACAGTTGATAAGAAGCTAAGCCATTATTGACTTTGTTGTTATTTACCTTATACTATCTCCTAAGTATTGCAAGCAGTAGAGCAAACACATGAAAATGTTTCAACTGCACAGCTTGAGTGCTTTCTCAAGCTTTCTTCCCAATAGCACATTGACAATAGCACAAATGCTCTGTTTTCTGGCACTTTTACTGCACTTCTGAGTTGCTGAAAACTCGTATCTTTGCATTATTATCTGCTGGCAGCGATGATACAAATACCTTCTTTATGGTTTGGTAATAACTGCCTTATTTTTCCTAGGGACACAGAGCGTTATTTATCTCTGGCAGCGTTCATGAGGATTAATGATGCATAATTCTGTTGGAGTTGTCTGGCGTACAGCACCAGTCGGAGGGATCTGGAAGGTTATCAGAGCAATAAATCCCAAGTTTTTCTCTGTTGTTTGTCACGAAGCAGTGCTTCAGCCAGTAGTTATGATGCCTCCAGCTTGTTCTCTCCCTCTCTTTGTAAGCTTTCACCAAAATAACATGACTTGTTTAAAGTGTGAATTGATAATGTGGAGTTTGATCGCACAATCTTAAAGTTCAAAGTAGGTAGCTGTTTTTAAACTCCCGTCCTTGATACTGTGTCTGCCTTCAGCTGTGAGGTTGGAACGCGCAACACACACGCCTGATCTGATATTCAGACTTTCATTTTAGCTGTTTTTTCAATTGCCATCATCCATTTCTGTATGTCTATAAAGTGAAAATTAAATTAGGTGTGCAGACTGTTACATGGGTTTAATCTATACCCACCCAGCAGCAGCAGCACCAGTACTTCTTCCATCATGGCTTATTTTCCTTGTTTAATTTATTGAATAAATTGCCCCTTTAACTTGTCAAGCATGAGGAAGCCATCCATAGTTTTTTTCTATGATCCAGGCAGAGGGGAAGATCCAGTCTATTAGTGCAATGATAGGGTCGTTGCTGAGGCGAGCTCACTGATTGAATGGCATCCTTGTCAAGGTCAGGCCCAAGCTAAGAGCTATTTTCTGCTTACCTGTGCAGCCAGCCGGCCACAGAATCTGCACACAAACTGCCTCTGCACCAGTGAGCTTAGTAAGCGGAGAAGCTCATCACGGATATTTCCAGCTGGAAACATGAAGAGAAACCTCTGTGTCTGCAGAAAAGAACACAAAGGCATGAGTAATATGATAAGAGGGATCTCACTATGGTGCATGAATCTATCAGGAATGTATTTTTTTTTTTCGTATTTGTGTCAAAGGAAGATTCACATCCGCTCATTGTGTCCCTGTCAAAGGAAAATGATGTGTTAAATGTGAAACACTTTGTTTGAGATGTGCACATTGGCTCAGAGGTCAGGCTGACAGTACAGATGTTTAGTCTGGTCAGTTCTGATGAATGTAGAGTGTCAGCTTCATTTTGAGCCTGATTTCCTTAAAAA
Source organism: Anableps anableps (assembly GCA_014839685.1). Taxonomy (NCBI): domain Eukaryota; kingdom Metazoa; phylum Chordata; class Actinopteri; order Cyprinodontiformes; family Anablepidae; genus Anableps; species Anableps anableps. Next base: position 21,174,165 of record CM026084.1, read on the forward strand.
CACCAGTGTCTTGCTGAAACAATGTACCAAGACCACAATGAGTCAAAGATGTGACTGCTTAGGCTGCTTATACTTTGAGACCCACTTCACTCCACTAGACAGTAGCCACATTTTCAATTGAAAGAATCTTTTCCAGGAATCAGGGGAGCTTTCTGGTGCCATTCTTTAAATCTCCATGCACGTAATATAGTTCTGGCAGGGAGGTACTAAAAATACCTCTGTAAAACTTGAGGGTCATTTTGGACTTAAGGTAGAAAGAGCTGATATATGACTTGAACTTGCTCAGTTGCTTGAAACTGGAAACTTGTGGTGAAAAACTTGAGACTTGACTTGGATTTGCTCCGAAAAGTCTTGAGATAGACTTGGGCCTGCCCCAAAGAAAATTTACTTTGTTTTATTGGGAAAGACTTGAAATTCAACTTAGAATGAAAGACATAAGTCCTGATTTGAACTTGGCTCAGAGAGACTTGAAACTTGAACTTGGATAAAAAGATTTGAGACTTGACTAAGGTTTGCCATATAGAAGCATGAAACCTAAACTGGATTTGGAGTGAAAGGTTTGAGTCTTGACCTTTTCTTTCAAAGATGTGAGAGTCAATTTAGGTTTGTGGTGAAAGACTTGAGACTCAGCTTAGACTTTGCCCTCAAAAACTTGAGAATCAACTTGAATATGAGGTAAAAGTCTGAAGCCTAACTTGGACTGGTTCAAGGTGAAAGACTTTAGACATAGCTTAAACATTCCACTCAAAGACCCGAGACCCAAACTTGGGGTGAAAGACTTAAGACATGACTTAGACTTCCCCCTCAAAGGCTTGAGAATTTACTTGAGTTTGAAATTAAGGTCTGAAGCCTCATTTGTACTTGACCCTCAAAGACTTGAGACTTCACGTTGGAAAGAAGCACTTGAGACTTAACTTTGACCTGCTCCTAAAAGACTTGAGTTTTTACTTAGTCTTATCCTTCAAAAACATGAGACTTGACTTGGATTTGTAGCAAAAGAGTTGAGACTGAACTTGGATTTGGCCCTCAGAGACTTGAGTGGGACTTGCCAAAGACTTTGAGACTTGACTTGGACTTCTATTTCAAATTCGTGAGACTTGACTTTCATTTGGAGGGAAAACTTTTTTTTTTTTTTTTTTTTACGTGTCCTGTCCGGCAGTGTGGCACTCAGAATTGTCGTCTGAATCTCAAGGTAAGGCCCAACAGATTTGCTTTCACAAGCGGCGCATTATGGCTTTTGCCATGATGTTCCCCTAGGTATATATATGAAACTTTATTAAAAATTGTTTGGGTTTGTTTCAAATGTAATAGACACAAAGACGAAAAGAAAAAGAAAAAAAAGGTGAAAGGGAAGAAAGAAAAATGGAGGAAAGATTTAAAGAGAAAAAAGGAGATAGAGGTAGAAGAGAGAAAATAAGCATAGAGATAAAACAAGTCAACACTGTTGAAGTCTGCCTCGAGACCTGCAGAAAGAGAAAACAAAACAAAGAATCCTCAACAACAAACAACATATGCATATATAATAATAACAGTTATAACTTCAATGGAAAGTGCACAGTACAAGGTAATACAAGATGTATTTAGTGGCAATCGCAGCCCGACTGAGAATGTATCTAACAAACACCTGAATCTAGACAGCTGTGTGTGTATGGATGTGTGTGTGAGTGTGCTTGTGTCTATAAGGTTTCTCTCTAAGAATATTTGATAGTCGATGTGGGGCCCACAGATCCACCCCCCTGGACATGCGGACAACACGAGGAAGACTGGAGCCACAGACATGCAGTGGGCCCCCCAAGCACAGAGGCCCCGCCAGCAACCTGCTATGCTCAGGTCACAGACAAAGAGACCTGAACCCCGAGAGCAACCTTCCCCTGACCCCCCCAGCAGAAGCTGAGCCAGGGCACCCAGACCCCGGCAAGCAGCCACCAGGGCAAGCCGGCACATACCCTGGCCCCAGACACCAAGAGCCACCAATGCATTGGCATGCAGAGGCACCCGCCACCAGAGGGGAGTGTGACACATTTTAGCGGAGATGATCCAGGAGAGAGGGTAGCCCAGAACTCATCCTGACAGATAAACAGCCACACACAAAAACATTCCCACTCACACGCAGACATTCACATCCACTCGCCCAACATAAAGAAAAAAAAAAAAGGGGGAGGGGGACGTTAAACACCCACTTTCACTCCCCATACACACTCTATACTCCCAGGTCCAGGTAACTTCCCTCCAAAGGGGAAACTTGTCCCCGGACCCAGGAGATGGTCCCTTCTCTCTTGGGTGGAGAAGAGCAGACAGTCCAACCCTCTGCAGCAACAGCAGAGTAGCCCATCAGCCAGGACTAGAGCCCGGTGCATGCCAGCAACCCCAGGCAGCCCATGAAACAACACATGAGCCTGCACCAGCCAGGAACCTGCATTCGAGCCTACCCACCGCTCCAGGCCAAGTACAACCCGCCAGCCACCCCCGTGCCAACACAAGGTGCACCCCACCGCCCCACCTGCCTGACAGTGATCGTAGGCCGGCCCCAGGCCAGTGGCCAGAGCAGCAGGAAGAAGCAGCAGGGTGTCTAAGTTGTATATAAAATTGGGGCCCAAGCTGCCATGAAGTCACGGAAATGGAGGACCCACCCTGTACTTCAGTGGCAAACCCATACCCCAAGGGCCTACATGAGTGTTTGTTGGTGTGATGGAGTGGGCGGAGCGAGTGGGTGATCGGGAATGGGGAGGAAAGGACTGGGATGGCAGATTGCCCTCCCAGGGATACAGCTCCCCCGCTGACCCCAATAGGCACCCCAAGACCTGAGACCAAGACCCACCAGGGGAGGGAGGTCCAGTACATCTACCCAAAGGCAAGTGGCAGCAACACTATTAGGGGCCAAGGCCATGGATGTGCACAGAGCCCTGAGAACTGACCAGGACTGGGGACAGCAACCCAACCCCCTGGAACCATCCAGACCCCCAAACCCAACTCCCAGTCCAACACCCAACCCTCCAGCCAAAGAAGCCACCAAATACCAACAAGACAGCCAGCCGGGAGTGCTCGCACAGCCACAGACAGTGCACCATGGCGACCAAGAATGCACCTCCACCCAAACAAAGGAACCAATCAGCCCATCCAACGCAACCTCCAAAACTTTTAAGTAAAAGTTACTTGACTTGAACTTGGAAAAAAAATTACGTGAACTTCTCTGAACTCTAGCTTTCAGAGGAAAGAGCAAAATAAATTTAGAGAAGAACAAATCAAACACCCCTACTGTTAAATTGAAGAATGTTTTGTTGGGTGTTGATGACTGGTAATACCTGAGTTAGATTGTTTTTGTACAGATATCTTCCTCATCAGCTAGTAAATAAATTATTTTACAAAACACAATTGCAGCACTTATTAAAACCCACTTTTCCCCAGCAGTATAGCTCTGAAGTGAATTTTCTGCACTGCCACATCAAATTTAGCCAGGCCTGACCTGTGCTAAGCCGTTGACGGGAGCTGCCATTTAGTGTATGTTAAAAAAAATCCTCTGAAACATGGATCGCACTCGCTTGCTGCCGCCTCTAGGAGATCAAAGCACCGTGCAAATCCACCATACTGTGTACAGGGGAGTTTGTGGAAGTGGTGGGGGGTCCAGAACAGATTCACCTGTGCAGAGGCCAAGCATAGCTGCATTCCTAACAGCTGGAACCCACTGACCACAGAAAGGATTAGAGGCTTTAGCTGCACAGGTCTCCTCATCATCTTTCTCTGCCAGAACCTTGTCAGGCAGCATCCCCTGCAAACATAAATACCATTTTCTGATCACTTAATAACACCTCCATCCTCACTTTTATGCGTGCTCACTCCCTACAAATCAGCTCCTGTGCTTTTATAGCCACAATTGTCTCTGCAGATAAAGAGGGCAACCCAGCAGTTTGGGACTCCCAGCCCATGAATCTGTTGTGGAGGGATGTTATTCCTTCCCACCCCCTCCAATTCAGATAAATATCACCGTACAGGTTGCCATTGTAATGCTGCTGTTGCTTGGCTTCTGCATCCAAGCTCATCCCCTAATGCCTGCCAGGTAAACCCATCTGCCTCTCTGTTGCTGCATTGGGGGAATTTTGGCTCTCACTGACTCTGAAACAACATCACCTTGTTTATCGTGCAAATAATTCACCCCTTCCGGGCTACAGAAACAAAATCAAGGTTGCATGTTTAACAAGGGAGTCGAGAAATGAGAGGAGCCAGACAGGAAAAAAATCAGGTGTTTCCTTTTTAGATAAACCTGGTGCCTGGAGACAGCGACACATCCCTAATTCCTATGCAGTGCGAAGATGCTGCATCAAAATGTGTTAAAGGTGTGTGTGTGTGTGTGTGTAGTGTAGAGGTGTTGAAAGGTTCATATAATGTGTGAGGCCTTCAGTCGCTCCTCTAGCAAAGCACATAGATTCTTTAAGGGACATTCTCGTCACATTTAACATCACAACCTATAATGAAGAAAACTGGCTGTTATTAAGTTTGGTTAAGTTTGTTCTTTGAAACTGTCCACTGTCCACAACCTGGTTAGCTAACATTTAATATATAATATACACAATATATGTATAATATAATATAATAACTGTTATCTATAGTAACTGATGTTGCACAGTTAAAATAGAAAAAAGACTGGATCAGCACACTTTTTGTATTGTTTGAAATAATTATTGTTATTTCAGAGCAAGAACATAGAATAAACAGCAGAATTTAGTAGTAGTTCTCGAGGGTTTTTTGTCTCAGATTAAGTATTATACTTTTTTCCCATTCTCCTCTTTATACACAAGTACAACGAGCTGGTAATACCTTGTTAATTAGTCTGGCTGTCTGTTCATGTAGCTAGTATATAATTAGCTGCTTAGCACACCTCCTAGTCATGGCACGTCATCAGTGTGATGGGTTGTGCTCCTTCAGTATCCACCATGTATGAAAACAGTTGAATTTAGATTTGAATTTTAGGGAGGGAAAAATGTAGTACAGTACACCCCCAGTATTCGTGGGGGTATGGGACTACAGCTGCCCATGAATAGTTACAAATACTTGGGAACCCAACTGAAAATGCTTATAACAACCTATTTTAATGATTCAGACACCAAATATATAATAAAATGCATTAATATGCACAGTGGAAACCGTCTTGGCAATATTCCTTATCTCTGTTCTTGGGGGTACAGTCAATCAGTGACAAGGACAATAAATGGAGCTTCTGGACTGGCTGCTTTACAACTGCCAGTCAGGTCAAGTAGCACTGTGCCTAGGTATTATAGCTTTCCAAGCTGCATTTTCTTTGGAATATTTTAGAAAAAAAACGAGTGAATGGGGGGAATTTTCTGCGATTGATTTTACGTTCCTCAGAAAAATCTATGAACAGATGAATCCACGAAAACTGAGCCGTGAATTAAGGGGGATCCATGTGTTTTTTTTTTGTTTGTTTTTTTGTTTTTTTTTGCTAGCTGACCAGCATTGTGCGGCAACAGGCGAGGGGAGGGGAGTGCTACACTACTACCTTCTCCATACAGCTAGAGAAAACTCGGGTCAGTTTCTGTGGCATCTCAATAAAAGCTCTTTCAACCTTTAAAAAAGCTGTGACAGAAAATTTCACCGTATGTTTTAAAACCCATGGTGGATGCCTGTAAACAGTCCATGCCTTGTGTATCACATTGCCTAACAATTAACACACCCCCAGGCCCTGTATTTTTATTCACTGGGTGCATAAAAGTTTTCAAGAAAAATCACAGCTGAAATCCTCCTGAAATCCCAGAAAGAAACAGTTTTCAGAGATACAGAGGGATCAATTAAGTAAAAGGATGAAAAACAAGCAAATAGATTTTTTTATTCCAAATTCCTAATTACTGCTTCTACTATGAACAAAACAACTGCATCTTTTACCGAAAGAAGAAAATAAAAACTAAAAGTAGATTAGTTATCTCTTGACTTTTTGCAAACATTTAAATAACTTGGATGCTTTTGTGGGTGGGCATTAGCATTGATGTTACACTGTTTGGATTAATTATGTAATCTTGTTTTGCCCTCTAGTGTATGTGCATCTTTGTTGCTGATTTTAATTGATATTCATTTGCACAGAATTATAATTTAAAATATGTAATAAGGAAGCTTTACTATGACTTATGGCAGTTTAAGAAATATGACTGTATTGGTTTTATTAAGATGGATAAATATTTACTCACTATGTTTTTGTTCCTATAGAAACCAGTTGTTGCATTGGGTCAAATTGAGTTAAGTAAAGCAACAGCGTTGTATCTTCTTAGGTTTCGGTTTGAAATCAGCAGCAACAATGACTGATCCTTGGAATATATAGTAAGCACATGATTGCTTTGATTACCAATGTACACTTTGCATCTCTTCATGAAGGTGTTTAAGCAGAAATGCCTTGAATTTTCTCTCTTAAAGTTTTTTTTTATCTGAGAAGTATTTAAACTTACTCAGAGCCTCTTTTTTATTAGCTTGATTGTTACACCTTTATTGGACCTCGTTGTAGTGTTGTGGAAAGCTACAGAATGGATTTGTTGTGTTTTTAAGTGACAGCTGCCATGGGGAAACATGTAGGAGTGAACATGACCCCTGTTGTTACCCTCTGACAACACAGTCACAGTAAGCATGAGAGTGGGTTAAAATGGCGCTTATTTTTTTGGTGCACAAGAGCAAAACCTGTACTTAATGATGCTCTGAGGGAATCTTAAAATTATACTTGAAACACTTTCAGAAAGAAAAAAGAAAAGGCTGTACTTCATGCGTCTTTTGTTTAGTTAGAAAGGTTCTCACCAGAAGAGTGAGAACCTTTCTAATGATGGTCTAATGAGAGTGGAGTTATAAGTGAAGCATAGGCTAGGATTGAAATTGTGCAATAATGTATGGCAAAAATAACATTTGCATATAGTTGTTGATGAATATCACAGCAATAATAATGTAGTCAATAGAAATGTATAGTTTTTATTTTTATTTTGATGCTCAGAGTTGGGAAACACAGGTGAGTTTTCTGCCAGTGAAAGAAACACCAAAAAACACCAGCTAAATTTTGTAGTAATGCTAAAGTAAACATGCTGATTGTGCCAAATACCAGTTCTTTTTGATGTTTTCTAAAGTTGGGATTCTGATATGCTGATGTTAGAGATTAATAGACCAGGTTATCTGCCTCAGCATCTGTTTTTTTTTTTTTTTTTTACCAGCAGACATTGTCCTTTGTAGCTTCTTGCCAAGGTTTGTTTTATAATAGTGTGTCCTTGAAAGAAGTGATGAGTACAATGGTCTTTTAGTAGCCGAGCCTTGACCAAGCTTAGGTCGAAGAGGTAACAGGTTGAAGATAGAACCCCAGGCATCCCTTTCTTCAATGTCACTCTCCATCTCAGTCTTGGGGAATCCTGAGGTGTTCCCTGAGCAGAAGGGGCATACAGCCTGCAGTAAGTCCTGGGTGTGCCTCAGGGTTTCCTCCCCATATCGCGAAAACCTAATGAGGGAGTCGCCCAGAAGGAATCCTGATCAAATGCTTAAACCACCTAATCTACTTCAAGTCCTTTTAAAGTGGAGGAGCATCTATGGTGTTTTCAGCTCCTTACCCTGTCTCTATTGCACTTAGTCACCTTATGGATGAACTCCTTTCAGGTGTTTGTATGCAGGACCTTGTATGAACAACTCACTTTGTCAGTTTTAGGTAATTGCCATGGTTTGCGGGTAATATACTTACTTGGCCATGATCCACAGCTGACTGACAGCTTGAAACCAGTTCTGGCATTTTTACAGTGCTTACAAACCATTTATATCTTGTCTGTCACTCAACCAAATGCAGTCCACACTCATTGATAAACTGTGAAATAGACCTTCATTACTGTCATGAATCTCAAAAACAGATGCTATTTGAAGCATTGTTAGGTACTAATGGTTAGCCAGCCACAATATTCTCACAATGCTCCCAAATCATTAATATCTTTTAATGCTGTCCTTTCAAGTCAAATTTTAGTACGAGATCTTGTTACACCCGTAGTTCATATTGAATTACCATTTTAAAGAAATTAGTCTCCTAGTTAATTAGATTTTTTGTGTGCTCAGTCTCTCTTCCTATACTTCTGATGCCGTACCAGTGGTGCCAAAATAATAGGAAATGTGCGAGTGTGGAAATTCTTGCACAGATTGCATCAGTTGACTATCAGTCAGCTTTAAATTGTCTCGCAGCCAGAGCTTGAAGCCGTATGACAACTGTGAAACACCCATTACCAAAGAACTGAGCAGTAGTACACAAGCCTCCCCAACATTCTGGTGTGTAGGAAAAGGATGGAGCAAAGACTCTCAACAGAAGACCACCAGGATCTGGATATTTGAAACTGAAATTGGGCTGGTCTTCCATCATGCTCTCTCTTTGAGTGTTGATTGCAGACCTAAGGGTCTGGTTGACTGATCTGAAAGGAAATTACCAGAGAGAGAGCTTATCCATGCCTTTGATTGATAATCAGCTCATTATCTTGTTGATTATTTACAGCTCTCCCTCTCACCCACTCTCTATTGTTTTAGCTGTGTCACCGGAGCAGAGCATGGCGACTTTTAATGGCTTGGCAAAGAGCCTGCTGTGTCGAGGCAGAGTTAAAACAACCATTCTAGCCTTGGCTAGTCTCCATTTTTACACAGTGCAGGATCTCATCCCACTTATCATCTCTCTGGGGGTAGGGAAAAAAAACTAAATACAAGCAACAACTGCAACAACATCTGCAACCGTGATGCGAGTGGTGCCCTAGAACCCCAACATGACTAACTGTGCATGAAATTGAACTGATTGGAGTTATTGACCAGAAGACTCGAGCTCCTGAGAGGACATGCAGGAGTTGAGGTGCAGGGTTGGGGGTGGGAGCTTGTGTGTTACCTGATTGAGTGAAAAATCTCAGCCGGTTGCTTTGATGGAAGCCACTTTACAGGAAAGAGTGATTTAATGGAAGCTGCCAGATCTCATCAATGTCAGCGCTCACAGTGCTCCAGCAGTGTTTTATATAAAAGTGCCTGCGATGACAGGCCATGATGGGCAGATGTTTGCTGGTTGTTTTAACTGCACAGTCAAGAGAAACACTCATTTCAGCTACTAACGACTGACTCTAGAAGAGGAGCCTAACTCACCATATAGCACCCTTACCCTTTCTCCTTGTAACTCCCTATTAATAGCCCTGTGGAATTTTAGCTGAGGTTGATAAGCCTATAATTAATGTGACCATCATTAGGAATGGCCATTGTCTGGGGGAAACCAGCTGAGGAGGTGAAAGCTGGGAAGAATAGAAACTTAAAGTGCATATGACATCATATATTAGAGCCAGAGACCTAAATATCTTGAAAGTATGAAATAAATAATTCACAATTGACCATTTTTCATATTTTTGAAATCAGATAAGTAATTTTAAAGTGCACTATTCCCAAGCAAAAAGTCTTTTGAGTCATGCTCGATGAAACAGGAAGACACCATATATGGAGGATGAGGTCTGTGGTGACACCATCCTGTCATTCTAAATGGATGTGAACACTGTTTTTTTTTTGACAAAAAATACCTTTTTAACAGCAATAAGTCATATAGGTGAATACAAGGATACTGTGAGCACTTTTGCTAAAAATATCTATGCAGAAAACGTGGATGAACTCTATCAAAATAAAGACAGGTAGAGAGAACATATTACTCTTCACTTATTTTCTTATCATAAATAGTTTCTCTGTTTGTAACCAGGATTAAAAAATAAATGGAAGTTTGGATTTAAGTGAAGGAACAACCCAAAGCTGATGGACAGGGACACAACACGGTTAATGCCATGGCTACAACCTGTAATAAGATCAGGGGGTAAACAGCCAGACCACCGGACCTTTTTTCCATTTTGGACATATGCTATTCAGCATAAATGCAGAATTACCTTGAAGAAAATGTTTAAGGCTGAAAGACTTATTGTTGTGGGTAAACTTCCTCTCAATGGTCAAAGAGAGTTCTCCAGCTTTCTTTTTCTTCAGTAATGGAGTTTTGCGCAATGAGTGTGGATAGAGGGCATTGGAGTCAAGTGCAGTGCTTATTGTTGGGGAATACTGTTCCTGTTGTCTCCAAGTATTTCTCTCTGTCAGTGCTCCTTAGCTGTTGGACTGTTCTTTCAGCTTCCAGGTTGTGCCTCCGATAGTGCTCACTGGAACATGTAGAAGTTTAGATATGCAGCTGTAGCCATTTCCATTAGTATTTTTTGCAGCAGTTCGACTTTGTTATGAAGGTCTTGTTGGTTTTACCAATCATACCAATTTTTACAATACTTTGGAAATGAGAAACCATTTTATTGGCCCCAAGTTATTATTAAACCAACTATTGAGTAGCAATTAACAGTAGAAATGGTTTCTAAATACTGAAAGTTTTCAGTTGGTTTCACAACTTTCTCTTAATTTTTGCACCTCCTTTTCTTTGTACTTTGACCAGTTTTATTGTGCATTTTTCTTTTTCCACAAGAAACAAAACAACACTACAACAACGCCTCCTTTTCTTCATGTGTTCAATACTTACAGGTACATAAAAAAAAAAAAAAAAAAAAAAAAAAAAAAAAAAAAAAAAAAAGAATATCATTAACAAATTTATTAGTTTTTGGCACTCATTTCAGAAAGTAAAACTCATTGTATAGATTCAGTACACATAGAGTGAAATATTTCAAGCCTTTGTTTCTTGTCGTTTTAATCATTAAGGTTTACGGACACTGAAAACCCAAAAATTCAGTGTCTCAAAAAATTTAAAAATTGTGGTGTCACACCCTAACCAGCAAATTAACTCAAAACACCTGCAAAGGTTTCCTGATCCTCTATATGGTCTGGGTCATGGGGAAGACTGCTTCATATAGAGGGTAAGCCACAGAAGATCATTGCTAGATAGTTGAGTAGAAGAAAAAGTTTAGTCGGAAAAGGTGTGGACTGAGGCTGGAGTCAGCGTATCAAGAGCCACTACACACAGATAAATTCTACACATGGGCTATAAACATCCTCATGTCAAGTCACTCCTGATCCAGAGACAATGTTAAAAGCATCTTACCTGGGCTGAGAAGAAAAACTGGACTGTTGCTCTGTGGTCCAAAGTCCTCTTTTCAGATGAAGGTAAAGTTTGCATTTCATTTGAAATCAAGGTCTCAGAGTCTGAAGGAAGAGTGGAGAGGCACAGAATCCATGTTGCTAAAAGTCCAGTGTGAAGTTTCCACAGTTGGTGATGATTTGGGGTGCCACGTTATCTGCTGGTTCTGGTCCACTGTGTTTTTTGAAGTTCACAGTCAACGCAGCCATCTGTCAAGACATTTTAGAGCACTTCATGCTTCTTCTGCTAACAAGCTTTATGGAAATGCTGATTTCATCTTTCGGCAGGAGTTGACACCTGTCCACTCTGCCAAAGGTACCAAAAGCTGGTCCAATGATAATGGTGTTACTGTGCTTGACTAAACAGCAAACCCACCTGACCTGAACCCCATAGAGAATTTGTGGAATATTGTCAAGGGGAAGATGAGAGACACCAGACCCAACAATGAAGATGACCTCAAGACTGCTATCATAGCAACCTGGGCTTCTATAACACCTCCGCAGAACCACAGGCTGATTGCCTTCATGCTATGCCACATTGATGCAGTAATTAATGCAAAAGGAGGCCCAACCAAGTATTGTTTGCACGGAAATGAACATACTTTTCAGAAGCCTGACATCTGTGTTTTAAATATCCATTTTTATTGATCTCGTGTAATATTCAAATTTTCTGAGACAGGAAACCTTTGCAGTTATTTTGAGTTAATTAACTGATAAAGGTGTGACACTAAAAGTTTCCAATATTTAACTTTTTCACAGTATTCCAACTTTACTGATATATGAAATTTTAGTTTGTAAGGATTAAAAATCTAAATGGCAAGAAATAAAGGCTTGAAATGTTTCACTCAATGTGTATTGGATCTCTATAATATCTGTGTTTCACTTTCTGAATTAAGTGACAAAAAATATTAAACTTTTTCACAATGTTCAGATTTTTGGAGATGTACCTGCATATGCCCTTTATGGGATGAAGTGAGCCATGTGAGGAGTTGATAAAGAATGACGGCCAGCCAGCTTCTCTGTGATGTGCAGATGTGCTGCTTTGTTTTTCAAGCAGCAGGATAACACCAAGCGTCATCTGTCAGCTACCCTGCAAGAAGCCCACTGTGGCTGTGTCCTCAGTAGATCTGAATTGCATTGCGATTGCATCATTAATAGAGCAGAAATGATTCCCAGCGAATCCGGGAGAATTCATTGACCCCTCAGGGAGAGACTAGAAACAAGACATTGTTTTTACAGGGAGAATATCTAACTAGAGGTCCCATTACCACATCATCAATATACAGAAGCTAGTGAGCAGGGAGAGGAGTAGAAAAGGAGAGGAGGGAATGTAATAGCTTATAGTGCTAATGGCAGTCTGAGCACTCAAGTCCCAAACATTCAGCTGCCTCATCTCATCTGGGCTGTGTAATTGCCCTCCTGGAAGCTGCCACGTGAAGCGGCTGCCTCCGCAAGTGAAGAGTGGCAGCTGCTGGATGTTGAAGTGCAGGTCTGGGTCAGGTCCCCAAGTGGGGCCCCTTGCAACCATGAGATGTCATAATTAATAGCTATCTGTTGGCCTGCAGGCCAGCTTTTTGTGGATAATTTGAGAGTTAGCTGCATTTAGGTAATTCAAAGGCGAGCCGAAAGTAACGGCAAATGTACTCTCCACTAAACATAAAGGATCAGGATTTTTGGAGTAATGCTCTTAAGGTTTGAACTCTAAGGTGTAACTGTAACAAACTGTAGAGGTATGTTTGTTTTCTTTTTACTTACTTTTAAAGCAAGAGAAGCTGAGGAATCTCCAGTTGGGATTACAGCCTGGATGTTCTAGACACATAATTGGTGATTTTGCTGAGCAGTTACACTCAGAAACAGAGTGAAAATCACTTTAAGGTCTGAAGAAGTTTATTAAATTTGAAGATTTTAAATTACTAAAGACTGTGTGTTGTATGCCTAGGAAACATAAACCTTATACACACAGCAGCGCTCTTCATTTCTTCACCTGGATTGTGTTTGTTGATATTTTTGCATTTGAAACATAAATGACTTAAAATGTGAAGTATAGAGGAGTTTAAACTGAGATGACTGACATATAATGATGTAATATTAATGATAGAGGTCACTCTCTTCATTTAGTAATAGAGTAATTGGGCCCAGAGGCTGAAGCTGGTAAGGTAGTCCAAGAGGACCCAAGACTTAAGTGGACTTCTACTGTCCTAAAATAACTTCAGTCTCAAACCCGTCATTGCAGTTTATACAAAAGCTATTTCATGAACCTTTAAACTGTTTGTGTTAGGTGAATATTTACACTGAAGCGAATGATTATTTTCGTGGTAAACGGACATAGAATTCCATAGGACACAGAACACGAATTTTGATATTTTTTCACATTAATAGGTTTTTTTGGTTTATTTTTCTCAAAAAGCCATATTTTTTTAATCATGATTGATTTTTAAATCAATAAAAGGGTAAAACATCCAAGAGGGTGACTACTTTGTATAAACACAGTACCTTCTCTTCCTATGTAAACAGAAATAATCATAAATAATCATCCCAGCTTCGGTTTAATTAATAATCCAATGAAAACATATGATTTTAAACCATGTTAGCACAAGTCATTTGCTACATCCTCTGGGTCCAGCTAATCTGGATTTATACTAAATGAAGACCTCAAGGGCAGTATCTATTGCAGGTAAGATATCAACTGCATATGATCTTTTAACTAGAGGTGTAATGATGCATCCAGCTCATAACGAGACAATGTTATTGGTGTTAGCAGCTAACATTTAGCCAGTTATGGTGTTTCTGCAGTATTTAGAAACTGCAATGTTGTCTGTTAATATTTATTTTTTCTTCAGAGAACCCAAAATACTGCCAAACCACTTAATAGTGACACACTTCGCAAACACTTTTGTTAATGATTTTGTTTTAGCCAACTCCACCAACTCAATCACTTCCTCGGGTGTTGAGCTTAAAGCACTTACCCTCACTTTCAAGGCTCAAATTGAAAGCTTACGTGTAATTCAACAGACAAAATGACAATGACAGAAACTGGATAGCGCTTCGTAAGATGGATTTCATGTTAATGAAAAATATCGTGGTGTTTAAATATCTCACTCCACCCCTAGTTTTAACAGAAAATCATTTAAAAAAAATATCCTGAACTTTGCCTTTAATGTATACTTATCCTCACTTTGCCTGCAGCGAGCAGCATGTACTGCATCCTACCCTCTGCTTTTCAGGGATCATTTTTGCTCTTGTTTGTATTAAGTTTCCTCACTATATCTAAATGTACCTAGAGATGTATCGCTGTGGTGTACCGTGGGAGTTTATTAATCTCCGGGGAGCAGCGTTCTTCCTTGTTAAGTAAATATACATGAGCTCCTAGTGCAGGATAGAAGCTGGGAGCACCTTCAGAAAAAAACCTTGTTCCCTCAGCTTCTCCTCTTTCTTCCTGTCCTCCTCTCGTTCTCTCGAACACGTCGCCTGGGGGCAAATCTCGCTCTGTCTCATCTGCTGCTTAATTTCACTGGAGCGGCCCCTCAGTAATGAAGCGCCTTGATGTACATTTGCCAATTTCTGCCTCTGCCACCGCAACATAATTGGGATGTGACTAAGCATGAATACCCAGCGCAGGGTTGGTTGACCTCTCCACGACCCCACGGATAGTGCTTTTGTCATAATGGAGGTATTATCTCACATGATCTGGGTGTGGGTAGAGGGGGACTGTCTGCAGGGTGCTGGGGAATGGAAATGAATTCATGCATCCCCCCAGTCCTGTTCGCCACAGAGGGGGAGCTGAAATAAGTGCGAGATACTTTTTTTTTTTTTTTTTTTTTTTTTTTTTTAACGCGCTCGTAATGAAGACATTTTCTTCTTATCTATTGCCGCTTTGTGTTTATTGGAGTAGGAGAGCAGCTTCTGGCAAAAAGCAGGGGTGGCTTGTCTTTTTTTCATGTGAAGGCAGTGAGTTTTGATGCAAGAGAGGATTTCTCTGTATCTGTGTGTGTGTCAGTCACTTCCCTGCGTGGGTGCACTGTGTATTCACATGTTGGTGTGTGTGTGCGTGTCTGCTAATGACCCTGTAAAATGACAAGCAGAGCTGGCAGGGAGAGTACAGCCGCTTGTCAGTGAGAGAGAGAAGGTGGAGGAGGTATGAGAGTTCAGATGTAGAGAGGAGGGGTGGGGTGGCGGCTGTGAGGTCAGTGGTTGGTGTGATTCACCATGCTGTCATCACAGAGGGACCGAGGCCCCCCAGTGGCCCTCTCTATTCCCACCTGAGAGGCCTGCAAATGGAGGGGCCGCGCTGTCATTATTTACAGCCTGCAGCTCCTAACCTTGGATTCGGAGCTCATCACTGCGAAGGGAAAATCAGATTGGACTTGACGTGTACCCGAACCAGTGACCTTGATAAGTGTGAGGTGCCTGCAGCAAGAGGTTAGGGGGGGGACAAGCTTGGTTTTGCACATACGTGTACATGTTTGTGTGTTTGTGTGTTACAACCAGGTGGAGAGTTGGAGACATGGTTGATCGACTGAATCATGACTCAAAATGCCACGTGGTCAGGCTGCTCAGGGACAACGATACAAAAAGGAACATCGGAGAGAAAAATAATATCATAGCCACGCTATTAAAACCACAGTTTATTACTGATGACATGAAATTAGTGTGCAAAATCTAGTCTATAAATAAACTCTGCTTTCACACCTATAGCAAATTGCAAAGTTATTCCTACCCCTTGAACTTTTCCCACATTTTGTCATGTTACAACCACAAATCTCAGTGTATTTCATTGGGACTTTATGTGCTAGACTAACATAAAGTGGTGCATAATTAGAAAGTGGAAGGAAAATGACACATGCTTTTTGAAATGTTTTACAAATAAAAGTCTGAAAAGGGTGTCATGAATATGTATTCACCCCTCTGAGTCAATAGTAGAACCACACTTTGGTGCAATTACACTAAAAACTCTAATTGTATAGACTGAAATTTTTGCCTACTGCTCTGTGCAGAATAACTCAGACTCAATCAATTCGGATGGAAAGCGTCAGTGAACGTCGTTCTTGAAATCTTGCTTTCTGATTGTTATTTTTCTTTAAAGGCCAGTTTGAAGCTTGGGATATTGTTTTTATAACTGTACCCTGCTTCAAATTGTTCTCTACCACTTTATTCCTGACCTTTTTGTTGTGTCCTGGTGTGACATTGAATTAATTGGATCAGACACAATTTTGATTAAAACTTTTTTTTTTTTTTTTTTTTTTTTTTTTTTTTTGCAGACAGGTGCATTATTATAAGACCAACTGTCAGATTTAGCATCCTAAGTCAAATAGTAGCTAAAACAAAAGTTTTAAAGACGTCAAATCATTAACAACACTGAGTAAAAAGTCTGGTGGCGAGCGGTTTCATTTGTGTCTTTATGCTCAGATTTGCAACATGATTTAGAAGGACATTATACAGCGATAGTTTGGATTTTTCGAGACTCGGGTCTGTTATGTTATTGTGTTAAAGTTTCCTTATCTGTATTACTTTAAGTCTGTAAAAAGGTAAACACATTTCAGAACGGTAGAAAGCTAACAGCGTGAATCCACTGTTTTAGTAAATATTATCAATGGAGCACCACATGGCTCAGTGGTAGAGCAGGCGCACCATGTACAGAGGCTACAGTCTCCAATGCAGTTGTCTCTGGTCCATTTGCTGCATGGCTTCCCCTGGTCTCTCTGCCCTTCTTCCTGTCCAGCTACTGTTGAATAAAGGCCACTAATGCCATAAAAACCTTATGGAATTGGTGCCTATTAATAATAATAATTATATATATATATATATATATATATATATATATATATATATATATATATATATATATATGTGTGTGTGTGTGTGTGTATATATGTGTGTATATATATATATATATATATATATATATATATATATATATATATATATATATATTCTCCACCACCTTTGGGGGTGTGCCCCACTTTGATCTCGGGGCTTCCAGTCCATATCCTGCACAGATGTTTCTGTACACTATGCCCGCCACTTGGTTATGACGTTCCATGTATGCTTTCCCTGCCAGCATCTTGCACCCTGCTGTAATGTGTTGGACTGTCTCAGGGGCCTCCTTGCACAATCTACACCTTGGATCTTGTCTGGTGTGGTAGATCTGAGCCTCTATTGCTCTGGTGTTTATATATATATATATATATATATATATATATATATATATATATATATATATATATATATATATATATATATATACATGGATGACATCAAGCTGTACGCTAAGAGCAAATGAGACATCGACTCACTGATCCACACCACCAGGATCTACAGCACTGACATTGGGATGTCATTCGGACTAGAGAAGTGTGGTCGGATGGTTACACAGAGAGGGAAGGTCATCCACACAGAAGGGGGTCTCACTCCCAGAGGGAACAATAGCAGACATTGAGGACAGTTACAAGTACCTGGGAATACCACAAGCAAATGGCAGCCTCGATGAGGTCACAAGGAAAGGAGCCACAGCCAAATACCTCCAACGAGTAAGGCAAGTCCTGAGAAGCCAGCTCAATGGCAAGAACAAGATCCGTGCGATAAACAGCTATGCCTTGCCAGTAATCAGATACCCTGCAGGAATAATAAGCTGGCCAAAGGAAGAGATAAAGACCATGGATGTTAAAACTCGGAAACTACTAACCATGCATGGAGGGTTCCACCCTAAATCCAGCGTCCTGAGACTATACACGAGCCGTAAGGACGGAGGCAGAGGACTAGCGAGTGTGAGAGCCACTGTCCAGGATGAAACATCCAAGATCCATAAATACATCAAGGTCAAAGCCTCAACCGACGATGTGCTCAGCGAATGTCTCAAACAATGGGGACCAAAGGATGAGGTGCTGGAGGAACCATCATGGGAGGATAAGCCCCTACATGGGATGTACCACCGACAAATAACTGAAGTGGCTGATATCAGGAAATCCTACCAATGGCTGGAAAAAGCTGGACTCAAGGACAGCACAGAGGCACTCATCCTGGCTGCACAGGAACAGGCCCTAAACACCAGAGCAATAGAGGCTCAGATCTACCACACCAGACAAGATCCAAGGTGTAGATTGTGCAAGGAGGCCCCTGAGACAGTCCAACACATAACAGCAGGGTGCAAGATGCTGGCAGGGAAAGCATACATGGAACGTCATAACCAAGTGGCGGGCATAGTGTACAGAAACATCTGTGCAGGATATGGACTGGAAGCCCCGAGATCAAAGTGGGGCACACCCCCAAAGGTGGTGGAGAATGACCGAGCTAAGATCCTGTGGGACTTCCAGATCCAGACAGACAAAATGGTAATGGCGAACCAACCGGACATCGTGGTGGTGGATAAACAACAGAGGAAAGCCGTTGTGGTGGATGTAGCAATACCAAGGGATTGCAACATCAGGAAAAAGGAACACGAGAAACTGGAGAAATACCAGGGCCTCAGAGAGGAACTGGAGAAGGCCTGGAAGGTGAAGACCATAGTGGTGCCTGTGGTCATCGGGGCCCTCAGGGCAGTCACCCCCAAACTGGAGCAGTGGCTAAAACAGATCCCAGGAACAACATCAGACATCTCAGTCCAGAAATGCGCAGTTCTCGGCACAGCCAAGATACTACGCAGAACCCTCAAGCTCCCAGGCCTCTGGTAGAGGACCCAAGCTCAGAAGTTGAGAAAGACCACCCGTGGAGGGTGAGAAGGGAACACACACACACACACACACACACACACACACACACACACACACACACACATATATATATATATATATATATATATATATATATATATATATATATATATATATATATATATGTGTATATATGTAATTTTAAAAAACTCAATCTGAAACTGTTTGTTCTCAAAGGGTTAAATACTGTATTAGTGGATAATATATGTCAATAACGTCTCCAGAGACTCTTAAGTTTGTTACTGTTTTCTCATCTGAACAAAGTCCGTGTTTCCATGCAGAGCTACCTTGGTTGACACTGCTATTGTTCAGCTGAGAAAGCAGCAATAAACTTAAGTGTTGTGGAATTATGGACATTCAATCTCCACTATTATATAGGTGTATTCCACAGATATAAACATTTATTCTTTGCCTTATTTTACGTTCCAAAAATCAGTTAAAACAGGAGCCCTTGTCTGACTAGGTGTTAGCTTCTCATCACCCTCAAGATTGAAGATTTCTTTTGTCATTATCACACACACACACATACAATTCAACTTAAAAATAAATGAAACATCAAATGAATTAGAATTACTCTCATGTTAAAGTGCCAGCAGATTTGTTAATAAACATAAACCGTGTAAATGTCACTGTCTGAGTGACATCTTAAACAACCTTCAGTTCAGTGATTGCCCTTCTGTAAATACTGTTCAAGAGTCTGGTGGTTTTTAATGCCAGGACAGAGAAACTCATAGAGATGGGAGGATAACTCCTTTAAGATGTTCGTCATTTTACAAAGGCAGTAGGAGGTGATGATATTGTCCAGGGCAGGAAGGTGCATGTTTATTACTGTCTCTGCAGTTTTGATCACTCTCTGTAGGGCCTTTCTGTCAGCTGCTGAACCACATCAGGATGTTGTTGGTCAGGACTCTCTCAATGGAGCAGTGACAAAAGGACACCAACAAGATGTTTGTGACAGGTTGATCTTCCTGAGAACTCTTTGAAAGTGTAGCAGTTGTTGTGGCTTCTTAGTCAGAGAGTCCAGTGAAGCTCTCTGATATGTTGTGCCCCGGAACTTGAATTGTGACACCCTCTGCACATCTTTTCCCATTTATTGCCAGTAACTGGTGATTCACCTTTTTCCTCCTTGGATCTATTATGATTTCCATTGTTTTCTTTGTATTTAAAGTAAGATTGTTATCTGTAAACCTCTGTATCTCCTCTCTGTACACTGACTCATCTCCTTGGTGAGTAGGCTGACCATAGTTGGGTTATTTGCTGATTTAAAAATGACGTGGGTTTTGTAGGTGGACTTAGAGTCCTGTGTCTACAGGGAGTACAAAAACTGAGATTCAGGATGCAGTCTTGTGGCGCTCCTGTGCTGAGAGACAGGAAGGAGGAGTGGTGGCGTCTTGACAGACTGTGTTCGGTTTGTTAAAAAGACCTCTATCCAAAGGCAGATGTTGTGGTGGAGGCCAAGGTCAGACATCTTGTGAAACAGTCTGCTTGGGAGAATAGTGTTAAATGCAGAGCTGTAATCCATAAGTAACAGTCTTGCATATGTCCCCGGTTGTTGAGGGTGTACCCAGAAGGGTGTGGAGGGTAACGGAGATGGCATCATCTGTTGATCTGTTGGTGAGGGTCCAGTGTGGGTGGGAGAGCAGCCTTGATGTATTTCAGCACTAGTCTCTCCAGGCACTTCATGATGACAGCTGTTAATGTCTGTAGCCATTGTGGCTCGTTACAGGAGTCTGTTTGGGTATTAGTACTATTGTGGAGGTTCTTAGACAGTTGGGAACAGAGCACTGTCATAGAGACATGTTAAAGATGTCTGTGAAGACCTCAGCTAGCTCCACTGCTCAGTCCTGTACTCTAACTCCATCTGGACCAGCTGCTCTGAGGATTTCTTCAATTTTCTACAAACTCTCCATATTTGACATCTGTCTACTACAGGTAGGCAAGCTATTACTCATAATTATTACTCTGCACAACATCATTTTATAAAACCTGAATGGTCCCTTTATGTCTGTAAACAATAAAGTAGCATAGGTGTATTTTGGGGGTTGACTATTGCATTAATTCTTTTATACATAAGTACACATCTGCACACCTGAGCTCGATAGTGAAGAGAGAAAGGTGCAGCTTTGTTGTTGGTATTGGGGGAAGTTGGGAACATCTGGTTAAATTAAAATACGATTGCATAAAAACTGACAAAACTTAGAAATTTAGTTCTGAAAAAATACACAAAATAAATATATGCCTACATTTTTTTGTTGCCCACAGCACGATCCAAAACAGTTCCCATTGCATCTCTTGGTTAATTAGGCTGCTTGGCAGCAGGTCAGTGACAGGACTGGGCTTTGAAAGTACATCCAGTGGGAGTTTAGGAAGCAAAGATAGTGAGGCTGATTATTCTGTGAATGACTGTGTGTGGTCAAATACTTATGTGTTAAAGGAGTAACAACTCTTGGTGTTAAGCTGCAAATAATTTGGGGATTTTTTTGTCTTTGTAAGATGGACTTCATTGTGTGTTGTAAAACCTAGAAGAGGGTCTTGAGTTGTTACCACATAAAAGTAGCCCGCATACATAAACAAAAAACCCCCCAAAAACTACAGGACCTTGTAGAAGTTACCATACCTCTTAATTGTCCACATTTTGTCACGTTACAGCCATGAATTTTAATGTTTTGTTAGGATTTAATGTGATAGAGCAATACAAAGTAATAACAAGAAAATTATACATGCATTTTATTTTTTGTTTTTACACATAAAAGTCTAACAAGTGTGGCGTGTATTTGTATTCAGCCTTACAGTAGTTTGCAGAACCATCGTTTGTTGCAAATTGAGTATTTGAGGTATATTGTTCTATAATCTAACCTTGCTTTAAACTTCTCCACAAGTTTCTGTCTGCTGTGTTCCTTCATTTTAATGATGCTGTTTGTTCTCTAATGCTGCCCAACAAACTTCTGAGGCCTTCTCAAAACAACTGGATTTATACTGAGATTAAATAACACACATGTGGACTCAGTTTTTATTTAGATGACTTTTTAAGCCAGTTATTTTACTAGATTTTATTTAGTGGTATTAAAGTGTTTTCAGATTTTATTTGTGAATAAAAGTTTGAAAACAATGTGTTTCCACTTCACAATTATGTGCTGCTATGTGTTGGTCACTCGCATAAACTGTTTATAGGTTACACCGAGGTTTGTGGTCGTAACATGGCAATTTGTGGAAAAACCAAAAGGGTATGAATACTCACAAAGTATACTCACAATACTCAAATACTCTTTATTCAGGAAATTAATACTCACAAAGCACTGTACAGTGGGTAATTGAAAGAGTTTTATTTTCAGAAGCTGAAAATTTTGTGGCTCACTGATCTGGGCTTTCTATTGACTTTGAACAACCTGGAGAATAAAGAGCTGGAAAACAGTATTGACTATGATAACATATCTCCAGGTCGATACAGTGGAAACCTGCCTTAGTCTAGGACCGCAGCTCAGGTTAAAATAATTTTCTAAAAAACAAACAAACAACAACAAAAAACCCCCGTATGAACAAGATTGTGAATCACTGCCTCCCTCAAAACCCAGGTTTTGTAAGGTAGACTTGGAAAAAAAAAAAAAAAAAATCAAATTTTTTATCACAAATCATTTATTCTGTGTCCTTGAGAATGAAAAGGAGAGGGACAATCCAGCCTGCAGAATTTAAAATCCAGAATTTGTGATTGCTGGGTGTATTTATTAACATTTGCACAAGCTTCGGGCAGCATTTATTATCTTGCAAAGGTTTTCACCACCCTTGAATTTTAACAACCACAAACCTCAGTATATTTTGGATTTCATGTGATAGAACAACACAGCTTGGCTCATAATTGTGACAGGGAAGGAAAATGATACTTACCTTTCAAAGTTTTTCAGAATAAAGTGTGCCATGCAGTTGTATTCTACCCCCTTTACTCTACACTTTACACTTACTTCCAAGGCGCTGTATGGTTCCATTAGTTATGATTTGTTATTAATTTTAAACTGTGGTGTATACTCTGCTACCGTTAAGAGTTGCTTTCCCACTGTTCAAACCTTTCCCTTATTGCAAATATTTAATCCATTATGAATAGGAAAAAATGGCAAAAGAAGCCCTGACATTTTAATATGCTGATATCCTTTAGTTTGAAATGGTAAAACATTTAATCTTTAAAACTACAGCACTTAGTTTTATTAGTTCCCAAGCATCTACATTGTGCTTTTAAAACAATTACTGATGCAACACAGAGGCAAACATGCTCCTGTACTATTTTTAAAAGGGGAAAGGCATCAAGTTAATTGTGAGGAGGTAGTTTTCTATATTTGTGTTGTTTTAGGTTGCATTTCTTCATTCACTGTCTCTTATATTGGAGTTATTAAAAGTACTTTATATGAAAATTGTTTTTATGTATTTTTTTTACTTGAAAATATTCTTGCAGCAATTAGAAAAGTAAAAAATGTAATTTAATAACTTTTGGAGGAAATTAAATGAAAAACAAAATACAAAGGAAACACATGTGAAACACTATGTCTTTGCAACAACAATAAAAAGAAATATATATAAAATTAAGATAAACGTGTGAAAGATCATTTGCCTAGTAACTTTAAAAATAAAATTATGGTGAAGTACAGTAATAAAATTAATGTACATGAAACAACTTGCTTAGCAACTTAAAGAATTGAACAAAATAATAGAAAAAAATAATAATTACAACTGGGAAGAACTAAATTTAACAACTTTTGTAGAAAATAAAATTTAATAAAAATAATAACAGAATGTAAAGAAAGATCTGTACAACACAACTTATTAATCAAATTTATGAATGAAATAAAATAATAGAATAAAGCAAAACCCAAACTATAAGAGATTAACAACTTTTAACAACTTTTATTGAAAATGAAATAAGTAATTTTAAAATGTATGTAAAACACCACTTATCTTTTAACTTTAAGAATAAAATTACACAAAACAAAAACACCACTTGCTTGGAAATATGAAGAATAAAATTTAAATGAAGTAAAGTTGTAAAACGTGTATAAACTCAAACTCCTGGTTTCTATTTCATAATTTATATGTAATGTCCCCAGTTAAAATACTAATAATAAATCTTCTCCTGGGTAATTTTACTTCTATATATTTATTCAAAATGCTCAACTCTTTCCCCTCAGACCAGGTGGGTGGATGTGTAAAATAGCAAAAGGACATCAGGACGAATGATGAAAACGCAGCTTTCTTCCACTACAAGATGCAGGTTTGGTGGCATGAAATGATTAATTTCACACATATACAGGTCATCTCCAAAAGCAGCAACATCTCATTCACAAGGGGCCCTCCGTCAGCAACAAAGCAGGAGGCTGCAATAAAATAAGCAAACAGCAGCACGTACTGCACGTCAATAAATCTTTGGAGGTTAAACCTGAGCTCTGTAGAATCCGAGCAGCCCAGTCAGGTAAAAGTCACCGAGTACATCAACACGATCAGGACCAGAAAAATACAGCAGTTCAGCGGGTACAGACTCACACACAGTCTGTGTTTGTATAAGAAGGATGAAGCCTTAAATTATTGGGTTTGTGTAAATAAGGAGATGAGACTGTTTTTAGCACACCGGGTGGAAGGAGGAGTGTTTGGATGAGAATAGTCTCTCTGTGTGCAGCAGGATTGCTTTTGGGTTGTTTACGACAGCTCGCGGCTCTCATATATCACAGGCAGTATGTTTGCTGTGAAGCTACAGTTTGCATGCCATCTGCCTTAGCTGAACTTGACCCTCCAAACAGACTTGTATTTGTAAACTGAGCTCTTCTCTTTACTGTTTTTCTCTTTTCTAGTGGATGCTCCAGAAACCGCATAAGGTGGCTACCTTCTTTGGGTGCATTGGGAAGGATAACTTTGGCGAGATCCTGAAGAAGAAGGCAGAGGAAGCCCATGTTGATGCCCATTATTATGAGCAGACCGAGGAGCCAACTGGTACCTGTGCCGCTTGCATCACTGGAGACAATAGGTTAGCCTCCTGTTTGGGACCTTTGACCTAGAAACTACACTTCATCTGTAATTTGACAGAGCCTCTTCTTCTTCCCTTTTACTTGACTTCCCCAACATAGCTCAGCTCCCACATCAGAGGGGTAAAAAAGAACAGCTTGAGCTGTTTTTCTTGGGCCCACTCAGTCTCTGCCACCCTAGTGGGTTGTCATCCATCTATAGCCTGACAGTAGCAACGTGTTAGAGATTCCTGGGCTATCCCAGCTCTCACATGTCAGCCTGTAAAAAGGACTTTAGTGTCTCTGGCGAGTCTGCCACTTGCATCATCATCAGCACATCTGAAACAGCAGAGGTCAAACCTTCACGCTCACACACACAAATATCACTAACATTAAGGGCTGCAGTTCATGATAGGCCTGGCAGCGATCAATAACCCTCATCTCTAAACACTCTTCCCCTCGGCAGCCCTTCATCCTGATGGATACCACACTTGTCAGTCAGTCAGCAGCCGGACCCTGCCCACCCCGGGAGCCAGCCCTGGTGAATGGTCTTAGTGGGCTTGTTTGATGTGGGCTCTGACACCTGAAAAGGTCAGGTGCCGTGCTTGAGGAGGCGAACTCTGTAATATTTCTTACAGGTGTTTAACAGAGAGCTCAAGAGCCCAGAAGAAAGGTCGACCACTGGGCTGGATTGGAAAAGTGATGACTTTGAAGGACCGGGAGCTAACATGTCACAACCTCTCAGGCTTTGATTAGTGAAAGGCTTCAAACTAAGAAAAAAAATCTACCTTCCTATCCTCCTCAGATGTGAGAATTTAAGTTGCAGTCCAATTTTAGACAGTAAGAAATAAGTTTATTTAATGATGTGCAATCCGACATTTAATCAGAAAGTCAAGTTTGTACGACAGGAGCCAAACGTTTTGGATCAATTTTATAATATAAAAAAAAAGGTTTATCAATTCAATTAGAATTAAGAACTCGAACAAATTTAATTAGTCATAATAGACAAGTATGCACTAATTACAAATCCATGATTGTTGGCTAATTTTTGACTGGACATAATCAGCCTTCAAAACTAAGCCACCATAGTTAGAGAAGATTTATTATGTTTATTGATGCATGATTTTTCACTTTCAGTTTTAAGTGATGAAATATAACGAATTACATTTACTTAATTAGCATTTGGTATAATTGTCAAGGAACATAATTGTATAACAGTCACAAGGGGTACCTTTTTAGCGAAGCAATTTTGCTGTTTTTACCTGTTTAGTATCAGAATAAGTATTTCATCTGATTAAATCCGCTGCTATTAACACATTTACTGATGAATATTGTTTGAAAATGACAGTTTTACAGCTTAAAACTAAAAACACTGTGCATATTAAGAATGTTCCTTTCATGATGTTTTCTGTGTGTGTAAGATACCCATTATTAGTCCAGTATTAAATTAGAATTAATGTCCTCTATATGTTTGGAAAACTTAAAGGCTTTAAATATGCCTCTATGGTCAAAGAAAACAGCAGAAATAGAGTGACACAAGTCATTTCAAATCTCTCAATGAATCAAATAGGGAGTGCTTTTATTTTGGAAAAAAAATGCTGTTTTTGTGTTGATGTAATCTTCATGCATCCCTTTTACTACAGAGTTCGTTATATAGAGGCGCTTATTAAATTGAGTCAGGGAATTTGCAAAAATAAACGGAAGCCATATTCTAAATAAATTTAAAATCCAACCTGTAAGTGCATGAAAAAGATAATGAATTTCTGAAGAAAGGTAACAGGAAGCACTTTAGGAGCATCTTTAAGGCCCTTAAGTGCTAATGTAGAAATAAGATGTTGGAAGTAAATGAAAGTTATTTTGTTTTGAAATGACCCAAGGTCATTTAATTCTGAGTTTAGTTTGAGATAAATCCTTGTAGTCTAAGGGTCCATTCACACCAGCCTTGTTTAGTCTGCTTTAATCGAACTCTAGTTTATTTGCCAAGAAAGTTCCGTTCATTTGGGGAGGTCCACATACAAACCTAGGTCTCAGTTCAGTTGAAGTGAAGTCTGGTGCGGTTCGAATGCTTATGTGAATGCCAAGCGGACCAGAGACTGCTTCATAAGCAGGAAGTGGACTATAACCCAGGACATTCTGGTTAAATACTACCAAAACAAATGTACAAGTCTATCGCTAGCAGGAGAAATGGCTTTTGGTCTTTTGCCAAAGACAAAAGAGAAATCCTACAACCACTAAAAATCTCTCCCCACTCCATTTTTGTTTACATTTTGTGAAGAAGGAAGTTACGCTCAGTGTCTTCTTCAATGGTTTTCATTGCCACCACAGGGGAGGGGGTAAACAAGTTTATCAAAGGGTTGGTTTGTTTGACACAGTGCAGTCTGAAAGCAAATCATACCAGCTGAAAATGTAACAGATGTTACAATTTGGTCCCCGACACCGTGAAAACACCGTATGTCATTATGATGCGTCAACAAACATGAACAGGTTGTTATAAACCATTTATAACCTGTGTTATAAGTCCGTAAATGCCCCTGGCTGATAAATCAAATGCACCCTTTATAGGAGAATATTTGTATCCCTTGTAAAGCATTAGCCTGTGGTTTACTTACTGTAAATACTTGCTAGATGCTAGCATTAGGTAAAAAGAGGCGAACATCTTTTACTGGCACTTATGGTATACCGTACAAGAAACATCAGTGAGAACTCATACTGTGTGTAATGTTTCCATGACGACTAGTCAGCTGTATACAGTAAGGTAACTTTTTTTTTTTCAACAAACCCACATATTGCTCCTACTGTCAATGTCTCAATGCCGAGCAGTTTGCTGAAGTGTTAAGCTAAGATTATTATTAGTCTGTTTTGATATAACTCTTTGATGGTTAAGCTCATAGAATATTTCCATGCAAACAATCGTTTTTGGACAAAAGTTGAAAAAGTTGTTCCCATGCTTCGTAAGTGCTTTTTATAATGTTTTGAATGTCATAAAATTTAGGAGTTGTGTTTCAGCTACCATCCCACACACCAACATTTGTTTGAGCACAGAGTGTAGATGATAGAAAAAGTGAAGTATGCAGCAGCCAATTCAGTCTCTCTTTCATTGTGAATGCCATTGTAAAGTGGGGAAAAACCCAGCTTTGTTAGATCCACAAAATAATGTGCACGGTCTTTAATAGTTTTGCCAGCTTGCTGTAAAAATCTCAGAGAGTGAACCAACAGCAGATACTGTAGTTGCAGTTAAGTGGAGGGACTTAAGTGCACCCATACTGATCATTTAAAAACAGCTGTGAGCTGGCTGAGGACTGGAGTGCTTCTCTCTGAAACTGCAAACAGTGATGCTTTAGTTGCACTTTTATAGAAGTATCCCATCAAATCTGATTCTTTCTTTCATTTGGCTCTTCAGTTCTTTCGAGCTGCCCCATTAATGACACTCATTTCTCCTGTCTTGTGTAGTCCCAACCTTCCAGTTCATTACCGCAGCTCGGGTCAAACACAGTCCCGCTGTCATATCATACCCTTCGTCATCACACTCTGATCAACTTACTACGCCGCTACTCCTCTCTGTGACACTAACCGCGACGAGCAGCTTTTTCTTGCCATGTGAGAGAGGACCCCCTTCCTGTAGCAGTGCTCTCCTGTCATATGGTCGGCTAACAGTTTTCCCCTAAGTAGCTGTGATGGCTGCTCTCATTTTGATGGTCGCTCATAAAGAAAAAGAACATGAGGACAGGCTAATGAGCTATGTTAAGATAAGGCCACCTGCTTCACTTCCCATCTCCCACTACTCAGCTTAAGTGCTCATTTAGTAATGCGTTTTTGTTGTTTCTCCACCTTCGTTAACTGAACCATTTCTCCTGATGTTAGAATATGAATTATTTGGAGCTGGCCTATTGTTCCTACTTTAATGTCTGATGATTTAAAATAGCCTGCTTTTGAAAAACTGGAAAAATAGAGACGTCTGCATGACTTTATTTCACCTTGTTTCATACACTTTGGGAGGCTATTATCATTCTTTTTATGTGGTGAAAGAACAAAGAAAAGTCTGCAGCCTTTCTGTTTTTTTAAGGATGTTTTTGAGACAAAATTAAGATGGATGATAAGCGAGGCAGAAGATTTATGGGGTCTGTCTCGGCAGGTCCCTTGTTGCTAACCTGGCAGCGGCAAACTGCTACAAAAAGGAAAAACACCTGGACTTGGACAGCAACTGGGAGCTGGTGGAGAAAGCCAAGGTCTATTATATTGCGGTAAGTGAGACCCCTCTATATTCAGAGTGACTGTTCCCCAACTCTGTTAGCCAGAGGAGGACAAAATGTTAAGAGGCTTTATTCAGGAAATGCCTCAGCAAGCCCTTGGCATTGTCAATATATCCATTCATCCTTTGTTGGGGAAAATGAGCTATGTTACCTATTGAGACAATACAGCTCCATTTTCCCTTTTTTCCTCCTGTCTTTGTGCACCAAGCTGCAGCGCAGTGTGAAATTGTTCTACATGTAATGTATTCATTCATTTCTTTTAACATGAAGACAAGCCAACAGGTGCTGCCAAAGTGTGAAAATTGATTATGCAAGTTCATTGGGCTTTACCCCCCTCGCCTCCTACACAATCTTCCACTCAAACACACACATACACACACAGATTGAGGGGGACAGATGTGTGCTGCTACTGAGGTAATGTCTTCACTTG
The DNA here is from genome assembly GCA_014839685.1 of Anableps anableps. NCBI lineage: Eukaryota > Metazoa > Chordata > Actinopteri > Cyprinodontiformes > Anablepidae > Anableps > Anableps anableps. The sequence goes on from CM026084.1 coordinate 21,203,605, forward strand.
GAGCTTGTGGAGCAAGATGGCCTCCCGTGCTCATGTTTCACTGTTTGGGATTATATTTAATTCCCGAAGATCAGCATTTTCTCTCATCTCAGGTCAAGATGATAACCCTGAAATCACACTGCCTTCCATGTCTTTAAGCACTTCATTATTGACATGAATCAGCAGTACAGCCAATGGTGGTTGTGATATGGTGGGATGTGACTCACCACCCAGGGAGCCTTTCCATCAGGGAGTGACATGAACAGTGAGGGAAACAAAATTTCTGCCATTTGCACTCCAAATGTGTTTTCCATTAATCTGTCATATGACATGAACATTACTTTCTGACTAGATTGATTCAAAATTAAAAGACTGTGTCACTGTCTTTTTAAAGAATCTGGAATATTTGAGTTCAAATTCAAAAATTCACTGGACCTCTGGTATACCTAGGACCCCCTTTAAAAATGCTTATATCTTCCTGTTTTATTAGTTCAGACACCAAATATACCTTAATATGCATTAATACACACAATGAAAACCGTCTTGGCACTACTGCAGAAGCTAAGATCCACGGACTTCCTTACCTTCACTCTTGTGAATACAGCCAGTCAGCACCAAGGGAAATAAATGCCATTCCTGGATTGGCTGCTTTGCAAACGCCAGCCAATAGCATATCAAGTAGCATTGCGTCTAAGTATTTCATCTTCCCAAACTGCATTTTCTTTCAAAGAGTTCAGATATACTCTGTGAAAAAAATCTGCGAATAGGTGAATTTTCCGTTAATAACTTTGAGTCACGTTCCACAGAAACGTCTGCAGATAGGTGAATCCCTGTATACTGAACTGTGAGTAGGCAGGGTCTACTGTAATATAATTCAGATTGGATAATTCTTAATCTAAACTGAACAGAGGTTCTTTAAAACTTAATTTGAGATTTATGAAAACTTTATTGTGTTTGTGGGAAACAGAAAAAGTCCAAGACAACCTTAAATGAAACAAATATTAGAAACTTCAAGTTTGTTATAGGTTCTTGAAAAAAACAATTTGATTTGTGAAATCATAGGTTGACTGGTTGGGGATGCATAAGAAATCAAAAGGCACCCCACAACTGGACAGTTTTTAACTTGGTCAGTCCTGACCAGTGAACGACTTATCGGAAACCTAAAAATTCTCTTTTCTGTCAACACACCATAACTAAGCTATACCAGGTCACTTTAAAAATAACTTTGGTGTGATGTGGGAAGCAGACTCAAAATGAGCTCTTTTCTGTTTCAGTAAGGTGTATAAATTCAAGTCAGAGGAAGCAGAGAGATGTAAGAAGCTATTTATAGGAAACTGTTGTTTTCATATCAAGACATGTCTGCAGTTCATTCAGGCTTTGAAAGAGCGAGAGAGAGCAAGACTTTGTCAGATAACATGAAGGCTGGAGGTAGTACAGCAAATTTGATCTGTTTTATCTGTTTGAACACCTGCATTGGGAAATGTTGACACCCTTGTAGAAAATCTTTTTTTTTTTTTTTTTTTTTTTTTTTTTTAAATAAATGGGTTGTTGTAATAGCAGCCACAGTAACCCACTGTATCACTACTATAAGATGCTGAAGACATTTTAAAATCAACTCCATACTTGCTTTGGCTGTTGTGCTGCTCTCTTTCACACATGCTGTGATGTCACCTCTTGAAGGCTAATGCATAATAATATTTGAAATGCTGTTCTTAAATTTAGTTATAAAAAAATGGATATGTACGTATTGCATCATGCAACAGTCACCACTGATAACAGCTATTAACACGATCCTTGGTATAAAGGAAATGAACTTGCCCTCCAAACACGGCACATAATAAACTCTGCTATAGAAGCTGTAATGATCTCATAATTTACTGTCTCATCACAGAAACAAAAGCCTAGAAAATAAAAGATAAAATAAAATGTTGCTTATACTTGGCCTGTCCATCCTCCCAAATTTGTGTGGTCTCATCTTTTTAGTCTCTGCTTCACATTAGCAAACATGGCACATCCTCTGCAAATTGGCAGTTGGGTTTTGCCCACATCCGACAGTCTTGTGCACAGGGAAAAGCTTCCGTGGGATTTTAAGGGGTAGGGTGTGGGAGGCGGGGAGGGGGGGAGGATCGACGGGCCACAAATGGGTGTTTGTCAGCGCTTGGAATCTAAAATGCGGTTTTCAGCGTCCCTCTTGGGCCTCTTTGTCAAAACAGGGAGGGGGGATCATTCGCTTTATTAGAGTCCCATTGGCACTTGTAAAGTACTTATCTAGATACACTGCCACAGCTATTCCCTCTTAATACTGTGTGGCGTGTCTAGACTAGCATACACTGAGGCCTTCTCTCTCCATTAACCTTGTCGAGAGCACTTAGATGTATTTACCTAATTTACAGCCAGATTGTAAATTTTTTCCTCTCTCTACACTAACCTTTTCACTGTATTAATGTGCCTTGTTGATTTTTGTTCATATTAAACTGCTGCCGGGTGGTTTTTGCGGCCATGTACGCTTTGATCCGTAAATTTAATTACCCAAAAAAGGCGCGTATGTGTGTGTGCGTGCACATGTTAGCACGTTTATTTGCTTGCACATGTGTCTGCGTCTGTCGGGGCATGCGTGTTAAGAAGGTGATTGATGATTCCTGGCAGAGGCTCTCTCAAGGTGCCTGCTACGATGTGGTGTGATTGGATGAAAACAGAATTATTAGAGGGCTCTCTCTCTTGCAGCCAGACTGGCTCATCATCCAGCAGCAGCTTCAGCAGCAGCAGCAGGGCTGGTGGCAGACGCAGAGCAGGGAGGCAGCACTGCCATTTCTCACAAAGAGACACACAGAGCGAAAGAGAGAGAGGGAAAGAGAATGTTGAACTCCTGCCAAATGTTTTTGTGGCAGGCTGTTGCTAGGAAATCTGGGTCCTTAGGCAAATCATTGCACAAAGACCAATAACAAAGGCGAGTAGAAGGAATGGCTAAACGCATTTCAGACAAACCTTTTTGTTTTTGTTCTTTGAATGCCATTGCCCTTTCCTGTGATATGTACAGTTATTTCCTACCTTGACGACTGTAAGCATCAGAAATCATAAAAAGGGAAGATGAGTGACTCTAATTGGTCTAGGTGATTTGTGCATGCTGCCCCAGTTAGCCTCCTCCTCTCCTCCCTTCCAGCCCCATCCCCCCACCCCACCCCCCTCCTCGTTGGCCTTCTGTGGGCACCTTCCTCACCCCCCTCCTCCTTCTCTCCCTTTGCCCCTTCTTTCTCTCCTCCTCTAGTCTCCCAGACACACATACATTTTGCTGTTAAACACTCCCAGCATGCACGCACACATTCTGCAGCATACCACTGGCTTGTTTTTCTTACTACTGAGCGCATTGCCCTGTAATTTGATCTCCACCGCTTGATGCCTCCTCCATGATGCCACTTTGAATTAACCTATGTCTGCACCAGCTCTCCTTGGCCCCCTACTAATAAAATGGCCTCTTCTAACTTACTCCAATTACTTTTGGAAAAAAAAGGAAAAATACTCTGAAAAAAGAGGCCCTCCATCTCATGGCAGTGTACAATGTAACTAACAGAAAGAGAGCAGAGAAACAAGACAATTGACTGTGAAAAGGCCTGTTAATGACTGGGCACAGATGGTCAGAAAATAACCCAAGGATAGACGCAGGAGACGCTTGCCCCTGCCAACTGGCCTGGTACACCAAATTCAACCAATGAGGCACAAGCTGCAGAGCTGTTAGGTCACAGATCTGATCACAGCTGCTCGTTTCCAATCCATCTTATGAGCTCAGTCCTCATTAGCCACGCCTAAAAATAAAAAATAGGAGTATAATGAGGTCTTGTGGCACAAGATCTCACAATATTTAAAAGCCAAAACATTTCTCGTCTCGTCGTGTGAAGCTCTATCCAGTTGCAATCAGCATGTGACTGCATCTACCGACAGAAGCGCAGGCTATTATGAACCCCGGATGTGAAGTCGAGAGTATTAAGCTCGACACCCTGTTTGTGACTCCTATTTTGAAGTATACAATAAAGTAGATCCTGCGCTCAGTGTTGTGAGGTTATCAAGTCTTTCGCTATATTTATTCAGGCCCGTCTAGTGGCTCTTTTTCAAGAAAGCAATGAGCAACAAATTAATCATCTTTTTTGTGGTGTTAATGGAGACTTTCCCTTGCCCAAAGCACTCAAAGGTGGTTTCCTTTATGGGCTGCAGACAGTGCATAACCAGTCAAAATTTTCCAAATGATCATGTTACAACCACAAACTACATTGTACCCTATATTATTGAGATTTTGTGAGACACCAGCAAGAATTGTCATGTGGAAAGAAAGTGATTACATGGTTTTCAAAATTTATTACAAATAAAAATCTGAAGTGTGTGTCATGTATTTGTATTTACCCTCCCTTATTCTGGTACCCCTAAAAATACGGTTCAACCAGTTGCCTGTGTAATTCAATCTGAGTATACATAAGTTCTGTAAGTTATTTTTAGAGATCATTAGAGAAGAAATGGCTTCATGAAGATCAAGGAACACAGCAGGTGGTCGGGGAGAAAGTTGTGGAAAAGTTTAAAGCAGGATTAAGTTAAGTTTATTTGTATAGCACATTTCAGCAGCAAGGCAGTTCAAAGTGCTTCACATCATAAAAACATCGATCAAGTATACAGCAGAATGATCAAAACCATCAAAAACATCGAGTAAAATCATCAAAATTATCAAGCAAATACACATGAAAATCATCAAAACATCTGGAAAATATTAATGCATCAAAATCATAGGGATCATCAAGCAAATATCATCAAGCAAATATAGTTCAAAAATATTGATCAATGTTCCACTTACTTTATTTAACTGATTTACACTCAAACTTCCACCCTTTGGAGAACCAAGCTTATCTTAGCCAGATTTGTTTGCAGATTTATGGTCCAGACTGCTAATCAAAGGCAGCTCTAAACAGATGGGTTTTCAGCCTCGATTCAAAGGAATTTAGTGTTTCGGCTGTTTTGCAGTTTTCTGGGAGTTTGTTCCAAATCAGTGGTGCATAAAAACTGTAGGCTGTTTCTCCATGGTTGGTTCTGGTTCTGGGGATGCAGAGCAGATCAGAAACAGAAGACCTGAGTGGTCTGGAAGGTTGATACAATGACAACAGGTCTTTAATGTATTTTGGTGCTAAGCTGTTCAGTGATTTATAAACTAACAGAAGTATTTTAAAGTATATTCTCTGAGCTACAGGGAGCCAATGTAAGGATTTTAGAACTGGGGTGACGCGTTCTATTTTCTTAGTGAGAACACGAGCAGCAGCATTTTGGTTATAAGACAATATGCCAAGCTTTGAACATCTCACAGAGTTCTATTCAATCCATCATCTGAATATGAAAAGAGTACAACTGTGGACCAATCAGGATATGGCCATACAACTAAACTGACAGGTTGGGCAAGGACAGCATTGATCAAAGAAGCAGCGAAGAGGCCCATGCTAACTCTGGAGGAGCTGCAGCGATCCACAGCTCAGGTGGGAAAATCTCTTGACATAACAACTATTAGTTATGCTCTCTATAAACCTCAAAGAGTCACAAGCAGAAAGTCATTGTTGAAAGAAAGCCATAAGAAGTCTTTTTCGCAGTTTTCCTAAGGTGCTCTGGTCAGGTGAGACAAAATTTTACTGTTCAGAATTCTTTGTGTGGCAAAATACTAAGACTGTGCATCACCAAGAATACATCATTCCCACTGTGAAACGTGTTGGCTGCGTAAGGGAAAGGCTTTTTTCAGTGTAGACAGGCTAACTGGTCAGAGTTGATTTGAAGACTGATGTGGCTAAAAGCAGGACAATCCTAAAAGAAAATGTGCCTTCAAAAGACTTTAGACTGGGGTGGAGTTTTACCTTCCATCAGCACATTATTACTAAACATTCGGGAAATTTAATAACAAAGGAAATGCTCATATCAAAACATATTCATGTGTTAGAAAAACCCATACAAACTCCAGACCTAAATCCAGTTGAGAGTCAGTGGAAAGATTTAAAAATTGCTGTTCACAGATGCCATCTATCCAATCAGACTTAACTTTAGCTGTTTTGCGAAGAAGAATGGTCGCAAATTTCAGTCCCAAATGCGCAAAGCTGGTCGAAACAGACCCCCAAAGAGTTTAGTCTCATGACCAAATCTCGTGAATTGTCTCATGAGCTGGGTTTATTGCTTCAACCCTACTGAAAAAAAAAAAATCTTTTTTTTGTTTGTTTTTTTTTAAAGCACCAAAGCCAGTTGAACCAGAATGCCTCACACTGTTAACACTGGTACACTGTATACAGCATTAATTGCTGGTTGTATTCCTGCCCTCACTGCAGGGGAAAGCTGAGTTCAGCTTCAGTCACTGAAGCATAATATGTAAGGGAGAAAAAAATGTAGGCAAAGGCAGGAAAGAAAAGCGCAGCTCTGGCACCACAAGCTGCACGTCAGCCTGCTTACACCCCAGAGTGGCGCACACACACATACACACATACACTGTTAGTCCACCCCACCAGTCTCCTTCAGTTTGCAGCCAAAAAAGCAGAGAAAGGTTTTCCACACACACATCTGACACCTCATCAGCCAGCCGAAGGGCTGATCAGCACAGAGGTGACTGCGGCTGCGTTTATGTCCAACTCTGAGGACCACACTGTCCTCCCGCTGACCTTCAGACTATCTTCCACTGTCCTTCTGCTCTCCATCCTACCCCCCCTCTGTCTCCATTCCTCATTTTCCCTTCTTTCTTTCTTTTCCTCTCTGTACTGCACCACTCTGCGCTGCCCCTGTCCTTCCACACAGCCAGGGAGAGATCACGAGGCAAAATGCAGACATGGGAGAGAAAGAGAGGGAGGGAGGATGGAGAAGTGGAGGGGTTAGAGAAGAAGAAGGGAGAAAAAAAAAACTGGCAGACTCCCTCTTTGTCTGCAGGCGATCAGTTACAGTCTTGGTTGCCGATGAAATTTAATCCCCACCGCATTTACATGCCAAGTTTGACTTCTGGCAAGTCTTATTAAATAGATTTGTAAATCATTTCATCTTGATTAGAATCTGTTCTCGTGGGATCCACTTTTTTTTTGTTGTTTTCATTTACTTGTCTTTTTGTTACGTCTATCTCCACTGGTGCTAAAATTTTTAAAGTCAATCCTCACTTTTTTTCCCCTCCAGTGAGTGTAAGCAGTAGGTTTTAAGGGGACAAAGAGCAATGGGAGCCAAATCCCGTCTGTCACCGGCCAAGCCCACTGTGTCAGCATGTCTCTCATCTCCAGAGGTCATGTCGGCAGCCGGGCGACTTCTCTGATGTGCCTTCCTCTTATTAGGCTGACACCACATACTCTTTTGCATGGAACAATGTCATTTCAAACTGCGCCTAATCAGATGGGATTTTGTAATTGCCAGCAAACATCTTATGAATATGAATTCATTATTGTTCAATTACAAGTCGACTGGATCATATTCGTCGGCTTATTTATTTTTTTCCTCCCCTCCCAATGGCCTGGGCCAATTATAGGATTTCAATCTTGAGGCAATCAAGTGATAAGGGGGATGTGTTTAGTGTTTGCTGTCACTATATAATTCTCTCCAATGTTAAACATGCATCTGGGAGGGCTGCATTTGTCAGAAGGCTGTGCTTGGAGGTGCACCTGCCTAATTGAGTGGTAATGAGCTGTCAGGAGTGTGGGCTCGGTGATTGGCTGCTGGCAGGGAGTCCCGTGCCAGTGGGGATGTATAGGCTGGCCCGGCCCTGCTGGAGAACCAGCCAGCTTTACCGCCCTGCAGGCCTGAGTGGGCGGAGAGTGGTGAGATGGGGTGGAGAGGCCAGTGATGCCGGCTGTGGAGACATCCTATGGCTCTCACTCAACTGTGGGATTTATTTAGGTAGTTTATGATTATCCTTTCTCCAGATTTAGTTTTACTTCTTCTTGTCAGAGTTGTGTAATCTTTTTGGTCTTTTAGTTAAATAAAAATATAATATATATGGAAAAAGCAATTTCTTGGTCTTGTTTTTTTTACACATAAAAGGCAATTTTCTCTTTAACTGTGGCAAAGCCTGTATCTGCAATCAAGGTAATCAACATAATTGCCAAAATGCTTTTTGTTTTTTACTGTTCTGGCACCAACATATCGAGACAAGCACACACAGCCAGCACTGCACGTGGCTGGTCTCCATGGACACTGATCAATAAAATCTTACTTCTGCTAAGGCACACACAATAGAGGGAGGCATTTCAAATTCTGAAAAGGAAAAACAATAGATCACCAAATCTCTGTTTGAAAAAGACCAAAAAGCAGTTGATTAGATACAGAAAAAAAAATATTTTCACAACACAGAGCATCATCACTTTAGCTGAAGTCCATCTATCCAAACCCTGTCACCAACAGTTATTTGGGTAACGGGTCGCCGGTCCACCACTGGAACACACAGTACAGAACCTTGCACACACTCCTTCCCCTAAGGGCAATTTAAAGAGACCAATAAACCTAACATGTACGTCCCTGGACTGTGGGAGGAAGCCAGAGTACATGGAAAGAATCTATATATCCATGGAAAGAACATGCAAACTCCATGCACAAAAATCCCATTTAATATTCATGTTTGGGTATATGGAGATTTAACATCCAATTAATATCTCAGATACAACTGAAGAAAATACATTTTAAAACTTAATTCACAATGTCATAAAAAAGATAACTTCTTAAGGAATATTTAATGACATCCCCGCATTTATTCCTACTTAGTGGCAGCATTCCAGGAAAAGACCTTCGTTTCAGCTGTGCAGTATGGAAGAGGAGATCTCATGGTTTGGGGATGTTTTCTTAAGCGGGACTTGGCCAGATCTTGATGGTAGAATTCACCATGAATTCTACTGTGTATCAGAGTTTGTTTAGGGAAATTGTGGACCATCTGTAAAAAAAAATTAAAGCTGAAATTGAGCCGGACCCTCCAACATAATAATGACCTGAAACATACTAGTTAATCCACCAAGGCCAGTTGAGGTGGCTCAGGCATCTGGTTAGGATGCCTGCTGCACACCTCCCTGGTGAGGTGTTCGGGCATTTCCCAATCGGAGTAGACTCAGGTCAGTTAGCCTGGGAACGCCTTGGGATTCTCCTGGTCCAAGTGGCTTGGGAGAGGGAAGTCTTGGCCTCTCTGCTTAGGCTGCTGACCCCGGATTAAGTGGAAGATGATGGATGGATGGATATAAATATTTGAACATTTGCTTTGCAGTACCTGAATATTTATTGGGGTGTCCTAATTCTGTTTGCATGACTGTAAATGTTGACGGAATATGTTGTAAATATGTGATATGTTGTAAATACTTTAAGATTCCAATGGAAAAATCCTTGAATCATTGATACCTACAAGAAGGCAGTTACCTTGTATAACTGAAGCAATGAAAACTGGTTAAAAGAGAATAATATTTCATTCTGGGCCAACCAGGTCTGAATTTATTAGGAAAAATGAAGATTAGAGAGAGGAGGATGCCCAACTTCAAAGACCTGAATGGGACAGGCCCTTAATTTAACTGGGAAACATCCTAAATTTTGTTGGCTCCTCTAACATTTTTTACACATTATAAGGCAGCGAGAGTGACAGCCTGATCGCATTGTGCTCTTAAAGTTTTATTCTTCCGTAACCATTGCAGAAATGGAGACAGACAACTATTGATGCTGATACAGATTGCTTGGCAATTAATAGCATGTCGACATCAGAAACACAGGCAAGGTCGTTTTTGATGAATTTATATTTTTATCTCGAAAAACCTCAGTTCCAGGTTATATTTTGCATTAGCTATGCTTTAATGGAGCTTCTCTTAATCATCAGTCTGAAACTCTCAGCTAAAGGGGAACTGATGGGCTTGCCAACAGCCTCTCAAAACTCAGACATGAGAAGAGCAAATGTTTGCCACCTGAAACAACCCAAACTCATAAACGTAATTCACTTTGAATGACTGTTATATTGTTTCACTTTGGCCTCAGTTGATTGCTTTTGTTGGCAATAGTGGGGTTTTTTGCAACCAAAGTACGTCTGTTGTACAGGAAGTGCGCAGCCACGGTTAAAAATTTATCATACAATGGGTGCATATTACTGGTCTAGCAGGAGTAGCTGCTGGTTGAGAAAGGGTACTGGAATGCCAATGTCAACTCCTGTCTGAGGCGAAACTGAATCCTCTTATTGTGAATAAGTGAATGAGTTACTTTGAAGGTGTTTCTGGTGTACACTGGCATTGTTGAGTTTGTTTTCATCACAGTCAGTGCAGGAAATCACTGTTGGAGGTGTCTAAATTTTAAATATACCATCACACAGTGTGAGATATTTTCAGAAAATATTCATATGCCTGCAAAAAGAGCTTGATCTGCATCAGTGCTGTCTTATAAAGTCAGTTTATTTGCTTAAGATCAGCATAAACATTGTACATCTTAGAAGAACAAGTAAGTTTGGAATTGTTTACAAAAAGAAAGCCAAAGTTCATCTCATTTGGTTATTCTAGAGAATAACTTCTCATCGTACTAAACAGGATCTATTTTAGTTCAGAATTATTTTACATCGTCATTTTTTGTCAGAGTTTATTTAAATACAAAGTTGGCAGGACTGCGCTGGAACTGTTTTGGAAGGCTTTATTTAAAATTGATTATTGGAACATTTTTGGATCCTGGTAGATTCCCAGGCCCGTCTTGCTTAAGCAGCTTTCACAAACTTTTCCTTCTACACCCACATTTACCTTGTAAAAACCGTTTTTCTTTTGCAGCGAGGGGGAAAAAAACACCATGTTCTTTCCCCCCAGATTACTATGTGGGTCTGCTCCACCAGCAACAACAGCGCTGTTTTCTGCTGGATGAAATAGTTCCGACTTAATGATATTTCTGCTTGCCATCACCTTGTCGCCTCTCTCCCTCTGCTTCAAAGCCCCGCGGCATATGTGGGCCTCTTTATTCATGAGACCAAGTTGTAAAACACTGAATAATGTTTCAGTGCTACAGTGGGAGTTTGTGGCCATTTGTGTGAGTTCCACAGCTTAATTGAATAGCCTGAGTAATTATTTGTCAAGTAATGCCGAGCAGAAAATAAATAGCCACTTTGCGGCTGTGAATTGTGCCTGATAGCCATGTGTTGATACTCTCACCAGGGAGAGGAAAAACCTGCTCGACTGGCTAAGTATCTGATTAAGATTCACATGATGGAACCGCAGACGTTTTAGGATAGCATGTCTCCTGGGCAAAGATGGTGAGCAGAGTTAAGTGTCAGACAGTGTTACATTATCACACTGAAGCATGAAGCCATGGCTTAATAAATAGTGTTGGAATATTCTTGTCATAAATGATCCATACCTCTCGGGTCATGTTAACCAGATTTCCAAGGTGTCCGGCAAAGACTAGCTACTCGATAGAAGATACAATAACAGGCAAATGTATTCATATCTCTTGAACTTTTTAGCTTTTCTCACCTTACAACCACAAACTTTAATGTATTTTAATACATGCATAGTTTTTAAAATGTTTAACGTGTAAATTCCTGAAAAGAGTGACGTGCATTTGTATTCGTCCCCGCAAATCATTAAATCAGTCTGGATTTTGACTATTTTAACAGCCTGACCCTGCTGAAGAAGAATATCCCAACAGCATGACGCAGCCACCACCATGTTTTGCTGTGGATATGGTATGTTCAGGGTGATGTGGCGTATCATTTTTCCTGCTGATATTAGTGTTTTGCATGGAGGCTAAAGAGTTTAATTTTGCACCTTCACCTTCTTCCACATATTTGCTGTGTCTCACACTAAGCTTTGACAAACTTTAAACAGAAAATCTAATGGCTTTCTTTCAACAATGGGTTTTTTCTTGGCCAAATTTGTGGATTGCCTGACTGATACTTGTCCTGTCATCAGATTCTTCCATCTGAGCCGTGAATCTATGCATCTCCTCCAGAGTTACCGTTGACCGATTTGATGCTTCTCTAATTTTTATTGCACTCTTTGCCCAGGGTGTCATCTTAGCTTAAGCAGCTTTCACAAACTTTTCCTTCTACACCCACGTTTACCTTGTAAAAACCGTTTTTCTTCTGCAGCGAGGGGGAAAAAAAACACCATGTTCTTTCCCCCCATGTCCTGTTAGGTTTGAAGTTGTGTTTTGATGTTCAAAATTTTGCATAATGGTTTATAACCTAACCCCTCTTTAAGTATCTTTGTAAGTTTCCCTTCAACCTGTCTGCTGTATTCCTTGGTCTTCGTGAAGCTGATTTTTTGCTAATGTTTTTTAGCAAACCTCTGAGGCCTTTGCAGAATCCTTGGATTTCTACTCCTATTTAGTGATTAGGTGATCTCTGAATGTAAGTGGTTGCACTGGATTTTATTTACAGCTGTCAGAGTAAAAGGGGGTGAAATTAGTTAATTTTTCAGTTTTCTGTTAACAGAACCATGTATTTTTTTTACTTCCACTTCACCATCACGTACTAGCTATTGTTGGTCTATCTCACAAAATCCCAATAAAATTTATTCAAGTCTGTTTTTGTAATGTCACCAAATGTGAAAAAGTTTGAGTGGTATGAACACTTCTGCAAGGTACACCATTTATTTTCCTGACATTTGTTTATAGGTTGTTGCTGTCATTTGTATACATATAGTTCTGAAGATTTAGAGCCTCTTGTGGCACAATATAAAGTTATTCATGAGTTTTTTATTAGATATAACCAGTCATATTAATATTTTGTACTCACCTGTGTTTTTTTTAGTTTCACATACTGAGGCCAAATTCAGAGTCAGCTCTTTGAAGACTGAGGCTGTAGTTCTCTACTGGTAGAAGGTGGATCGCTTTCTCCTACTCGGGGTCAGTCTCTGCCTCAAGCAGAGCAGCTTAAGTACCTTCCTTTCTTGTTCCCGGGTGATGGTAGGATGAAGCAGGAAATGGATAGGGCCTTGTCGGCAGTAATGCGGTCATTGCTCCCATCTGTTGCGGTGGAGAAAAAGCTGAGCCTTGATTTACCAAAAGGCAGACCCAGAATTCACTAGAGGGACTGTATATTCCTTCTGGTCTGAGGATGACGGAAGGATTCCCCAGAAGGCATTTCAGATCATCGTGAAAGGATGGAGCACTGTGTTTTCCCTGCTGGACCTGTTACCCCTGAGACCCGACCTTTAATAAGTTAACAAACAGCATCATGAAAACCAAGGAACACTGGAGAGAGGTCAGGAATAAAGCATGTTTAGGTTATAAGACATCATTCCAAGCAAACTTGTGGAAGAAGGTGCTCTGGTCAGATGAGGCCAAATTTAAATGTTCACTCAAAATGCTATGTAGGGGATAGCTAACATTACCCATCATCCTGAATACACCTCCTCCCAATGTGAATCATAGTGGATGTATCATGCTGTGGGGATGTTTTTTAAAAAATTTTCTTAAGGAGGGACAGTAAAGCTGTCTAGAGTCGATGGGAAGATGAGTGATGCCATATACTGGGCAATCCTGGAGGAAAACCTGTTACAGGCTGCAAAAGACCTGAGATTGGGATGGAGGTACACCTTCCAGCAGGATAGCAACCATAAACATACAGCTAGAGCTACGATGGAGGATTTTGATCATAACATATTTATGTGAAAGGCCTAGTCAAAGTACAGACCTAAATTCAATAAGGATTGTGTTGCAGTGCTTCGAAACTGATGTTCCCAGATGTTTTCAATCCAGTTTGACCTGTTTTAAAAAGATGAATGTGGAAAACTTTTACTCTCTACATTGAAGGGGTGGGCTTATGTATTTTCCAGGTACATAGTGCATTTTTATAGCACAATCAAGTAACTATGTTACCTTCAGTTGCTATAAGAAGAGGCTGTATAAACCAAACATAATTTAAAAGAAATTTGACTTCCCAATTTGATACTTTTAAATTGGCCTCTGTCTCTTTAAGAAGCTCGTATTCTTTCCGGCACTCCGCCTTCAGTACGTCATCACAACATGCTGTTCTTAGACTTTGACTGAGAAGTAGTTCGTATGATAAGTTAAACAGATGCGCAATTCCACCAGGTGTTTGCTAACTGCTGCTGCCGCTAGTGGAAGCTAAGTGGGGAAGGCGTGGGGGAGGAGTTCTCTGTGAGGCAGAAGCTTGGCTGGAGACTGCAGCTCTAAGGAGGAGCTTTGTGAAAATAGGTGACGCCTTGTGAGAGCAAGCATTTAGGCACCCTTGAATGTCTGCCACAGGAGATTATAGGATTTCTCAAACACTCCAGGTATGTTTTTGATGAGGGAATGACACTGTAACATGATACATCGCTCCAAAAAAGTTGATTTTACATTATTCCACCCCCACCCCACCCCCAACCCCTGCCCTTTAGTAACTGGTAAAGATGTAATCCAAAAGACTTGCAGCTGTGATTATATACCCCTTAATTTCAAGACATAGTCAAACTCCCAAAATGTCAAATGGTTGTAACTGCAGATAATTGTAATAACATCCAGTGCCTGGAAAAACCATTTATCCATTTAAATTGATTTAGTATTGGTTTTTATAGCTATGTGCTAAATTTTCTTCAAGTACTTTTTAATTTTGTGACAGGAAAAACCACTTTATGAGCTTTAGTATTGAACAAAGTACAAAGTGTGATTTTTTTTTTTTTGTTTGTTTGTTTGTTTTTAGTAAGCATGTGTGTAGTGAGAACATGCAGTGGAGAGGTCTTTGTTTTTCCATGCACGGTCCCAGTCAAACATAGACTACCACTTTGACCTTATCTATTGTTTCTCAAGTGTATATTGTAAGCAGCTTTGGAGGCTTTATAAAGACTTAGCTGGCAGGGCTGCCATTGCTCTGGTGGAACATTTGGACCTCTGGCAAGTGTCAGATTTTCAGCTACACATTAAATCTCTTAACCCAGTTCTTCCTCTCCCCTCCCTTTCTTCTTGTTGTCCCTCTTTCCCCCTCTCGCTCTCTTTCCGCCATGCTAACAAGCTGGCTGTGATTTATTTTTCATGTGTGGCATAGCTAGTCTCCACTGTTTTTTCCTCCTCTCTTTTATTTCTTGAGCCTCTAAAGTCTTGTGCCAGCGGTTAGCCTGGTGCCCAGCCCCTGAGGGGGAGCGGGCACAGTGGAAATGTAGCCAGAGCAGCTGCACATCACCCCGACTAGGCAAAGTCCTCCAGATGCGCCCTCTCTGGGAGGCCAGAGATGCTTTGATTAGCACGTCCATCATTATTGGCCAGCTTGAATGTCATGCACCGCGAGCCCAGTTGTCTAACGCCTCCGGCCGGCCAATGGGGACCGCTCCCTGCAATTACAGATACGGCCGCTTGTTCCAGTTCGGAGGCAAGGCCAGAGAGCGCCAAAGTGCCAAACGATCATCCTCCTCTGTAAATAAAAAGCAGACATCTTTCCTTTTTGATGTTCTGGATGTGCGTGCTTTATTTTCAGATGCTGTGGCGCAATCACATTTGAAAGCGTTTTGCGCTCCGAACATAACAAGAAGGGGGGGGACCAATCAAAACAATAACTGTGGTTCCTTTTGACAAAGCCCTTGGCTCACAGTTGTCAGAAGATGTAAGCTGACTCATCCACACAAGAAGGGCATGTATCCCTGGGAGCGAGGGGCAAAATGCTATGATGAATCCTCCCCTCTGTGCTTGCCGCTCTCCAGTGAGCCTGCTTGGATTAATTACATGACTAGTAGCCGGTTTAGTCCCATTATTTTTTTTCTTCTCCTTCTTATAATAGTTTCGCTCACTTGCTTTGCCTGGATTTTATTCTGCTCAGGACTTTTCAGCCTCGCTCAGTGGAAATAAGAATGCATTGATTATTTTCCATCTCGCAAATATCCCACCAGCTGAGGAATAACATGCCTTCCCCCTAATTGGTTTGTTTATCTTGAGCAACAGACTCTGGGTTTGTTTGGACTCTGGCTGGCATCCACTCTCTGCACCGCTCCTCAGCGTGATTACTCACCTTGGGAGGAGGCTGCCGTGGCAAGGTTGATGTTCCCCACGCAGACATCAGGCTGTCATTCTCGCCGCTTATGTGACATCATTTGCCAAGACAGATTTGTTACAGGAGAAATAAATTCAGGCCTAAAAAGGGATTGATTTAAGGACAGGCTTGCAAGTAGGTAGGGGAAAAAAAGTCAACAGGAGTGATGGGGGCTCAGAGACACATTTCACCACTCAGAGGACTCGGGCCAGATCCAAATAAGCTGCCAACAGAAAGATAGATTCTGGCTTCATGTATAATTGATAAACTGTATGTTCTAGGTGTCAGCTTTAAAGAGGGAGCTAGGACTATATCAGGAAGCTATTTTTCCCTCTCTGAGGCAAGCATCATTTTTATTTTGTCCTCCCCCGTTCTTTGGCTTATCTCCTCGGTTCAGAAAGCCCCGTTGAAAATGATCGCTTTGCTTTGAAGGCGACAGTTTAGGAAGTGCGGCATTAAGAGCACATCCTGTTCCCATGCCTATTAGAAGAGCAGCAATAGGGCAGATAGGCATCTGCAGAAGTTGACTGAACATACCGAGTTATCAGGATTAGCCATCTCACTCTTGACACCTCACACATTAATATTAGCTATGGGAGAGTCTATCCTGCTGAAAGCAGCATAAAAGGATTAATGCACCTCTTATCCTTTTGGAAATAATGCCCTTTATTGAGCGGATCTGACACTGCAGAGGCTAATGATGACATGAATGGAGCCAGAATAAGTAATGGTGTATCATCCCATGTCATGCAGGCAGAACAGTTTCTATTTGCATTCCAACAGCTCAAACTATATTGATTGTACTGAAGGCTTTCGGTTGTTTTTCCTGTGCAGCAGTGTGAGGGGTGTTACTCAATCATCAGCGTCCTGTAGATAATGGCGGTCCTCTCCCAGTGGGTCCAATGACACGCTTCGTTCATCGTTATACAGCATGCAGCAGCACCACCTCTGAGCGCTTTGGGCGGCAGCAATTCCAGGGCTTTGGAAAAGTATTCACGCCCATTGAACTTTTCCACATTTTTTCATCTTACAACCATAAAATTCACTGTGTTTTGTTAGGATTTTATGTGACAGACCAACACAAAGTAGTTGATAATTGTGAAGTGGAAGAAAAATTATATGCTTTTTCATTTTAAATTGTGTTAAATAAAAATCTGGAAAATTTGATGTGTATTTTTATTTTGATTCCCAAATGAATTCCAGTGCTAGCAACTGCATTGAGAAATCACCTAACCTGCAACTAAGTCACACAATTAGTTTTCACTTGTGTGTAATTCAACTCCTGTATAAATCAAGCTGTTATGTAAAGGTCTCAGAGGTTTGTTAGAGAACAGTAGTGAACAAACAGCATCATTAAGACCAAGGAACACACCAGTTCAATTAATTTCATTCCTTTTTTGAGCACATTTAAAGTCAAGTTATAAAGAAATGTAGCACAATACAAGACAAAAATATAAGAAAATAAGTAGAAAATAACAAGGTAATCAGCATAATTAAAAATCTGTGTGACAATCTTAAACAGAGCAAAAAGTCTGTCAAAAGAGAGATAAATTTCTTTATATAGTTCACAGCACTGGGCAAATCTCACTTGAAATGCAACCTCTTTGCAACTGCAACCAAAAAGGTCCTGTTCCCTTTGGTCTTTAGCCTGGACCTTGGAACTTGTAAAAATAGTTCAGAAGATGGTCAGAGATAAACTTGTTGAAAAATTTAAAGCAGAGTTAGGTTATGAAAAATGTCCAAAACTTAGGAAATCTCATTGTTCAATACATCATGTGAAGATGGGAGCTGTTGAAAAACTGTGAACCTACAAGACCTGGCCGTCCACCTAAACTGACAGGCTGGGCACAGAGTGCATTGATCAGAGAAGCAGCCAGTAGGCCCATGGTATTTCTGCAGGAGCTGCAGGGGTCCACAGGTCTGATGGAAGAACCTGTTGATAGTAACGCACCCCACAAATCTTGCCCTTATTAAAGAGTGACGAGAAGAAAGTCATTGAAAGAAAGATATAAGAAATCCTGTTCAATCAAATAATTTGGCCAACATGCAAAACACTATGGACTGGAAAACTATCACTTGACATCACCCTGAACACATCCTCTCCATGGTGAAACATCGTGGAGGTAGCATAATGTTGTGGGGATGCTTTTCTTCAACAAGGACAGGAAAGCTGTTCAGAGTTGATTGGAAGATGGATGAAGCTAAACACAAGGCAGTCCTGAAAGAAAACATGCAAAAAACCTAAGACTGGGGCGAAGGTTCACCTTCCAGCAAGACAGTGATACCAAACATACAACCAGAGCTACAATAGGGTGGTTTAAATCAAGGCATTATCACCTGTTGGTATGTTACAGTTAACATCCAGACCTAAATCCAATGAACAAACTCAGGCAAGACTTGAGAACTGATGTTCACAGACACTGCCCGTTAAGTCTGAATGAGCTTGAGCTGTTTTGGTAACAACAATGGGCAAAATGTTAAGTCTCTAAATGTGTAAATCTGATAGAGACATACCCCAAAAGACTTAAAGCTGTAATTGCAGCAAAAGGTAGTTCCAGAAAGTCTTGACTCTGCTGAACAAAAACACACTTTAATTTGTTAAAAATTATATAAACCATGCATCATATTCCCCCAATTTACAATCATGCACTACTTTGTGGTTATAATGCGACAAAATATGGAAAAAGTTTTTTAAAATAAGTTGAAAACTTTTGCATAGTACTATATTGTACAGGAAACAGAACAACCCAGGATGTCAACCCTATTGACTTTCAAACACAGAGCTTGGGGGTTAATGTGGCTTTGCCCGCCCACATTAATACAAATATTCATATCCTGCCATTCAACTGTGAGAGTTTTAGAAGTACAGCTTGTACCACTAAAGCTGTTCTTGTGCACCAAAGGAGGGTGGAAGTCCAACTGTGTACCCTGTCATTTCCTTTTGACACAATAGGTTGTGAAAAAAACCAGTTTTTTTTGTTTTGTTTTGGGGTTTTTTTTTTCCTTTGGGGGACTTTAAGTGTAAAACAATTCCATGATTGCTATTATTTTTTAATCCCCCCTTGTGCGCAGAGTTCAGAATGAAGCTGGTTTTAAACAGGAAAGGTAACAGTAACCAGGCACATGGTTAGAAACTAAAATGATTGTGATTCAGACTAACTCAGAGAGAGAGAGAGAGAGAGAGAGCGATATAGAGAGAGAGTCTCCTTGAACCCCTAACACGATTTGATTATAAAGAGGTTAAACAACTGTAATAATAAATCTGTCAAGTTTTTAATACAATGTGCCATTTAGTGTGGGCATTATAACACTGAGAGGCAGACAAGTGGCCATCAGCGCCACCTGAGAACATTGGTTCTGTTCTTTCTGCTAAAATTGCTGCTTCCCCCTTGGTGTTATATAAATATATGATATTCTCCTTTAACTGACAGGACACTAACCTTATCAATCAAGGCTGTTTTCTCCTCCCTTCCAAGGACTCGTGTTGATTTGTTTTAAGTGTGCTCTCCTTTGGTGGTTTTAATGGGTACATTGCATGCTCATTTGAGCGCTGCCTCCCTGCTTCTTAATGAGCTGATAAAGCCCCAATTATCGAGGCAAATCCCGGATTCTGATTTACATTACTGACTCTCGTTTTACCACACACAGCGGAAATGTGCATGATTGAGGGCTCTGGGATGTTTGCCTGCCTTTCCAGAAGTTTGCGTGGTGTTGTGTGTGTTGATGTGCATGTGTGGAGACACAGGAGATGGCCAGATTAGATTAGATACAGCAGAGGCTGCACGGTGCAGGCCTTTTGTGCTCTGAATGTGATTTGGTTGGGAGGTTTGGAGCCCACTCTGGGCTCTTGTGATGGGTGAGGGGACAGACTGACAGTGACAGTGGGGTGGTAATGCCTTTGAATGAGGAGCAATGGCCTCTGTTTGGCTCCCACCCTTCCAGCGCCTAAAACCAAGCTATTTTCCCAAGTTATTCATAGCTTCACCAATCTGAGGAGATGTGATTTAAAAATCAGAAAACTCATACAGTTATTCAGTCTTTGTTTTATTAGGTAACAGCAGCTGTTGATAATCTCATATTTTAGGACATCAGAAGAACGAACATTTACAGTTTCATTTGACTCAATAATAGAAATGTACCAAATAATTAACCAGAGACTGGAATGGGATCATAGGTCCAGGATAACTCTGGAGGAGGTGTAGAGATCCACAGTTTAGGTGGGAGAATCTGTTTACAGGACAACGATTAGTCATGCAGTCCTCAAATCTGGCCTGCATGGAAGATTGATGTAAAAAACCCAGCTTGCAGCTTCCACAAGCCATGCAGGGGACACAGCAAACATGTAGAATAAGGTGCTCTGGTCAGATGAGACCATAGTTGAACTTTTTGACCTTTTTGAAGTTTTTGTTTCATACTGCTTCCAGGTTTATTCTTTTTGGCTGTTTAGATAATCAATCAGCCATACTTCCTCGTCTTTCCATGTCTGACCTCATTCTCAGACTATGACTGAAAATTTACAAAATGTAATCTGAGCAGATCAATATTGAATTAAAATAGATTTTTTTTTTACCTTCTTAATATAACAGCTCGTAGCAAGATTGTCTGTTAGACTCACAACACATGACACCTAACCAGCCCACTGTCTGTATTTCATCTGAGGATGACACTGGAAGCCGAGGTGATGTGTGCATCCACTTGGAGATGACTGAAAGTGTTCCCAACTTCCAAAGTGTGTCAAAAAATGTTCTGATAGCCCTCTAAACTTTTAGGTTGTTCATAGCATGTCTGTCCTTTCCAGTGGAAGAGACAAGGCAGCTAAAAATGCTTGTGTACCTAATCGAAAGCAGTTTTTTCAAATCATCCACACAATCTATAAAAGATGAGGGTGCAACAATGATTATATTATCCTGTATAATGTGTAAAATGTGATGTTCTTTGGTGCTTTTATCTGCGGTTACTCTGCAAGACAGCAATTGTTCGCATGCAGGAATGGTGGTCCAGAGGTCACACACGGTATTTCAATTTTGAGAGTTTATCCCCTATGCACATAAGTTGTATCCATCCTTTTATCCAATTATCAAACTACGTCTGCTCATCCATTCTTCATTTTCCACATCTGTTCCTTCCTTTCATCCTCCACACTCCCTTCTTGTTTTTAAGAAGGAAGCCCAGTTGCCTTCTACTTAAGCACTTAGGATTGTTATGTCCTAGATGATAGAGAATCTACACCAGCATACTTTTCTTTCTTTTTCTTTCTTTCTTTCTCTCCTTTCCTTCCTTCCTTCCTTTGTCTCATTTCCTTCCTTGCGTCCTCTTTTATTTGGCCCTTTATGCTTCTCATACTTCCAGCACTCCCTCCCTCCCCCTTTTGTCTGTCTTTTTCTCTTGCTTTTGCAGGTTGCATATTTAAATCATGATCTCAGTACAAACTTTCCACCTGTAAATTCAAAAGAATCTTTTATATTCATACTTTTAAAAATGGCTAAAAGGACTCAGAACTCTGGAAATATTAGTCTGGAAAAGTTTGAAATTGAGATTAAAAATGTGTAGGAACCCCAGTTATTGCAAACTGTCTTTATTTATTTTGTATTTCAAAGCTTTTTGGCACTAGTGGCCTTTATTGATAGCAACCAGACAGGAAATGAACGAAGAGAGAAGGGGGAAGACATTCAGCAAAAGTCTCAAGGTCAAGAACTGAACCCAGGACAGCTGTGTCAAGGACTGTCGCCTCTATATATGAGGCGTCCACTATACCACTACACCTTGCAATGCCCCAGCAAACTTTATTTTTATAAAGAACAAAATCCTCAGTTCTTCTTTGATCAGCTCTATCGATGACTGGTCGGTCAAATACTAAAAAAAATATGTTTTTTTTCCCAGTTTTTCAGTCTATTAATATAGGAACCAACAAAATGTATTTAGATACATGTTTTTAGGTTTAATAAAATAAACTTGATATATTTAAAAAATAGTTTAAATGAAAACAAAATAAAAAGGTAAAGGTTTGAGCCATATTCTTTAATCCATTAATCTGGCTATTCTTGTACATTCTTTATTTTCTGCAGGATTTAACAGAACCTGTGGCATAATTTTCTGTTCCAATTTTTAGTTATTAAAACAAAAAAATTAAATCAGTCCAAATTAGAATTAGAAGTCCAGTCCTCAAAGAAAACCGGAAACCAGTACTGGCCAGTAAAAGCCTGATCGGTGCGTGTCCACCCCTGGATGTGGGATCAAAGATGTGTTCATATCAGCACTCCCAGACTGCATATGAAAACCCAGATTTGTTTTCCTGCAGCCTCGTATCTTTGGCTCTCTCGGCCTCCTCTTGGTCTCGGAAAGTGAAACATCATGTCTAGAACTTTGGCATGGAGAGCCCTGCAGCTCATGAAAAATGCATTCACTCCAGCTCTCTTTCTAACTCCTCGCCTCTGATACTCTTGTCATATCATATCCATGTCATGTCAGTGTGTGTATTAATTATGTAGCAGGCACAGTTGAGCAGACAATATTGATGCATCCCAACCAGACACCCTATGTATATATAAATCGCTGTACTCGACTTTGGGATATATATTGAAGAGTTAATCAGATGAGATGATACTTTGTTTGTCCCCGTGAGTAAATAAGTCACAGGAAGCTTATTCTTTCCGTTTGCCTTTCCCTTGGGCTCTGATTTATTTATTTATCTTTCTTTTACTGTCTCACGCAATTCAGCCATTCTGGTCAGTTTTTTCCCGGTTCAGCTGAGGTGCCCGACCTGGTCACCCCACATGGGTTTTAGTGTTTCTTTTCGTTTACCAGCTCACAATCTCATAACACACCACACATGGCACCCAGCAGCACCTCTGGAGGTGTCCCAAATTGCAAAGGTAATTTGTTTCTTTGGGAGCAGAATTATACATGAGTAAGAGGTTATATTGTAATATGAAATTGCTTAGCAGTTGCTCACATGCCAGATCCTGCTGGGTTTTTTTATGAGTCCTCTCTGTGCTGTAGACTTATAGAAGTGTGATAACACTTGAATATGTTTTCCTTGCTAAAGCGGATATCAGGAGACATGACAGCCTTTTCCTTTTTCTGTAACAAAACACTTTCTCAGGATTGAACCACAACAGACACCTTGGAGATATTAATCTTCTTCCAGCAGTTGGTTTAAAAGGCTGCAATTTAAAAAGAAATAGGAGAGACTTAAACTCTTTTTTGCAATTAAGAAGGGCCTCTGTGTTCCTTGTGTAAATCGTGTAATGAAGGCATAAATTAAGCCGGTAACCCATTGCTGCCAACAACTTAGTCAGCACTGATCGTGTGTGTTTTGCAATGTTGGAGCAAGTGTCTTACAGAACGGTGATTGCTTCAGTTTGGCAGGAATAATTGGAAGTTCAAAGCTTCGATCTGCAGCGTGTAGCCTGGGGATAGGTTTCTGAAGAAGCTGACACTTCAGACGTATTATGAAGCCATCATGTCTAATTTGCAAAGGCCTCTTTTGTAATTTACCCCCAATTCAGAGGAACAGTCTCCTGCTCTGCAACACAATGCACACTCGGCTTGCATTGTTCACGCTCATTGGAAGAGACACCAAGTGAGTGATTGTTGGAGCTCAAATAATGTGCAGCACTGTTCCTGTCACATTTGTTGCTGCGTAATGGTTCCTGATTTGCAGTTTCCTGCAGCGCCTTCTATTTTTTTTTTTCTTTTGGTTTGTTGCAGAGCAGACGGTGATGCACCATGCTGTATACAACAACATCGTTCTGTGCATCCAGTCCAAGCCGCTTGTTTACAACTCGGTGCCGAAGCAACCGCTTGACAGATAAAGGGGGCCTCAGAACGTCGCACAAACGTTTTTGGGAGGTGGGGAGCGGAGGAAACCTCTTCAGAGAAAGGATGGGGCTTTTCCACATGCCGCCCAGACTTATCTCACATATTGAGTTTGTCTGTGTGCATCTTTGAAGATGTAAATGTGTCAACCACATGTAACAAACCACCCAGCGAGGAGCTGAGATGCTGAACTGGCTTTCTCACGGCTCCTAAATGGCTGCCAGTGATCTTGAGTGGCTCTGCATGTCTGTGAAGCCCGCGGTTCCTTTTTTTTTAATGGACAGATTAGTTTTTTTGTGGGATATTGAATAATTTATGCACATTTATCACTGGGCAAAAATGTCTTGTTAAACCACATGAGGAGATGTAAGAGAGTTTGGCTGTGAAGTTTTATGAGCTCTCTTGTTGCAACCTATTGCAGTAGATTGTATGTGGAAGTGGTAATGCTAATTAAAACGCAATTAAGTTTCCAGTAATGTGTTCTGTAAGAATTAAGAAAGTCCTTCACATTTTGTCAACTTTACAACCACAAACTTCTGCATATTCTGGTGGGTTTCATTTGTAACAGACCTACACAAAGTAGAAAATTACTGTGAAGTGGATCAAAAATGATGCATGGTTTTCAAATATTTTCAGCAATAAAAGTCACTTACCTTTATGCTGATACACCTAACTACCTTGATAACTCTCCCAATGAGTATACCTGAGTATGCTTACATGAGTATGCTTTACTCAGCTAAACACAATTTCTTGATTGTTCTTTGCAAAATAGCTGAAATTTAGTTAGAAGTCCTTATGAAGATAGAAAGATGTAATATATGTGTGTGTCTATGTGGTTTGCAGGAAGTATTTGTTGATCTGCTGCATTAAGGTTTTCACCAAAGTAGATGCTCGTCAAACCACAAATACACTTATTTTTTTTTAAAAAAAACTGTCATGCATAAAAGCAGACCCTCAACTACGATGCCGGTAATCAAAGAAATCAGAGAAGTTAGTAACAAGTTACACAGACTAAACAATTCTGAAGATTGCAAATATCTGCCTAAAAGTTACAAGTTACCCCACTTAGTATTAGCCTCTAGGTTGCTGGAGACAGAGGATCATTTGTGTCAAAAAGGGCAAACAATCTCTGTAAAGCCTTCCAAAACACATCACATCCAAAATACAAAATACAATTACATACATTTGGTTCTCTTTGGTAAATATCTCAGGTTCATTGAGTGACTGAGATGCTGCATTCATCCATCCATCCATCTATCCTTTGTCTAGACCCACTTGGGGGTGGCTATCTCTAGCAGGCATTGGGCGAGAGGTGGGATGTACCCTAACTAGCTTACCTGTCCATCACATGGCAACACACAGGATGAATAACCATACACACACATACACCCACACACACACCCACACACACATACATACCTAAGGGTAATTTAGAGTAGCCAATTCACCTAATATGCATGTTTTTGGACTGTGGAGTACCAGGAGAGAACCCACAGGGAGAACATGCGCACTTTGTTAATGCAAGGCAACGATGTAAACCACGGGCCCACCTCGCAGCCCATACCACGTTCAACAGACAATAAAAGATTACATTTTAAAATGGTAATTTTAGTTTGAAACAAATTCCTAACAATTGGGAATTTTATCATGGTAATAATTAAAACAGATAAATGTTTCATTCCTAGTCATCCCACTCACCAGAGTGAAGGAGTATTAATGCAAATGCTCTATAATGGACTACTTTGTGTTGGTCTAGCACATAAAATCCCAACAACACAGATTAAAGTTTGTTGTTGCAAAGTTCAAGGAGTATGAGTAATTTTACAAGGCACTGTAGATCCTAATGAAAGATCTTTATTCATCTTATCCTTGAATCAGGCAAACAAAGAAAAAGAAATTCAGTACATCATAGCATTTCTTTCCTGACATTGAAGGAACTTTTAAATTATTGATGTTTCCCCTTGCTCTGTCACCTATCAGAGTGTTATCCTTCTGCCTGGTAGTAGTCCTGCAGTGCAACAAGTCATGTTTCAGGCTCTCATTTCAGCTTCTGCAGTGAAAGGTTGGGGTGATATATATTCCATCCCGTCGCTGTTTCAGTGACTTACCCGCCCCAAGCTGGAAATTTTACAAGGCCCACCCAGCTTGTTGAGCACACTGACAATAAATCAATCACTGTGAAACATTTATGTTTCACACACACACACACACACACACACACACACACACACACACACACTGCTAAGTTTCACCTTTACTTTGCTTAAGCCTAATTTCAGAGTCATCAGTAGCCCCCCATTGTCAGGGAAGCCCCCTTGCTTTGTCATATCAATATTCGACTGTTGATCTCCAGCTGAGGCTGGAGTCCAGCTGCTCTTTCTGCACATACTGATTTGCATTTGCCATGATGCATGTGTGGGAGATGGCATGCTGTGGCTGCTTCTTTTTCTTGTTCCTGAACCTACTGTTGCCACCCCCTCTCTGTCTTTTTCCACTATTTTCTTTTACCTTTTTTTTTTTTTTTTTTTTCGAGATGGAAAGGTTTCTTGATTCCTAGCATGCCGGAGAGGGGTCCTCTGAGGATTACATTGGCTAAGCCCTTATCACTTCAGGAAATTCAGTGCCTGCTTAAAAAAACTGGTAGGAGTAAAAAAAAAAAAAAAAAAAAAAAAAAAAAAATCAAGGGGGGAGTGTTGTTCTTTTTAAGTTTCTTCCTATTCCCAAGGAAAGTTATTACAGGTTTGAAGAAAAGTCCTTTTTTTGGCACTCAAGTTTTCTCGTAACTGCATTGCATATTTCATCCTTCCTCTTCTTCATTTTTTTTCCTCCTTCTTTCCAATCGGCTAGTGGAATTTCAGAAGTGGAAAATGTGAAGGCAGGTGCTTGAGAGAAAGAGAGAGGGAGAGAGGTTTGGGGAGGGCTGTGCTCACTGGGAAGCAATGTTAAACATCCAGGGGAAATGTTTGTTATTCTAATGGGATACCACCATGGTAACAGCTTTTAGAGACTCCCAAGGCTTTGTACGGAGTGCATGCACACATTCATCAATCTCGCCTAATTTCTTTGGGGAATTAGCAAATATAATCAGTCCCTTTTCTCCAAGTCCTCACCTGTTTATCGACAAGAATATTACGGTGAAATTTAGCAGAACGCGACCCTCTTGGATGTGGGGAAGACGATGCATGGGCCATTAATATAAATCACAAACTGAAGTGCGTTGCTGAATGGATTCAGAAGCCATTAGTGTTGCTTTTACACTGAGTGACAGATAGATAGAATAGCTTACATTTTGCCCATACCTACATTCTTTGAAGAAAGAAAATCCTTGGAAGGAAGACCAAAGCTCTTTTGCTTATATTACATCTTCAGGTTAAACATGTTCTAAAGGTAATGAATTATGCTATTTTGAAACTTAATACGTTTACAAGGATTTAAAGTAAATTGGAGTGAACTCATTTACATGACTTGACGGGGAGAGAAAAAAAGACCCTCATTGATGCCATGCCTTGGTTTTTTTTTTTTTTAAAAGGCTCCAGAAATCTCTAAACCGCCTTTCAGTCTTTTACCTTTTTCCTTTCTCCTTCTGCAGATTTTCTTAAGTGGCTTATGTGAATTGCAGTTGCTACATTGAAGTGGGAAGTGTACTGAATAATTTTCTCCCCAGCCATGACCGTCTAACAAGAAGTTGAACCTGTGCATGTTGTGATGGAGAGGTTTTCACCCACAGCACCGCAGCACTGTTGGACTGTAGCCTAACCTAAAGCTAAGCCTCCAGCTGGAACAACTTTCCATCAAACTCACAACACAGCTCTCTTATCTTCTGGCATTTCTGTCTGATACAAATAGCCAGGACATGATATAGCTGGCTACATGTCATCTCTGGTGTAGTTCCACCACCCCAGCCTTTGTGAAATATAATGCTTTTAACTCACCAGATTTTTGCCTTGGCTGTTTTTTTCCATCTATAGCTCAGACAGAGACCACTGTGTTTGCTCATCTTGGCCAGAGGCCAAAGGCTCTTTCTGATATAATCCCCCACCATCGATCAGACTTTGTTTACTCTAACATGGTTTCTCTCCCCTCCAGCAATTAGAAGGCAACCTTCCACCTCCTGCTCTTCAGACTGGCTTTATACGCTGTGCTTTATTTATTTTTTCCTTAAGTGGTAATTTTTCATGTAGCAGCTAAGCTCTTAGAAATGTGGGTGTATATTAGGTAATTGATATTCTTCAACCAGACAGGCATGAGAGGTACCTAATTCCCAGTGACCAAAAAGTGTTTTCACTGTACCAAAGGTACATTAGTTAGAGATGATTCCCACATTTATTTATTTCACCATCCAAAAAACAGCAAAAGACTGCTTTATAGCATTCTGAAAATTAATCAAAAATAATATAAATAGCCATTTATGCTCTGAGAAAAATTATAAAAAGAGATTGCTTTATGATGTTTTTTTTAATACTACTAAAACCATTTTCTAAATCCACATTTAAAACCTTTCTTCTCAATTTTTAACTAGAAAAACATTCCAATTTTAGGTAAAAATTACATTATAAGTTTTGAACTTCTGAATAAAAGAAACCAGAAGAGCTTTTATTTGGCTGTTTCTGGGGGTTTCTTTGTAATTACATGTTTAGTCGAAGGTAATTCAGGTTTGTTTTGTTCTGAAATGACCAAAAGTCATGTAATACAGAGTTTATTTGGAGAGACATTCATGTGGTTATTTTTGTGACACTCCAGCTAAAATTAACCATTAACATCCCATAATCCACCAATGTAACTGGCTGATAAATAAGCTCATCCTTTTACAATAAAAGATGAGCAGCAGCTGCAGTCTGTAGCTCACATACCAACTTCCTTTCACTCTTCATTACATGAGATAATTTTTTTTTACTGAGTCTCAGACCAGGAGTCCAAGTCAAGTCTCAAGTCTTTAGGGTCCAAGTCTAAGGATACCATCGATCAGACTTTGCAGCAGGCAAATGCGACCCAAATCCAATTTTTTTGCCCAATTGCGACCTATATCTGACATTTTCGTGGCAGTCTTAGTGGCCCAATTCTGATCTTTTCACCACCAAAAAAATCTAATTTGTGCCACATCCATATGGGCTACTAAATCGGATACGTATCTGATAGTTTTAAAAGCGCCTGCAGTCTGAATGGTCATGTCACATTTTATCTGACTTTTACGTCGTTTACCTGAGACATAATTCTGTACCAGAAGAAGCTAGATGCGGTAAATCCGGATGTAAACAATGACTGAAGCAATCAATGGCAACACTTAACTTTCTTTTTTTCTTAGCTTCCTTCATCTTGTTATGATCCTGTGACAATACTGTCAGCTCCTATTGCTCAAGAGCTTGAAAATCGGTCCAAAGACAGCGGCATCCATTATTATTCCCTTAAACACTGCACTGTGACAAGTACATTCTTCAGGTCGTTTTGGGGCCATAAACTTTTCACATTGAAGTCTGATTGTGGTTGTGTTTAAAAAGTAGCATGACCAACCATGCAAAAACATCGGATTTCAGCAAAAAATCTAAATTGAGCATCAAGACCTGCTGTGTGAACATAGCCTAAGTCGATTCTGAAGTCTTATTTTTGCAGTGTAAGTAGAATTTGAATCAGAGTCTTAAACTTGAGTTGCCATCTCTGCTTAACATTTATGTGCTGTCTTGAGTTGGTCTGTCATATAAAATCCCAATAAATAACATTGAAGTTTGTAGTTGCAATGGGACCAGATGTAAAAGATTCAAGGTATGTAAACGCTTTTGCAAGCACATGCATTTCCGTTCCTATATGGAGTAACTTGGATTAGAAAGCACAGAAAGTTGTCAAAATAAAGCCAAAAAGTTGTACTTTCCCGAGGTGGAAAAGTTGGAGCATTAATAAAAGCAGATCATGAGAGTGCAGAAGAAACAGACGTCGGTAATAAATCAAGACATACATGAAGACTTAAACATGCACTGAACTTCCGCTCCACTGGAGAGATGATAAATTGCAGCAGGAGAAAACATCAGACCTGGAGTAAAGTTTCCCCCAAATATAGCTCAAATCAGAGAAATAAAATGTATCTGCTTTTCCATCCACCGCTGCTCCTCGAATTATGTAAACGTATCACATATTTCAATCAGATTTTCTTCAGTGCTTTTGTTTGCCTGAGGTTTGATTGTTTCATCATATCATTGATGTCTGGAAAGTGATTGCTGTCAACTGACTCCTTCATATTCCTAAAAAAAAAATCATGGTAATATATGAAAAAATCTTTAGTTGTTTGTTTTTCATTCAGATCAAATGTTATTTCAAGACTGATCCATAGATCTGACCTTTTATGAATTATTAGCCCCTTTTAAAATACCAACTCAAAGTGAAACTGACACACATTACATTTCTGTTTGCAGATGATGTTTCTCTAAAGCTTCTCTAAGCAGGTACAAGGAGATAGTAACCCTTTTGGTAAGTTTGTGCTAAAAGGATCTTGATGAGGCAAATCCCATCACTCTTATCTTTACCAACAACCAGTTTGATACTTTGCTGAATCTAGAATGCATTTTGTAATGTAAAAGCATACTCTGATGCATCACTGTCCTGCCTCTGTTTGGTATATATGAGCAATAAAAATAAATGGCTCTGTTTTTACAAGATATTTGCTATAACTTCAAAAACACAGATTCCAATTACTGGATTTAATTCTAACAGAGCCAGATATCAAACTAACCAGCTAGCTGACTGGAAAATTGTCAAATCTGGCTTTCAGGAATACCTTGTCAAACATTAGTTACAGAATCATAACTGTTTTCTAGATTAGGTATCCTGAAAAGTCAGGAATGTCTTTGCAAAGCAGATGACTAGGTGAAGAAAATGAGAATAAGCTTTATTCCCTATGTTTGTGCACACAAACAAGGAATTTGACTTCAGTTCCACTTTGCTCTCTAAGAAGACATTTATACATATATAAAAAAGGGAAGATAAAAAAATAAAAGTTTTTTTCACTTGTAAATATTTGAATATTTAGGCGCTCTGTCACTCTGACCTGAAGGTAAAAGTAAACAGCTTGTGTCCAGGATGTGTGGGGCCTGCAGAGATGTTAGCTGCCCTTTTCTTAACCCTAGACCTGATCAAGTCCTGCATGGAGGGAAGGTCAGCTCCACTCTTTGTTTGTTGTTTTCTGCTGTCCTGTTTTGTGGATTAGCTAAAACACACCGTGATGGACAAACACAGGACAGACTGGACAGTCCTGGATCAGAGCAAAAACAGTGATATCATCTGCTGATATAGAAATTTTCAAATTCACACACGAGATAAATTTAAAGAAACACAAAATGTTTCAGTTTTAATTTTGATTTTATAAGAAAGGTATATAGAAGGTAAATTAATTTCTAGAGCAGGACTTTTATGATTCTGCAAACTAAAAATACATAGTAGATGAAGCTCCCACAGTTGGGCATTTCTTAGAAGTGTTGGTGTTCAGATATTTGTGGTGAAGGTAAAAAATAATCAGTAATGTAGAGGAAGTGAAATACTAACACATAAGTTTTGGACTCAACTCTTAGTTTAAAAAAACCCCACATCAAATAGATGAGTACTTCAAAATATAACAGTTTTCCAACTCATTTTAAATCCACTTACTGAAGAAGCATCAGATGTGTACCTAATATCAGTGACGTCTTGGATGAATGGTGAATGGATGAATGTTGGGCTTCAAATAGTCTACAGCAGTGATGTCCAAAGTCAATCCTCAAGGGTCAGTATCCTGCTTGTTTTTGTTGATTATCTGGTTCAACACACTAGCGAAATGCAGGTTACAATCTGGACAGGTCACCAGTATATCACAGGGCAGCTACTCAACCAATTAAAACTTTTCTGATACTAAGTTCAGAAAAGATGGCAAGATCCTCCTGCTCCACTGCTCAGAGTGTAGAGTGTCTGAAAGAAATTCAACTTTTGGCAAATCTGTTTTCTCATTTAGGGACATTAAGGAATGGAACAGGCTGACTGACAGTTTCAGAAATATGAGGAATTCTTTTCCATGAAGTCCATAAAAAGCTCATTAGTAACCAACATTGTCCACATTAGAAGTAGATATAAATTAGCTGGTCTGTTTTTATCATTTTGTGTTATATAATGTTTAATATTTGAAATTTAGTGCAGTGCATAATCTTCTCTTGTGTGATTAATGTTTCTGTACACAAACCCAAAAATATGAACTGACTCAGTAAATCTTGCAAATGATCATTTTTATTCAGATTACTCTGTTAGAAATAAACATTTTGTTAATGTTTCTTGATCTTTAAAAAGAAGAATTACCTGCTCATCCTTGTCTTGAAATAGAAGAAGAATCATTGGAGAACTCGAGATCCACTGATTAGAGTTTTTTGGCCAATTTCCGATCTCTGGTTTTTGTGTATTTTTTTTTCTAGCCTTTCTGCTGTGTGCGGTCATTAATTACTTACATTTGGAAGGCTTTGTTTGTGCATGAGAGAGCAGACATTGTAAAACTATTTCAGAGTTGACATGTTAAACTGGTTTTAACATCTTGTATTAGCGATTAGCGTAGAAAGCCTTATAAAAACGTGTTTTTTGATTTTTTTTTAGAGAATGAACATCTGTACCCTTCCAAAAGTGTCTACATTTCCATATCCATTATGCTGAATGACAGACAGCAGGTAAAAGCTCAAAAAATAAAATAGAGCAACTTTACTGTTGCCTCTAGCCTTCCTGTTATCTGGTGAAGTCGTGCTCTCTCTCTCTTTCTCACAGCCTGAATGAACGGCAGACATGTCGCGACATCTCATAGGAAATAAAATCTTGTTTCCGATTTTCATTTGAAACACCTTAACTTTAAGTCTTCACCTGGTAACAGCTTACACACCGAAGAGTGTTATCATTAATACAACCTGGTAGCGCTTTGTATGATGCATTTAGTGATTGGAAAAAATGTGCTTTTCAGGGTTATGATCGGCCAGCAATGGACAACATAAGGTAAAAGGTAATTACAGGCACAAATTTAAAATATTCAGATTATTTTCTATCTACTTAGTGAATTGTTTGAAATACCTACTTGTAGAATAAAATGTAATTACTCTAACTTAACCTTGCATATTATCTCTATATAAAACAAGTCTTTGATATATATTAGTAGCTTTGTCCTGCTGAGAGGTGATATTGAACTATGTGCTGAATTATCAAAGGCAAACATTATGCCAATGCCTCTGGACAATTTTTAATTTAACATCTAAGACATTTCTTTACCCTGATACTTTTGGCAGACAACCCAGACGCCCACCAGCAGCTTTTGAATTTGGGATTTAATTTTTGTTTTAGGCTTAGTAAAGATTTACTCTCTGGCTGTCATTGTACACAGTTTAGCTTGAGATGTGTTTCTGAAGTGGGAGAAGGTTTTAGTACTCTACATTTCTAACATCTCAGTGTTTGTGGGGAAAAAAATGTCTGTTAACGTCAATCGAGAGGAGCAACTTGCGCAATAACTCACAGACAGAGGATAAGTACTGGAATGGTGGCCAACTGTTAATGGTGTTGTCATGTATTTATTGTGATAAGTTAAAAGCTCTCTTGGTGTCTTTCAGTTTCTGCTGCTTTCATTTTTGATCAGTAAGAGTTAAAAGTCCTGCAGAGATATTTCCATCTGCTGGGATTAACTGTTCACAGGTACCAAAGTACTCTTCACTCTTAAGGCAGTTTAAACTTTCAGCGAAAACTGACACTTTTTTAAAAACAAAAAAATCAAAACACCAACATAACAGGAGTCTTGAACGTATGCCTTCATTTACAAGACTGGTA
This sequence comes from Anableps anableps, assembly GCA_014839685.1. NCBI lineage: Eukaryota > Metazoa > Chordata > Actinopteri > Cyprinodontiformes > Anablepidae > Anableps > Anableps anableps. The sequence continues at coordinate 21,237,137 of CM026084.1, forward strand.
AACTTTTTCTTTGTTACTTGAGTTTCTGCTCTTATCTGTGTGCAGTGAGTCTTTCTCCCTTGTGGCCCTGAATAAAATCAAAGATGATCAGAGCTGACTTGCAGCATCGTCACAGAAGTTAAAGAAATGTGGTGTGAATAAACAAACTCTGAGCCTTCTTAGCTCCTGCTCCATTTCTCACTGCTTGTCATTTTATATAGCTGTATCATTTTTTTTGCATAATTCCACGGTGCATTGGCTTGGCTTGATTTGATTTAAAACCTTTAAAACGTCAACTTTCAAGGAAATTGGACTTGTGGTATGAAAGTTCACACTTTTTGCCTCAAGGCAATTGATTTCTTCCAAGCTTGATTTTAGTGTTGTAGCAGTACCAGCATAATGTGTTAGAGCCATGTTACATGTCACAGAGGGCTAAGGATGCTTGAACCTCACTGTAAGTGCCTGGGTAATTTCATCACTTAAAGTTGAGCCATCCGTGTGTTGAGGAGAAATGTTGTTTGTTCTTGATAAACCAATAAATTAGAGGAGATTTAAGATTAAAAGCATTGTTAGAGTCCAATAAATTCACTGATTAGCTACACATGGTCTAATTTACTTTCTGACCAATTAATTGTAAGAGGAATAATTCCATACAATATTACTTCTCATAATTCTATAAAAAGGGTAAATTTACATTTAGTCTGTTCCTGGTCTAGAAAAATATGGGAAAAAAAGAAAACGGTTTGGAAAAATATTGCTTGCCCAGTCTTAATCTCCTGCACCCCACTTCCTAAAAGACAAAAAAGTTCTATATTTCTAAAAATAAACTCCTCAAGCAATTTTCACTTTAGTACCTAGTTCTAGAACTGCGCCGCTCATGGTCGCAGGATACAGTCAAACAGAAATTTAAAGAGGAGCAGCAAAAGCAAATGAGATGCAAGCAGTGCTTGCCAACAACTGATGGTGTCCTCCAGGACATGTTACTGTGGAATATTGTTTCTGCTGCCCGGAAATTGAGCTGTTAGCATGTCATGACAGTCTTTAGTCAGGGACATCTTCAGATTAATATCAAGACTGACTGCTACTGGAGATCATTCCTGCCCACAGCATCACTATCCTTTGAAGGTACTTGGATGATATGAGTTACAACAACATTTAATCTCCCTTTGGAATAAATAAAGTATTATTGAACTGAATGTATACTGTCCAAAACAAATAGTTAAAAAGTAAATCAAAAGTGTGTCCTCTGGGATCACATTCTTACTTATCACCTGTTTGACTTGTTTCCCAAAGTACTATAGCTAAAACCGAAAAGATGCAGCCTTTGCACCAGCTTTTTAAACAGCCATAGTGAAGAAGGTTTAGGGGATGACTGCGTCATTAAGCCCAGGCCATCATTCAACAGGTAAAATGAAAGCTAAAACCTAAAATTTGTTTTTTGTCTCTCAGTTTAAAATGAAAACAATAAAAAAGGTTGAGCATTTCTTGTAATAAGAAGTCATATTCACTGATCTATTTCATGTTCTCAATAAATTGCAATATTACCAAAAAGATTATTTATTTCATTTATTTCAGTAATTCAAATGGAAAAAGTCATATGTTATACAGATTCAATGCACACTGGCTTCTGTTAATTTTGATGATAACAGCATACAGTTAATGAAAACCCAATAAAATAAGGCCAATAAAAGGATTTTTAATACAGAAATCCCTGCCTGCAATTTTGCTGCCATGGACTATACAGTATATGCAGTCAATACCCAGAATTCAGTCTCCAGTGGTTGGGCTCCTTTTGCATAAATTACTGCATCAATGCAGCATGGTATGGAGGCAATTAGACTGTGGCTCTTCTGAGGTGTTCAGGAAGCTCAGGTTGCTTTGATAGCAGCTTTCAGCTCATCTTGATTGTTGGCTTTGCCCACTTCACTCTGATACTCCTAAGTAACATTTTATACAACCACAATGCTTTTCTTCAGCAGGTACAGTAAAGCTAATCAAAGTTTATGGGAGGATGAATGGAGCTAAATACAGACTAGAGCATGGCAGAGGTTTACCTTCTAGCAGGGCGACTAAAGAAACAGCCAGAGCTACAGTGGATTGGTTTTCATCAAAATCTGTTCGTATGTTAGAATGGCCTAGTCAAAGCCCATACTAAAATCAAATGGAAAATCTGCAGCAAGACTTGTGGTTTCATTGAAATGCCTACTATGTTTTTCAGATTTAATTTGCAAAAAATGTTACATGGTCAGTTTCCTTCTACTTCCCAATTATGTACTTCTTTGTATTGGTCCATAACATAATATCTCAAAAAAAACAAAACAAAACAAAAAAAAAACAAATGGAAGTTTGTGGCTGTCATGTGATAAAAGGCAAAAAAAAAAAAAAAAACATTGAAAGATTTTAAAGGGAAGCACCATATCAACAGTTAAAGTGGGCTCAGGGTCAATTTGCTACTTGGCCAACTCATACCCGTCCAAACCTCCTGCCACTGCTACCACTACTTGTCTAGGTTCTGGCAAAAGCTGCTTTTTTCATTTGGATCTACTGCAAGCTCCTCAGCTTATTTTAAATTCTAATTTTGTGATTTGGAAAAAAACGAAGAAAAAAAATGTTTTAAAAAGCTCTTGATAGCTGTTGGTGTTTTCATCTGGGGCACATCATTTTTTAACACTTTCTGTTAGATGATTTTTTGAAAACAAACATAAATAATTAAAAGTTCTTCTCCTGCCGAATGTTCTCCTGTTTGGCTGGAGCACACAGTCAGAAGTTATTATTAGACTAAATTTAAGCAGCCCTGTGTCCTCAGCTTTTAGCAGTAGGCATCAAGCTCTTGCATTGAGTTTGACAGCCTTCTCACAATATTGTGCAAGGGCGCTCTCTTAGCTTTTCATGCTGCTTAAATGCAGTATGGCAGATGGATAGTATTTGCAGGGGAGAGCGGGGGTCTCACCCTCCTTCTCGCTGCTTTTTTTCAGTCTCTTGCCAGTACCTCAGACATTTCAAGGGGGGAAATATGTATCAAATTAACTCTTAGCAACAGGGCCTCTGAGCTCCCTACCCTTGTCTTTTCAGCAATCAGAGCTTTGTTATTTTAGTCTCTCAACCAAAACCAAACTGGATTCAATGGCCTCCGCAATTACCTGTAATTTTCCAACCTGGTGCACTAGCTTTCACCAGAGCAACTCAGAACAGTGAAAGATTGTCTCCTCGGTTCCTAATTTTAGCGTCCGGGCGAGGTGCAATAATTCATGAACATCAGCAGAGTGGCGCTTTTGGAAATGTTTGCTTTCCTGCAGCAGGGATTTTGTGTAGAGGATTTACTTTGTCTGAGTACGACCTCTTAGGTACTGAAACTAGACACCTCAGAATCTGCAGGGTCGACTCAGAACCTCTGCTTTATACATCTGACCCATAAAGTAATTCGTTTTTTCAAGTCATTTCAGAAGAGGCAGCTCTGGGGCCCAGACATCTGTTTTAACATGGTGGTCTTTTATTCATATTAACCTTCCCCCATGTTAAATAATCTGATATTTCACATGTTCTCTTTAAATTGTGTTACTATCTGCAAGACATCCATTGAAAGTATGCAGTACCTTGCAAAAGTATTCACGCCCCTTGAACTTTTTTCATTTGTTGTCACATCATACCACAAATGTTATTGTATTTTATTGTGATTTTATGTGATTCGCTAACACAAAGCAGAGCAAAACTGTGAAGCTGAAGGAAAAAAATGTGGTTTTAATTTTTTTTTACAAATAAAAATCTAAAAAGTGTTGCAAAAATGTGTATTCAGCCCCTTTACTCTGATACCCCTCAATATAATTCAATAGAAATTAAATCTCAGTTTAAGTGAAGGTCACAGAGGTATGTTAGAGAACATTAGTGAACAAACAGGACCAAGAAGACCAAGGAAAACCACAGACGGATCAGAGAAAAAGTTGTGGTGAAACTTAAAGCAAGGTTAGATCATGAACTGTAAACCTACCACAGCGTAGCCATACATCTAAACTCAGAGAAGAAGGGCATCAATCAGAGAAGGAAACAATAGTCCCATGATAGCTTTCGAGGAGCTGCAGAGATCCAAAGGTCAAGTAGGAGTATTTGTGGACAGGATAACGATTTTTCATGCAACCCCACAAATCTGGTTTTTTGGAAGTGTGGCAAAAATGAAGTAATTGTGGGGGAAAATGCTCTAAAAATTCCTGTTTAAATTTTGCAAAAAGCTATGTGGAAAAACGGTGCTCAGGTCAGTTGATACCATAATATAACCTTCTGGCCTTTATGGAGAGGTAAGCCACATCACCATGAACACATGATTCTTGTGGTGGTAGCAGTATCATGGTATGGGGATGCTTTTTGTTAGCAGGGACATGGAAGCTGGTCAGAGCTGACAGGATATAAAGGGCCATCCTGGAAAAAAAACTTTGGTGAAGGTCCACCTTCCATCAGGACAACAACCCTAAGCATGCAGGCTGAGCAGTGGAATATTTTTTTATCCAAGTAAATTAAAGTATGTTATAATGGCCCACTCAAAATCCAGGCCTAAATTCAGTTGAGAGTCAATTGAAAATTGCTGTTCTTAGAAACTCTCCATCCAGTCAGGCTGAGTTTGATGAATTTTGAAAAAAACTTGCAGCTGTTTGCTGTCAGTGAAGGTCTGCAATTTATTGAATGTGGTGGGAATACAAATGCACACCCCAGTTTTTCGATTTGGATTTGTGAAATATTTGGAGAACCATCACTTTCCTTCACTTTCACTTTCATGTAGTACTTTGTGTTGCCTTTTCACATAAAATCCTAATAAAATACATTAAAGTTTGTGGTTGTAATGAGACAAAATATTTAAAAACTTCAAGCAGTATGAATACTTTTGCACGACACTGTATGTGTGTTTGCATAAACCAGAGGGATGTTTTCCCTTTGGAGCTACTGAGGGAGAGAGTACTCCTCACACTAAAATGCAAATTAAGTGCAGTGTGGCACACAAGGACACTTGAGTGTGTGTGCATTGGCAAGTTTTAACTCCCTTCAAACCAAACCGTGTGTTCTGGACTCATCTCCCTGTGATGGCGATAAAGAAAGAGGAACTTGGGTTTGTTTTTCATTTCTTAGATCACATAGTTTGAGGAGAGAAAAAAAGCATCTCCTCTGGCTTTGTTTCTTTGATTTCTATCTTCTTACAGAGGTACCATATGGTATCTGTAAGGGAGAGACAGTTTGTACTATGCAATGAATTATTTTGCGGATTAGTATTGGCATTTAAGCGCTCTTGGCTTTAAATCTTGTCTGTTTTAAATCTTAAGTACATTCCTTGGCAAACCTGCTCCCCCTCGCTCGGGCCGGCCTCCTTCCCCTTGGCCAACACATTTTTTTGAAGCTGCAGAGCCTGACAGGAGTGAAAAAAGCAGCCATCTGAAGAGACCCTGACGCCGATCCTGAATTACTTTGAGTGAAATTAAACCACTTTTTCCAGTGTTTTGATGCCAGCAAGACTTAAACTTGAAGCTGCGTCTTTTTTTCACAGTCTAGAATCTTGCAGCATTTCTTTTCAGATTGGAGACCTCTGAGGTTAATGTAATTACAATCTCTGATGGTTGTACAAATTGCAGGTTAGTGGTGTGTCACACCCTCCCTTCAGGTGCTGCAGCAGTTTGCTCTAATGTCTTGTTTTATGTGCACCCATTAAGATGAATTTGGCCAGGTGCATTGGTTTTTAACACAACCTCAGAGTTAGATCTCTGTTTTTCTCTTCTTGCAAAAGATACAGTTACAACTTCAGGGTAAGACACTGCAGAGGTTAGTAAGTGATAGCTCTGCCCAATTGTTAAAACTAGTGTTCGTGGCACATTTATGTAGCCCTGGAGGTCTTTCCCGCCACAATTTCCTCATCTTCAAGCCTGCCTTAAAAGCAAAATCCTCCCTTCTGTTTCCAGTACAGCTGGCCTCCCTCCAGCCCCCTTCAGAAGAAGAGGATGAATTCCTAGATGTCTGATAAGCTTCACTAGAACATGATTCCTAATGGAAGAGAGAAGAAGAAGGGGCAGATGCTATCAGCGTGCTTGAATTGCCTCGCAGCCAGATCAAACATCCTAAAAGTGCAGTGAATGTGGAATCCTGCCGTGAGATTGTTATGCATTTATCTTCTCCGTTGGTAATTGAACTTGCTTCTAAATGAAACCAACTGGCTATTTCAATGTAAACAAAACATCATTTGCATTGTGAATTATCAGCTTTGTGGCTTTTCTCCCAGTTGTTTTTCTTTGAATTAAAAAGCCTCAAATGGATGTTTTTCAGCCTTGTATTTTACTTTCCTCCAACCGAGCCACTTTTTGACACCATTAATCACTTCTGTTTTTTTTGTTGTTGTTGTTTTTTTTCCTGTTTATCGAGTCGGAGACAAGCACAGATCCCTATACTTCCCCCATCGTGTGTGAAAGCCTGCGTGTTTATGTGTAAAACAGCAGGACCTTCAGGATCTCAGAGTAAAAAATATCTTGCTACACCACCGTAGCATGCCAGAGGGGTCTTGATGGAGATGGAGTCATACTGAGCTAATGAAGCTCCAAACCTCAACTATCGATCCACCTCACAACGGTGCTTCACAGAGATAACAGAGGAGGGGAGCAGTGTGTGGCATCACGCACGCTCTGATCTGTGTGACATCTAATTCGGCGTAATGAGCCCAGTAAACCAAAGAGCATGATAGGGGGGCTTTCTAATGCAATGACAGGGGTAGCCTGGGTGGCTTTTGAAAAGCTTTGAATCACAGCTGGTTTGCTCACAGGCCTCCTTATGCATGTATGTATCTGTGTACATACATACATACATACATACATATATATATATATATATATATATATATATATATATATATATATATATATATATATATATATATATATATATGCTGGACTTTCAACAAAATAAGGGCTTTCGTGTTTCAAGCAGCAGCTGAAATAAGGCTTACTGAAATCTTCAAAATAAAAGTCTCAATTTTTCATAGTTAACTACCTAAATTGTTAACTGATAAAATAGTACACAGTGATTTTAGCAAAGGAAGAAGGTTATATATGAGTAATGAGCCCAAACCAATTTGGAAAGAAGAACTATACTGGACTCTAAAAATAAGACCTAAACATACTCTATAAAATAAAAGCCTTATTATTTAATAAAGCAGTTTTTTGCTGAATTAGGTCATAAAGTACTGCTTGAACTTAACAAGTGTTGGTAATGGATCTATTTAATCCTTACTGTTGTAGCTTAATGTGGCTTACTGTTTTTCAGAATACAAGCCTCAACCTTATCTGGTTACTATTTGCATTTCAGTCTTATAATAGAATATAAAGTGACTTTAGCATTGTTCTTACACTTAGGAACTTAAGAAATTAAATTATGGGATTTCTTTTTGCGCTGATACCTGTCCTATATTTACAAATAGCTGAGCAGATTAACACAGACGCAGACAATCAAATACATACGATTGACGAAATACATACATCTTTGGCCCAAGCAAGATGGTATATTGGACAGAAGAAAAGTGTGCATGACACAATAATACGTATTTGGCCATTTTTATTGAACTGACACACACCTCCACACACAAATGATAGACATTTCAAGTTTTTTAAGGTTTTAACTTTAAACCTGATGCACACTGGGCCTAACTTAACCAAAGTCCTCAGATCTGAGAAATGCACCAGTCAGCAGGCCCCATCAAAATTCATTCAGGAATTTTTCTTGTTTATTGTTATTATTGTTTTGCCTTTTAAGTCAGGTTTACGTTTATGCTTTTTTTCACATTCTTGTGTTGATTGATCTATTTTGATTCTAAAAGAGTCTGGTGTGCAGAGGTCTGTTCAAGTCTATGACTGCAAAGAGCCCAGGTCCTATGTTTGTGAAAACAAGCCTCAGTCATGATTCTTCCACCACTGTGCTTGACTGTGAATGAAGACAAATAATTCCAATTAAATGCACACTTAAAAGCTCCTGACAAGTAACCTGTTAAAAGTATTTTCTGGTGATCTGTTAATGAAATAGATTTAAAAGTCACATCTGTCCTACATACCCTCTTGCGCCTAATTTATCCACACACTGCATGGTAGATAGAGAAATATGAGGTAAGATATATATTTAGCATCCCTGTGTGAATATATTGTGTAAATGCTACTACTTCCAATAAAGATGATTTATCTGGAAGCTCTGCTATAATCAAAACTATAAAGCAATAAAAAAAAAAAGCACAGAAAGGCTCTGGAAATTAAGAGTTAAAATATTTCACTTTCCTGTACTAAATGAGCCTCTTCACATCATACAGTGTAATTTTGTTCAGTCTTAGTTTAGAAATAATCATAACCCCTCACTGAGACGTTTATTTGTAGCTGCGTAAATAAAATTGTAAAAGATCCAGGGATTTTATTTAATTTAGGAAAAATTGCAGTGGAGATAATTACTCTTTTCACTGAGGCAGTGATGGTTTAAATTTGCTCTATCATTCCTGAGTAATAAAAGGTGTCAAAACCATCATGACACTCCCACTTATCCTCGCTGATTTAAATAGACTTGGAAAAAAAAGAAAAAAAAAGGCTTCTTTTTCCATGACCACCTTCACTGCTGGTGCAAATGAAAATGCCCTTCCCAAAATAGATCATTTTTACCCTTCAGATGTCCACTTTTATTTTAAGCCTGGTGACACCATGCCATCCATCACACTCAGCTTTTCAGATGTGAGCAACCCTGGGGAAAACACTGATACTATGCAGGAGAAGTGTGATTGCATGTTGTAGCCGAGTTGCTGGCCTCTCTATGGTTAGATTACCACTAATTTAATCTCAGAGTAGCATTTAAATTTTCTTTCTCCGAGTAAAGTGGAAGTTGTTCCACTCTTTATGGTAAACATTGAAAATGGATGCTCTCCTTTTCCAGCTCTTCCCTCAAATTACCAGTTGACATGGCCAGATATCACTCCACATTGTCGTCTGCCTGGAAAAATGCACATCTGGATGCTTTATTGAGTGTTTTGGCTGGGTGGGAATTATACAAAGTGTACCCAGCACTTTGATCATCTTGACCTGGAAATGTGATAGTCCCTCAACTTCACAGGCCTCCCTGACACCTAGGAAACTGGAGCTGGTAGTCTTGATACATGATCTGCACCACAGTACTAAAGACTAAACTTCTCCTGTTTCGTGCTGGTGGTAATTTTGCACGGCTCAGACTGTTTTTTTCCCCCGACAAGCCAGTTGAGTTTAATTTGTTTCAAGTCTGGTCTGTATTTTATATTTATGAATAGAGAAGAAACCACTCATGTTTTTGCACTTTAAGTTTTATAAACCCCAACTATAGTTCTGAGGTAAATAAAAAACTAACAGCGTGAGTCAGGATTAGGGACCTTTCTTTCATGCGTGGTTTCTTGTTTTTTCCAAATGGTAAAACTTGTGGGTTGTTTTGTATCTGTTTGTGTTTATCAGATCAGTTTGAAGTCATTTCCATTAGAGCGTATTTTGTAGAGTGCACATAGAAAGGGCTTAAAAGTGGTTACACGAAGAAAGTATACTACTTCTTAGTTATAGCTGCATGTACAGTGCTGCTGAAGAAAAGCATACCCTCAGCATGATGCTGCCTCCCACCATACTTCAATGTGGGGATTGTTTGTTCAGGATGATGTTTAATTTTAGTCCAGTACACATTTCTTCTCGTCACTCTTCCATAAATGTCAGATTTGTGGAGTTCATGAGGTGTCCTGTTTTATTATACCTTCGGTACGGATCTCTGCTTGTCCTCCAGAGTTATCATGGTCCTCCTGATTCATCCTCCTGTGAAGGATGAATTTATTCTCAGCCTTCATAGAACAACTAAGAATAAATTACACATTGACTCTATTTACTCATTTTTGCACTGGATTTTATTTAGGGTTATAATTGTAAAAGGAGCTGATAACAAAGCCACGCCACTTTTTAAATTATTTGTAAAACAATTGAAAACCCATGAATCATTTATGCATACACTGCATATGTTGACGTGTCAAGGTTGGAACATAAAATATGGAAAAAAGCTATTTTGTATCAATAATTGTGCACGGTATTGAATTTCTTCCAAAATAACTTTAGATTTTACCACTCTGAGCAATTCAATGCCATGTCAGTCCTGCTAGGGGTAGAAATGAGTTAGACAGAGTCGGCGTAAAGCTGCTGCACTGCTTTTAAAGTTCACCAACCTTCCAGAACTGCCCCATCGAGCCTTCAGCCTTTGATCAGTGCTAACGTAACGGCTAACCCTGACAGTTTATTTTCTGCTTTTGTCCAAAAAAGACCATTTGTGTCAGAGAACAATCTCCTCTTCCTCTGGCACATTGGCACACCTCAAAAGAAAAATGTCAGGGTCAGAGACGGGCCATTAGCCCAGAGTGGGCTCTTTTTGTGCTCCCAGAACCCATTGAAAACACCTTTTTAGACTTCAACAGATGATACCATGACACAGCGACGACGGGCTTGACCTGAACCTTGACTTAAAGACATAAAAAAAGAAAACATTGAAGCCTTTGGGAGGAATGAATGGATGAATGGCACATTGAATGCCTCATAAAGAATGTACCTGCTTTACATGGGTACATTGTAATACCTTGTATGTTAAATTAACTACACAGTCACCCTCTATTCATGGTATTATACCCTTCTTTTTCACTGAGGTCGCTCCTCTGTTGGTGTAAATGTCATAGCGCTTTAATGAGAACTCCACTGTACTCCATAATAGGAGCTTTTCGGGCAGATTAAATGTATCACAGTGCTGAAAACTTTCCTTTCCTCTCCTCCGCCCCTTTGGCCCTATTGTGACACCGTGGTTTTACAGAGCAGCTTGTTGCTGAAAAACAAGGTTAAGAAAGATCGGTATCAAAGGAGGAGTGTTTTTGTGTGGCTTGCGGGAGAGTCTCGCTTCAGGTTTCCACCTGAAACACAAAGGTGTTTTCTTACCTGATTTGTATTCATTCACACAATGAGTGGGCCTGCCTCTCTTGTTCCCAAGTAAGGAGAGTCCAGACGAGACTTTTGTTTGCCCTATCACTGGATATGTGCTTGTTGCTTCCTCCGGTACGAACCTTGGAGTCCAGCCACATGGCTTTGTTGTGGATGGATTTTTTTTTTCCTCCTCTCTTTCCTCTTCTTTGTTGTTCTGTTTATGTTCTAAGAAGCTCTTTCAAATATGCATTTGAGCACTGCTGTTGATTTTTCTGTCTTCAGGATCCAGTATTATAGCAGTAATATCAAGCTATGCAACCAAACAACTGCAAACAGAATCCAAACCCCAACAGTTGTTTCAGTTCATAGCAACCTGCCTCTGTTCAGTCTGTATAATGCTTACCTGTACAATCCCCCCCCCAATTTCCAAAGATTAGATAAGTATAGAAAAGGATTTCAAAGGATCTGTGTCTCCACACTTGCCCCATTTCAATCCATCCATCCATCTGTCAGTCCACCCATCTGATGATCAATCTGTTTGATTCAGTTTATATATTAATTTCTCTGAAAACACTGCAGTAAACCTTACTGTCCTCTGACTTCTTCTGTTGTAGGGGTTTTTCCTGACTGTTTCTCCAGAGTCGATCCTTAAGGTGGCAAAGCACGCTTCAGAAAACAACAAAATCTTCTGCATGAACCTCTCGGCACCGTTCATCAGCCAGTTCTTTAAAGAGCCCCTGATGAAGGTGATGCCATATGTTGACATCTTGTTTGGCAATGAAACGGTGAGTGAACAAAAAAAAACAAAACAAAAAAAAAAAACCATATGCAATGCGTCTTTAAGATGTACAGCAATTCATCAGACCTTGTCATTTTAAAACTCCAGGCTGTGGTCAGTGAAAATCAGAAAGTAAACTTGCTTAAAATGTCAATGCAGTAGGCAAATCTATGTATGAAGCCTTTATTTTATAAAACTGTTTTTTTAAGCCATTGTGCATCTCTGTTTTGGTTGCTACATTTGTACCCTCAGTGCGCACCAAATCAGATTCATGCAAAAAATCTGGACCTATGTTTCACCACTTATTGCTTTTATAAATAAAATCATGGTCAATATAATTTTTCTTTTTTGAGAAGAATTTGCAAAAAAACCCAAAAACAAACAAACAAACAAACAAAAAAAAACTCTAATGTCAAAGTGAAAAATGATTTTTATAAAGAAAAGTCAATTAAAAACGTATAAGGTAAATTAAAAATTCCTTCAGATAATTATTACCCCTTTGGCTGCAATCACAGCACTGATTCTTTGTGGCACCACTTCAGTTTTTGTCCACTCTTCCCTGCAAAACAGCTCAATCTGCGAGGTCGCTTTTTAAGCGGGCGTAAACTGCTCTTTTCAAGCCCAACCAGAAATTTTGACTGGATTGAGATCTGGGCTTTCACTTTGAATTTGTTAAAAGATAAGCTCAGGATTGTAACGTTCAGTGGCTCCCCCAAAAATTGTAAGAAATAAATTTCTTTGATTTTTAAGTTGATCAGTAATTCATGACTTCCTGTTTCTCTGGAATATAAAATTGTAAATAACATATAATGGCGACATCCATTTCTCTTCCGAATGGGAGAGACAAGAGAACATACCACTTAGGTAAGGTGTTAACACCCATAAGACCTCCAGTTGCCACACAACAATTGGAACTGGGATAACCATGGCTGAATTGCCCCAGGTTTTTCTTACTTAATTTATTACCATTATATATGTTTCACATCTGTAATACTTATTTTGATGCCTCCTTGTGTTTGACCTTTCCTGGTTAAAGTGGAAAAAATCTCAACACTTCCTGAAGTATTTTTAACAAATGCTCATATCCTCCACAGAATGAATAACAGTGACTCTGACCCTTATGACTTTCCAGGTTGACATTTTTTTGATCTCGATAATTCTTTGCAACCACATATCTTTCAGCATAAAGGCTAGCTTTGTTAAAGTTCAAAGAGAGCTGTGTCTACTCTTAAAGGTGCCATGAAACCGCTGAAAACACCAAAGCCACTCACTTTCCTTCAAGAAAAATAAGTCTGAGAAAATGTGTGGAGATATTCTCTTAATTTTTTACATACACCAAGAGCATAGGTTTATAAATAATAGCTCTGTGCAGTGTAAGTTCACACAAAAAGATGTCCAACACGTCCTCCTTTTGAGCCATCAGTTCAAGAACGCATAGCTTCCAGAATGCTTTGACCTCTTTACAGACTTACGCTACAAGGGTTTGTGTCCTTTCTTTGTGTCATGGCAGCTTCAAAGTGTGCTGCTGAGGTACTCAGCTGATTCTGCCTGGGTATGAAGTGGAAAGCAACCTAAAAAAAAAAAAAAATCTGGTACTGAAAGTAAGCACATTTTAGTTCTATAAAGTTTTAATACAGTATTAGAGATTGAATATATGCAGAACAAAGGGTTTGTTTTGAGGGGATTTTTACAAGCATTTTATTAGATTTTTTTTTACATGTGGATTGAAATAAGGCTTTTCCAAACACATTACTTACATCTTAATGTGTTGTTTAAACTGAATTCATTCAGTCAGAAAGCCAAAATATATTGAATTTAAACCATTATGACAACGGTTCTTCATATACTCCATACAAGGATTGGGCGTATCCATGTTTCGATCCCTTTCACCTCCTCAAATTATACTGTTAGAGTCGGTGCTTCCACCTGCCTAAAAAGTTATGTGATATTGTCCCATTACTGCGTGTTTGTCATGCCATTTTAGGGAATGTATTTTTTCCTACTATGTTAATTTAAAGCAGACAATTATGATTGTCCTGTTTTTCCATCACGACAAATTTTAGCTTTGTGATTTAAACATATATAGATTATGGCTCACAAAACTGTTCATTCCATTACAGTGACATTCCAAAATCAAAATTAGTTATTTTTAAAATGATCCCATCAGCATTTTGGCCATGACAAGTCTGGGGAAACTTTCTAACTAAAGACCCAATCCAAAGAAGAAAGCAGAGGGGACTTTTCAATTACTCTGGACAATATCTAGTCAGCTCTGCTTCTGCTAATGTTTCCATTGTTTGTCCTGTCACTCCAGTGTTTTTGGTCTGGCATTCATGTTTTAGGGTTTTAGTTTATCCAGCTTCCTTAAGACACTACTGCATTATCATGAAGGGTTGTTAACAACACACTCCTATGATGGGTTGGTTTAAAGGGATATTTCAGATTTATGAATTGAAGTTATAGTACTAGTTCCCTTACCTGTGGTAGACAGTGAAGAAAAGTAAAGAAATCTTAAGAGTGGTCAAAAGCTAACTGCTAGTTAACCTTTTCTAAAAAAATTCCAACTCAGAACATTTATATTTCTTGGGATACAATGGAATGATAGTGGATATTAAATGTTGACACTTTTACAAAAAAATACAGACTTCTACACAAATTGAAGTTCGTTGAGGCTTAGGGCTGCCGATAGCTGATCGGCACCTGATATCTTATCATCAGTCCGCTAAAAATCTACCAGGTGTGGAGGAAATTTTTTTGTAATATGTTGTTTGTGCAACTGCGTTGGAGTGAGTTCATTCCTGTGTTTTTCCAGGTTTCATAGTTGTTTGGAAATGATCTTGGGGACTGGCAACGAGGTGATGAGGTGGACTGATACAGCCACCAGCTTTAGGCAATCTAATTTTGCATAGTAACACAGACATTGTTGAGAAAACAACAACATACTTAAGGGTCTCCTGTAAAAGTGAGATACACTAACATATCATTGCTTTCTAAGACATGAACCTTTTCAGTCTCAGTTGTTTTAATTGGCTAAAATCAGCTAAATTTTCACAGGGATTCTCCTGAGAAATGCGCTGCAATTTGAAGCAAATTGAAGACTGGCCTCACCATCTGTATATGTTTTGTATATATTTTGTACATTCTGGTTCACCATCATGCTTCTGTGTAAAATGGCAAACGTTCACATCTCCTACTCCTTACTCCTACTACTTACTCATAAAAATGACCCAGACGTGTTGCTATTTTAAATAATCAGTCTTTTAGCTAAAATACATAAAAATTATATCACTTTAAAATCATACAACCAAGAAAGTTGTGCTAGTGGCCTTACCTGTGGAAGAAAAATTGATATTTTGCAACAATTTCCTTCGTTATATGATCATACACACATGCACAAGTTTGCCTGTCTTTGTTACTGATGTCTTGATTATTGAAATCCTGTTTTAACTTTATGAACAACTTTTTACAGTTTTCTTTCATACCAAAGCTGCATTACATTTACAGATGTTTGTGCCTCTACCTGTAATGTCACAAAATGCATTGTGAGTAGCGAGTGACATCATCTTTTCTCAAGCTGTTAAAATGTTCTTACTTCACTAGATGGAGTTGCATTCTGACTTTGCAAAACAGAGTTCACTTTATTAAGAAATCTTGAGGCTTTTTAATATCCAGTACCACAAGATTACATCCCTAGTTAACATGATTTTCTGCAGAATGAGTTTAGGATCTACATCAAAGCTGCAATGCAGGTTAAAAAAAACTGTACATAGAATGAGTCAATCCATTCATCAATTAGCTATACTAGATGAAGCTTAAACACTTCTGAAATTCTTCTATTTATAATATTAAAAGCAGAGTATTGGACCCAGCCAGCAACATTTACGGCTCTGTGATTTAAGGCTTTCCACATTAGGTTAACATATCCTCTCCCTTTGTTTAAATCAAAACGCTATATCCATTGTTTGATTTCACTAATTGCTCTCCTCAATATCCATTTAACGTTTCACTTATTACGGCCCCATAAAGAGATTAATAGAATTAACGCAGCGATCACTCATCTCAATCTCAGCAGCATTTCCCTCCACTTGATCTATTGATTCTTTTTTTTTTTTTTTTTTTTTTTTTTTTTCCACCCACCTGGTGGAAGTGCAAAGCTTTGTTGGAGGTCAAGCTGTGGTCACAGACTGCGGTGCTGTTGGAAAGTATCCTTTAACAGGCCAGAGTAGCCTGACTCTGAGTTCCCACCTGGACCAACTCCACCTAGGCAGGGGTGTTGGAAGTGAAGGATTCGATGTTCTTTAGGCTGAACTCGCCTCCCTGCTGCTAAAGCTACTAAACAGAGCCCAGCCTTCAGGTTCGGGATGAGATCCCCAGAACGGGACAGAGCTGGAAGAAACTGCTCAGCATTGGAGGATTTATTGCTCCTGCTGACTTCAGCTTTTTTCCTTCTTTTCTTTCCGCAGCCGACATAAAGCTTTCCTTTTACATATGCACCTCTCACTCTCTCTCTCTCTCGTTCTGTCTCTCTGTTGCTCCCTAATTGCTGGGAGGAATATTTCTGTCTCCTAAACTGCAGTGTACATTTTACAAGTGGTATGTATTTTTCAGTTGGGTGGCACTGTAACTTTCTGCTAACACCTCCAGTTATTACACCTTAACGACTCTGGATAATTGCATCTTATATTTGTTGAAGGAGACTATCTTTTGGAGACTCTGTCAGGGCTTGTATGTAAGTTTAAGAGAGGTTTCAGTTGGGAACAGAGCAGATATTCACTCCTAAGCAGTGAGGTCTTCAAGGCTCAGTGTAAGACTAATGCCTGTCCGGTGTGTTTTGACTCCTTTTAGCCTCCCCTCCTGCCCTCCCCTATCTCGCCTCCTCATGTTGGCAGCTGGGAGGAGGGAAACGGGGAATGACTGCTCATACAGTCGAGCCCCAGACCTCCCATTGTGCACAGGCCAGACAAGGTTGGCGGTCATGCAGTGGTGCGTGATGAGTGACAGGCAACAGGGCTGCCTCGCCCACGCTCGGCCCCCCTCCGGCTCGCCCGGCCGTCCTTTCACCCCAACTTCCACCCCCCGACGTGATGGATAAGCCTCGGCCCCACAATGCTTTCATAACAAGTCAATGACAGTCAGCATCATGCAGTCTGACTCCTGTTGCCTCGCAGAATGTGCCATAAGGGAAGGCTAATGTGTCTGCTTGTCTCTGCCTTCCTCTCCCACACTCACTGAGTCACGATCCAGAGCTACCCTCACTTGGGGAAAAATCTGCTTAAAGCAGCTATAAGAGCTCATATTCTGAAAGTGACTGGCATTAGATTTGAGCAGGATAGTTTTCCAGAATTGATTGCTCCTTTTTTTGTTAAGGCTGGAAACTTGTTTCATCCCAATCACAATTCCCTTTCTGCTTGCTTAAAATTCCAAAACAGCCATGCAACACTGCAGACTTCAAAAAACATCAATAGCCTCACTTTTTTTTTTCCTCCTGTTTTTTTGCCTACTCCTGAAGTGGAAATGTGTCTGTGTTTCTGCCCTGAGTAATTCTGCTATAACTCGATCCTGCTGGTACTTGTTTAAAACCTGGCATCAGTGTGGCCTGCCTGGCCCTATCGGCAGCCCTGTGCTTATATAACAGTCTCCCATCCATCCTGTAATTACTGCCTTTTTGGGGCATAGTGTAGTGTCTGTTCCTTCACCATTGGAAGAGGTGGGGGGTTGGATCCAGAGCAATGCCGTTTCTGTGTTGTTGGGGCCTCCGAGACAGAGGCACGCAGACATCAGAGGCTACTTCACTTAATTGGCAAACATGTCGCGTGATAACCTGGGAACAGCACAGGCCTAATTGAGTCCTCCTGTGCCGTCCTCCTCACTACCTGACACAGGACCCAGGGCATTACATTTCCCTTGGTTTTAATGGCCACAGTTAATTAGGACCGAATGAGGGAATCATTACCGCTGGAAAAACCGCATGCCAGTGGATTCGCCGATTAAAATTATCCACAATTTGCTTTTGCTGTTTGAGCATATGAGATAAACCACACAATGGGGGGAATGAGGATTGGATCATTACTAGTGGATTTGTATTGTGGAATTTTAGACATATTATAAACGAATGAGATGATTAATCAGTACTGAGTTAATAACCCTGACTGATGTGTTTTTTTTTTTTAAGCCAGTTCATTTGGGTTTCTCGGTAGAATGGGCTGGTATAAGATTCTTGCAGTATGATAGCTTTCAGTAGAAATACCATAGTTTCACATCATTTACACAAAAAAACACAATGTAATTTCTTATTTAAAGCAAAAAAATCAACAACTAACCCCTCTGCTACTACTATAATGTGACATACTGGTTATTAGAGGGGCAGTAAGAGTTGTACAATTTTCATCTTGATCTGCCCTGACTGGTAACCAGCCAGTTGTAAGCTCAAAATTCAGATGTTTTTCAATCATTAATTACACCATATCTAACTAACATTCCAAGGTCAGTGTAACAACAGCGCTTTATTGTGGATGTTTTAAATGAAAGTCAAAGTTATCTATCTTTGGTATCGATGAAGTGTTTAAAATAGTCAGTTGTACAAGAAACTATTTAGAAAGAAAGTGTATTATCTGTATGTGAAGACATAAGTATTCAAGCTGTGAAAGAGCAAGAGAGAGCAAGATATCAGAAGATGTCATAATTCTCCAAACCAATACCCCATTATGACAATGTGGAAAATTTTTTTAGAGATTTTTGCAAATGTATAAAATATAGAAATCCAGGAAATCAAATTTATACAGGTATTCACAGCCTTTGCTTAATACTTTGTTGATCCAACTTTGGCAGCAATTACAGCCTCAAGTCTTTTTAAATAAGATGCCACAAGCTGAGCACACCTATCTTTAGGCAGTTTTACCCATTCTTCTTTGCAGTACTTCTCAAGCTCCATCAGGTTGGATGGGAGACATCTCTGCACAGCTATTTTCAGATCTCTCCAGAGATGTTCAGTTGGATTCAAGTCTGGAATCTGGCTTGGCCACTCCAGGACATTCACAAAGTGGTTCTGAAGCCACTTCTTTGAGATCTTGGCCATGTTTAGCCCAGGGTAAGAAACTCCCTCTGTGGTATCTCATTTTTGCAAATAGTGCTCTATCGCGCCAACCTGAATGTAAAAGTCTATATGGTTTGTGTCCAGGATATATTTGGTCTGCAGAGGTGTTTGCTGCCTTTTTCCTGACCCAAGATGTGTACAAGTCCTGGATCAAGATCAGCATTTTGCCCTTTATAGGGTAACCAGTATAACAAACTGATATTCGCTGGTTAAATAGTTGGGCTGTCTGCTCTGGCAGCCAGCCAGAATTAAGCTGCTCAACAAACATGCCATTTGTGGCTTTCCAACTGCAGTTTTTAAACAGTGTTGCCTTAATTAGAGTGATGTGGGGAACTTCATTAGTTTTACCTCTATGACTGTCTGTGCAGTTTCTTATAAGCAGGTTAAAAGTGTGGTAGCCTTGTTTCAACCACCTGACACAATCACTCAGCAGCAGGTGGAGGAGGGGCAGCGACCGTGTTACTCTTTGCCTCATGAAACAAGATGAAACAGGAGAAAGTGTTTTCTTCTGCATCTCATTGAAAGGACTTAAATCTGTATGTATACTTTGATCAAAAGCTGGTTCAAACTGAAACTGTTTTAAGAACAATATCTGGAATCAATTCATGCCTGTTTCTCAGCTTAGATCAAGTGCAGGTTTTTATTATGCAAATGGCTTAAAAACCTCCTTTCTCAATAAAACAGCTCTTGACAG
Source organism: Anableps anableps (assembly GCA_014839685.1). Classification (NCBI taxonomy): domain Eukaryota; kingdom Metazoa; phylum Chordata; class Actinopteri; order Cyprinodontiformes; family Anablepidae; genus Anableps; species Anableps anableps. Next base: position 21,256,633 of record CM026084.1, read on the forward strand.
GAGTAGCCTTTTTCTTTTTTTTTTTTTCTTTTTTTTTTTTTTTTTTTGCCCTGGAGCTAATACCCAACAACCTCTTCTGTGCCATTAACATTTATATACCACCCCCATACATGGAGCTCCACATGTGTCCCATTGCTGCCCAATGCATTCTGCAGCTTCACACTCAGAGGGAGGGGATTTATATGGGTTCCGGCCCCATCTTCCAAATGAGAGACAGTCATTGTAATTGAATACGCGATAGGTGAGCCATTTAACAAAAGTGGAAATGGCATTCAACTATGTATTAATGTGCTTTGCTGAGGCAAAAAAGGGAGCCATCATCATTTCAGTGTTCAAGCTGTTTTAAAAGAGCATTTAGCCTGCCATCTCTCCAGGCCATGAGAGCAAAAATGACACAGATTTCTTTCTTCTCTGTTCTTTGTGTGAATGTTCTTCACCTAATATTTTCTGTGTTTGTCATGCCTTTTCTTTCCACCCATCCCTCAGCAACTCACTGTAATCTAGGTGAAGGGATACAAGCAGCCCTACAGAAGGTTATTGTCATGAAAAGCCCCTCTGGCCTTCTGGCTCTCAGCCCCATTTTTCTCTTTTGTCCTCCTGCATCCAGCGTGTGTATTTATGTGTGAGGGGAGAAGTGTAACCATCTTTTTCTATGACATCCTTAAGTTGTGTTCAAGTGTATGTACGTGTGTGTGTGTGTGTGTGTGTATACATTTATATATATATATATATATATATATATATATATATATATATATATATATATATATATATATATATATATATATATATATAGCTTTTTTATGATTAGGTACTGAGCTTCTACCATCTGGAAAGAGGTTCAGGCAGCTGAAATCAAGAAACAACAGATGGAAAAACTCTTTTATTACTGATGCTATTATTTAGTTACATTTAAAATGTGATTGGATGTGATTTCTTTGTCATTTTAGTCTAATTGTTTTTAACTGATATTTGGAGTTTTCTACGCTGTTTGCCAATGTTGTGGAGTGAACAAATGCATTATGGTCTGGCTATTGAGGATAATTAGAATCCATCTGTCCAACTGTCAAAATGTATTATCAAATAGGCAGATATAAAAATCCCTTCCCACCAAATATTGCATGTAAATCATCTTTTGTGATTCCAACATTGCACATGCAAAGATGGCCGCAATTTAATATGTTGTGCGGCTCTTTGAGTGTAGCTGTGGAGTTGTAGCGCAGCAGAGAGCAAAGGCGTGGTTGTGAGCAGCACATATACCAGCGTGATTGACAGTTCCATGACCTTCCTCCTGGCTCTGATTGGTTGTTTCTGACCAGGAGCAGTGTATTTCTGCAGATGGCAATAGGACCACAGGGAGAAGGCAAAGGAGCTCAATTTTTTCATAGATCATTTGTCTCATACTGTCAGGACAAAGTGACATTTTTTACCAAATATATAAAAAAAAAACAGATTTTTATAAAAGTTACCTACTCAGCTTTAATAGGTTGCAGAAATATCACAAATCAATTGTTACCAGCATAAAGATCATATTAATTGTGTAAGTTTGTCCATTCCTGTCATTTAAATTGGTTGATGTCCTGGAGCAAACCCACCTTTTATATAATATGTACATTTTCAGCATGGTTAAGGTTCTGAAACCAGAACCTTAATATTAGTCTGCTTTAGCTGTTCCAAAGCCAGTTTTAATGTGTGTTTGGGATCATTGTTCTGTTTGAATACCCAGATGAGTCCCTCTCTAAACCATCTAACCAAGATGCCACCCTTTGACAAAAAGAAATTCCCTAGGAGGTTCAGTAGCAACCCAGGAATGCTAGAACTTGTGTTTGAAAACCGACACATTCAAACATTGTGTAAGGTGTAGCTACTTAATTCCTTCTGGAGAAAGGTTGATAGTCAGATAAGATAATGACTTAGCTATTTGGTCATAATGACAAAAAGAATGTTTAGGGAAGTCAAAGTGAGGGTTTCAAACATAAGAACCAAAGAATCAACTATCAAGCATGGTGGTGGCTGCATTACCCAGATAGTTTGTTTTCCTGCCAGTGGAACTAGTGCATTGCACAATTTAGTTGGAATAACAAAGGAGGACTGCTTCCATATTCTTCAATATAATTTGAAATGACCAACTGGGCGATTTATTCATATCCAAACAGGTTTTGGAATGCTTGAAGCAGGTTAACATTAAGCTTCAAGAAGGGTCACGACCTCAAACCGGATGTAAGTTTGTGTCTTACACTGTACCAGGAAACCAGACCATTTAATGAACTCTTCAATTTCTGATAAGGACAGAGTTATCCAACCAGAAATATAATATATATAATGAAGGTTGTTGATTGCTATAAAAAGTGTGTGGTTTTTCTGCAACTTGGTAAGAGACATTAATCCAAATATGTTTGTTAAGCGTGTATGTAGAATTTGATTCTGTTTGAGAGAAAATCTACAATAAATTCTAACTTATGCACCAAATTCTTGTTTTTAAATTTATTGAAGCTTTTTGTTGTATTACTGCATAATTTTAGTCCAACCTGAAAAACAGATTGGACTAAATTAAGTGATTAAAAGCACCAAAATTGTTGAGTATATATAAACATCGACTCTGTAGATGGAAAAAGAGAGTCAAAAGGAAAGATAGGGCGATTATATGGCGTCATTTCTTAACATCCCTCCAGAGTCATCATCTGGCTTTGTTTGTTTGATAGACTGCTCAGAAGCCTTATCTCTGTGGCGGGGCCCATAGCTGTTTATCGCCTCGGTGACGTGTGGTTATACGTGCTCTCTGCTGTCAGTATGTGTGGGTGATGGCAAGTTCACTAAAGACCCCTCAGGGTATGAGAAGTACTGTGGGGAAAAGAAATGAGGAAATAGTTTCCCTGTGACAGCTCACCCACAGTGGACTCGAGATGTACTCCTCAATGGTGGCTTGGGGAAAAAATCTCGTCTCACTGCCTGAAACAAAGAGATGCGAGAGCCAGATTAGCGTGTTACCAAAACATCTTCCCTTTCAGGCTCTTCTCTCTCTCCTCCTCCTGTCAGAGCTGTCTGCAGAGAACAGAGAAGAACATGAGACATTAACCTCTGCCTATTTATTCACGAGGCCCCACAGGCCAAGTTGGAGGATGAACATAGAACCATCTCTAAAGCCAGTGAAGCAGAACAATCACAATGTGTCATTGGAAGAATGAAGACATGAAGTAGTACTCTCCTTTTGTGTCTCACACAACTGAATTTTAATTAAACATCCTGTTTTGGTGATGAGTCGCATGCCTCCCGTTCCACTTACCTTCAGTGTGACGTAAACACTTAGCGACTTCTATGATGAGTCATGGCATGCATTAGCTGTGACGCATTACTAAATACAAAAGCGTAATAATTTTTAGGATATGTTTTATTTACTGTTTTAAAGTCAGTTTAAACTTTTCAGGCTGAATCATTGGTCTTGACTCTAAAGGTGTAGAAACATCTATGACATATATGATGCGAGACATTTCTGGAGGACATCAGAGCTCAAGACTGTCCTTTTCCTTTCCAAGGCCTTCTTCTGAATGTCTTTATCGTTTTATGCCTCAACTGTCTGTGTCAATGTGACTGTCAAGAGGTTTGAAATATAAACTGTATAAAAGAAATTATGATCTCATGGCTGTAAGACTTTTCCCCCTTATATTGGACAGAGGACAGACCGGAGGCTACAATAAGTACTTTGGAACCGTGTTTGATTCAAATACATTTGGACAAAGATCTCAGTCTCGTTTTTTTCCCCAAGTCTGCAGCCAATACAGATGTTCCTAAATTATAAGAAACTCAGATCTGTGCTTGGATGAGCATGCCCTGAGATTTGAGTCATTTAACTGCTTTCTTCCTTTAGTTCCCCTCTGTAAAGATGTGTTAAAAACCTTGAAGTAAATTCATCTTTTATTGCATTTGCAGAATCTTGCAATAGAATTTTTTTTCCAGAAAAACCCAACCTTCGATTTCTGTTCATCTATTCAGGCCAGGAAAGAAGAAAAAATCATGTTAAGGAAAAGAAGTTGTGACAATATTATAAGGGTCACAAGTAAAAGTACCCCTGACAAATTGTGTAAGATGAATTTAACCAAAACATTTTTTTAAATCTATGCAAATGCATCATGATCATAGGTTTTTTATTATTCTATTTTAAGGTTTCCCAGCTCTGTACACAACCAATGCATATCAGGTTCTTTGTCTGTGTAGTTAAGTATTTCTGAATTACTACATTTAAACAGTAAATGGCCTGCATTTGTATAGCACCTTATCGAGCCCAAGGACTCCAAAGTGCTTTACATTACAATCAAATATTTACCCATTCATACACATATTCACACAATGATGGTGGTAAGCTACATTGTAGCTGTTCGATTGGTGCCACTGAGTCCCCTGACCATCACCATCAGGCAAGCGGGGTGCAGTGTCTTGCCCAAGGACACAATGACTGAGACAGACGGAACTGGGGTTCAAGCTGGTAACCAACCACTTACAGGATGAGCTCCTACCTCCTGAACCACTTCCACACCTGTAGTTATGGTACATGTCAGCAAATTATCATAAAACTGCTCTGCATTATTTCCTTTTTATTATAGATTGTGGTTCTGATGCCTGTTAGGCATAGTCAACTTGTGATTAATATGACCCCTGATCAAATTAAAATATCTCACAAAACCACATTTCCTTACTGTAGACTTTGAGTAGATTATAGAAATTTACTTGAAATCACCATTTCTGAAAGCAGATATAAGACGGGCCCAACGTGAGTAAGAATAGATACAAGGTCAGTAAGAAATGTGCCATAGTAGACATTTTCATTTTCATTTTGAAAAAGTATCTAAGAAAATTACTAAAACTACCAATTAAATCTACCTAAATATTAAATAGTTAAGAGGCGTAATCATCAGCATCCATCAGGAAATGGATCCAAGAAAACAGGTGTTCTCCTGAACTTGCAAATATCTTCAGTCTTCAGTGTGGAATATCCAACTGCAATAAAATATGAATATATCTGCCCGGAAGTTGTTTCAAAATAAATTATCTGAATCTATTTTGCTGTGAAAGATGCTAAATACAGTAATGGGGCTTTTTATTGCTTGAGTGCTCAACTTTTCTTTAGTTAAAGGAAGATTATTTTTAAAAAGTGTTGAATAGCTTTCAAATCCAAAAAAAGGTTTTCTTTCACACAAAGTGTTACTGCAATTACCCCATCAGTATGTTCCTGTATATGTAGGCCAAGAGTTGATTCAGTTCAGAGGAAGAATGGCTTCTCTGACACTCCTCTGTTTTTCCTGGCTGTCTGTTCACCAGTCATGGTACTTTGAGAGCCAGCATGGCTCCACCGGAGGAGTCCAGCTAACCACTGTAATTGTGCCGTGCCGAAGCCGCCTTCCCCAGCCTGGGACTGAACCATGAAATATTTGAAAATGCTGGGGTTAAGAGAGGGGGTCGCTGGCAGTGCAACATGAAATGTGAGCGCATAGAGCATCTTTAACAAGAAAGCAGCCGGAAAGCCAGCCAGTCTGGCAGCCAGGGCACGCAGTGAAGGAGAATAATTATGGATGTAAGAGGAGATATTGCACTGGGAGCAGATCAATAGCGCCTAGGTTCTGCTGCCGTTCAGATCCGTGTATTTTTTTTTGTCGCAGCAGGAGAGATGGCAGGATGTCAGCTTGTTGGTCTGGGGATGCACAGGAGTTTTAACACCAGCTAGCACCACAGATACCCTTACAATCCCGAGGCATGTGCTGCTCCCAAATCACTGTTGCTCAGAGTTTGGCTGGTTGCTTTTCTCCCATCTCCAATCCTCTTATCCACAGAGTTGGCAGGAGGACTGGCCTTTGTCTGCTCCTGATTGTATTCCCACAGTCCAGACTATTCAGTCATGTTTTCCAGTTTTTCTTGGAGGGATCCCTAATTCTTCTTGTGGTTAGAAAATTCTGGATAAGAGGACACAAAAGATCAGCGATCAACAGACACAATCTGCTAACCCTTAATGGCAAATATCTTTTGTGCCATGGATCATTGGAGCTATGTCAGTCTACCCTTTGTTCATATCTCTACTCAGTAAAATTCTGGTTTTCTCAAATTTGAGGTCATATCAGGCAGATTTTTCACCACTACTTTGGAGTCATGTTCAAAGAAAAATTCGCAAATAGGTGGATCTGCAAATACTGCACCACAAATAGGCGGGGATCTACTGTATTAAGACATTCAGACAAGACTTATTTTCATCTTAACACTTCAGAGTCATAGCAGCACTGATATTTTAAAGTCTCATGATTCTGTCGGCATGGGATAAGCTGTTGCTTTGGCTAGCAAGGGTGTTTTCAAGGTGCTTGGAGGAGAGCATTTCTTGTGGGTGAAAGGTCAGTTCAGAGGTGTTTGTGGTCCCTACATATATCTTCCGTACACATTTTTATGTGGCAAATAACCATCAGATGCCACATAAACAGACATGGAATATTACCTCATTTTTTTTGTATGGTCAGTGTACCCACATACACTGCTCCCATTTCTCATGTGCAACACAAATGGTTTGGATTATTTTGAGGGCTTTTTTCCCCCTCCCTCCCTGGGTTTTTCATCATCTGAGGCATGCAAGCCTCTCCAGAGCAGATCTTTGTTTCTCATTAGGAGGTAAATAGAGCAGGCCAAATTCTCAGATGTTTATTATACACATGAGGGTATGGTCACTGTTCTCAACAGTTCTCCACAGGAAACAAAAAAGCTGTTTGGTGTCTTGACCTTTGTCTGCAGCAGCTTCAACCAAATGTTTGTTGAATTTACAGGGATAATAAAATGAAGAAAGGCTGTAGAGTTAACTGTTGAGTTCGGCATGACAGCATCAAAGTGTCTGCAGTGGCGGAACTAGACTTTTACACAAGGGGTGGGCAGAGAGTGGGTAAAGTTTTATTAGGGGGTCCATATACTAAAAAAGGAAAATATTCTGTTTTTGTACCTAAAGAACATGCTTACTTGACAACTCTCTCTCTCTACTTGGCATTGCCATGTGCATCTAGCCTTCTCTCAGTTACAGGGGTCATGCTTTGCGATTTGATCCAAAATCCTTATTGCCAGTGATCAATTTCCTGATCCTAAAATATTATGAGTTGCAGCTAAAAGTCACATATTCATTTTTTATGTAGTTTTGAATTTTCTCAACCTAATGTTTTTCTACTTGCAATTACAGAGTAAAAAATTAACAGTAAATTATTACTCTCAAAGGTCATTTTGTATTGACCCCAGGTATACATGTAATCGGATTTAAATTCTTTATGTCTTGGCTGCTTTTGAGGCGTAGCCAAACCACTGTAGTTCTTATGGTAAACAGTGGATGGTGCTGCAGGTAAAATCTGCCTGTATTCTATGACTGGTAGCTGAAAAAGACCCTAAAGAGGGATCGCATTCCTAATATATCTCTAACTTCACTGATTGGCATCATAAGTGTAACTTTTTAGCTGTTTTGAAAGTCTATCAAATATTTCGCCATAATGATTCCCTCTGTGTTTTAATTCATATGTAACATGCTGTTAAAAACAGGCGTTCTTTCAGACTCTACCTCACTGCTCTTCCTGTTTGGTGAGCAACACTCGTGGAACTGTTACAAAAGTGGGGTCGTGTGCAATGGGCCCAAGGGTCTGACCACGCCCCCCGAACACAGCCCGCACAGGTCCCCATAGCGTACACGTCACCTTACAAGTGTACAGAAATGGCAACAGAAGGGGAGGAAACACTGGTCTGACTGAAAGACACTGATTCAGGGTGGTGCCACCAAATTTATATCTGGACTGCTGGCCAGAGTATCTTTTAAAGTTGTTCAGAGTATGAGTTGGGAAAGGACTGGGAGGCTGATGCCAGATTTTTTTCTGTACTTTATTGTACTCACACTTGATGCATAAAAGTACATATATGCATAAAGTTAATCTTCAACTGATACCAGTTTATTTTAAACAGAAAATAAATAAGGTTGCCAATCAAATATTACAATCTTACAGCTTTCTCTTACATGTCAATTTACCACCAATATTAACGTAACTCTTGCGGTAACAACCAGGTATGTCACTCTTATAGTAAAAATCCGAACGAGTTACTCCTGGAGCCCAAAAAGCATCAAATATCGACCTATAAATGCTAAATAAACTACTCATGCCTTGTACTGTACCCAAACCAAACACTAAACATACAACCATAATTCAACAGGAAAACAACACATTTAGCCTAAAAGCAGGAGCAGGTTAGCCAGGTGGCTAATCAACAGGTATGAGCTCTGAGCCGACACAGTCAGGAATTAAACTGCAAAATATATTTCTCAACAATAGAAATATGTAATACACAACCATGTAACATATATATATAACACAGGTGATGCAAATATCATGCTCAGTTGCCATTTAAGCATGTGAATTATACTGGAATATGAACTCTGCACCCATGCAGCCCAGCATTAGAATAACACACCAGCTATTTTCTAGTGACATCTCTCATAATACAACCAACTAAGAAGCCAGTCCATCCTACAAGATTCACACAAACAGGGATGAACAATAAATGTACTTAAACCATAAAATAATACTATAAACTAGACTTTGGGGCAGTCATAAATCATGTCTGTCTTCGTCTTATTTTAAAATCACGTATCTTTCAGTGCGAGGTGTAATGACCTGTCAATCATCTTGGGTGGCACCTTGGGTGTCCAATTAAATTCCAGTGGTGGCCAATGCCACCCTGGCCACCACTTTAGCTCCACCCCTGAGTGTGTTGCATTTTCTTTAAAATATTTTAGATATGCTCCATGGAAAAATCTGTGAATAGGCAAATTTTCCACACATATTTTTGAATTACATTTCACAGAAAAATCCACAAATAGGTGAATCTGCAAATACCAATTCACAGCGGTTCACAGGCAGGGGGTTCACTATGTAGCTCTGCAGTACTTTGTGTTGGTCTGACACATAAAATCCCAATAACACACATTAAAATTCATGGATGCAGCATGACATAATTAGGGCCTGTGTAAACTTTTCTAAGTCAGTGTAACAGAAAAAAATAAGAGCTCAACCAGAGATGATGACACCTACTCAAAAGCAGCACTTGATTCATTTACCATCGAAAACAATGTATGAACAACGGTTTTATGAAAATTATTAAAAAGTTACTAAACAATTGATGAAACACATGATTTTAACCAAATTATATTCTTAATGAATGTGTGGGTGTGTTTTGACAAAGGTTTAATCCGTTAGCTTTATAAACAAATACTTTGTAAAGAAAAGCACAAAACTGCTTCAAAGCAAAGATTTCTCTAGCAAAAATTAGTTTCTCTCTCATGACTTGATCTTAGTACAATATCGTGTTAAAGCAGAGTCTCACTGAGTAAGAAAACAAGCTTTCAAGGCCTTCGCCTGCAGGTCTATAACCAAAGGGCCTGCGGGCAGCTTAATCTTTGAATGCTAAACAATTTCTGACTTACTGTCACACCACAACATATCATTTCTCTTGCTTTTTAAATTCTTAGATAAATTGATAGGTTGACCCTGGAAATGTGCGTCAAAGACTGGCAGTCAAAGAGTTTATAATTCAGTCACTTTTTTTTTGCACAAGTAAGAAAAACCAATCCTGTTTCTGTGGAAATTCTTAAAAAATTAATTAACATGACCTTGGTCAAAGAAACATGTAGCTATGAAACTTACTAAAGCAAAAGGAAAAGTTAACTTGAAAATTAATTTTCTTATTTTATTATCAGTTTATATTTTCCTTATTAGAGCCAACTATTCACAACTGATATCAAATGCTTTTCACTGTGTAGTCAAATGGTTAAAGGGCTCAGGGTTTTAAGTTAGTGTTGAAAAGTAATCAATAATTATTTGGAGCTTGCTGGTTTTGAGACATCAAAATTTTGTTTCCCCCAAACTTTACTGCTTCAGTGTTATTGGATTTTTTTTTATCAGGGTCTTTTGGTCAGGACCCATATTTAATGACTAAAGCTGAAGTTTTCACAGTTGTAAACCTTCTCTAGAGCCACTAAGCACAAGTTTCCATGACCCCTCAGTAACTTAAGTAGGTTGAAGTTTTCCTCAACATATACCCAAAATGTCAATGTTCTGATCTACAAGCCACTTAGTTATCAATTTTTCCTTGCAATATTGTGCTCCATTTTACCAAAAAAGCCTTTCTCATAACCAGAGTCCTCTTGAATTTTACGGGTAAAGTTGCGCTTGGAAGATGTTTTGATTTCTCATTTATGGCTGTCTATTTACTGTCTAAATAAAGCAGGACTCATGGCAGTGTTCATCTTTACTTCTGCAGACAGTCTGCATGGGACTTGATTGGAGAGAATACCTTAACCCCAATCCCCTGCGGTCCAATCCTGGTACTTCCTCCAGGAACCTAATCTGAATGATTTGATAAAGGGTTGGTTTGAGTACTTACTAGCAGAAATATTCTTACTTGTGAAGCCCTTTTGAAGTGATGATGACAGCTTTTTTTTTTTTCTTCGAGGTAACCATGGTTGATAAAAATAGATTGTTTTTCAGCCCAAGTCCCTTTCAAAGCAAAAATTCTGCTCTTCTAATTAACACATTTCTCTGACTTTATATTAAAATGATGGTAGCAGGCCATTTTGTGGCAGGTCTGAAACACAGTGCAAATGATGTTGACTTAATTTTCCTCAATTTTACATTTAATCTGATCGGTCTTCATGGCAACAAGCACAATGCAAAATACAATTTTAAAAAATGAAGCAGTAAAATTCGTAAAAAAAAAAAAAAAAAAATAGTCTCAAAACTTTGACCACAATGATAAAAAATAAAGCAAAATTTAAAATGTTATCAAGGTCAACCAGTATAACAAAAATATAGATTTTCAGGTAGAAACTAAAACAAACAACAAACTTTTCTGCTTTGAAGACCTGTGAAGATGAAAGTTTTTATTATGGGTATATCGGCCAAGTGGATATCACTCCAAAACAAAACTGTGCCAAAATCGAAAGCGAAACAAAACTTAGAGTCAAAAACTTGGTCATAGATCTATATATCTTGATAAAAACAGATCTATGTGGGCTCAGATTGCATCCAACTCTTTGTTTGAGTCTTTTCATCTAAAGGAGGTGTGTTATTCAGCAGAGAGAAAGCCAGAACTTTGCTTGCTCTTGAGGACTCCTGTGTGCACGAACACCCACACAGTCATCCCAGACAATGAACACAAATATCTGAAGAGAAGGAAATACAAGATTTGCAGAGGAAAAGCAGTTTCACACCTTGTAAAACATAAATACACTATTGTACAATCCCGTAGCAAGTACTTGTTTGCTACTGTATTGCAGTTAAAAATATCATATACTGGAACTGTAGCACATGGGAGGCAACAACACCATTCACATTCAATGTGTACCAGAAAAATGGGCAAACATAAACACACTAGAAAGAGCAAGATGGATAAAAGGGGGTTAAACAATGATAGATCTAGAACCAACACATCTAGAGTAAAGCACCAACAGTCAGAGGAGAGAAAGTGAGGTCAGATATTCTGACTCTGACTAACAACTCAGAAAAAGGGGAAAAAAACAGCTGAACATATCGACGTAATGAGATTTACAAATTGTTAAAAACGTGCTCCATGAGCTTTGTTCGTGAAGTAAACTGCTTCATCCACCGTTAATCCTTTATCCACTTCTTTGAGAGATAGCGACTTTCCAGTAGTCCTGCATTGTTTGCTGACCTCTCGTCAGAGCTCAGAGGTGAGATGTGTGATAGAGGCCTTCAGTGCTGATAAAGACTGATAAACTAACTCCCCCCACTGCAGAGCTGCTTCTGCCGCTGCCACAGCTTCCATTAGGCTCAAAAGGCTGAACGTCTGTCCAGTCATTTTAGTGCTATCTGAGGTTACATCCTCTGTTCAGAGTCCCTTATGCAAACCCTGGTTTTCTGTGCCGAGATTGCTATCACTGAAGATATTTATGTGCTGCACATGTTTCCGATTGTTTAACCTTTAGACCTGACCAGGAGGGGGCCAGCTGCTGTCCCTGTGGGCTCGAGACCTCTCTCCTGCCCCTGTAGACTGATGGAATCAGACGCTGCTCTTATAAATGGGTAATGGACTAGTTGGAAAGACCTCTGATAAAACTGGCAACAAGAAAGCTGAAGATTGGACAAATCTTAGCTGCAATTTCCAGTTATTTCTTTTTTCTTTGTCACCTAAGAACCCTTTCATTTAGATTTCCTATTATTGAAATGTTAATTTATTTCATTAGTTTAATGCAAAAGTAAAACTGTATAGATTCATTACATAAAGTGATTTATTTCTGTTATATTGTTGGTGAGGGCTTGATGATGGTTTCTCAGAAAATGCGACTATTACATCAGACCAATAACAAAAGGATTTTAACACTGTCGGTCTACTGAAAGGTATGTCCTTCTAATGCACAGTATATACACTCAGTACTTGGTCAGGGCTCCTTTTCCATGAGTTACTGCATCAATGCAGCATTGCATGGTGATGATCAGCCTGTGGCTCTGCTGGGGTGAAGCCCATGTTGCTTTAATAGCGGCTTTCAACTCATCTCCATTGCTGGTTCTGGTGTCGTTCATCATCTCCCTGTTGGTAGTTCATAGATCCTCTGTGGAGTTTAGGTCAGGGGAGTGCTAGCCAGTCAAGCACAGTGAAACCATGGTCATTAAGCCAGGTATTGACACTTTTAGCTGTGGCGGCAGGTGGCAAGTTCAGCTGGAAAATGAAATCTACATTTCCATTATGTTTGTCAACAGAAGGAGGCATGAAGTGCCTACCAATGTCCTGGTAGGCAGCTGCACTGACTTTCGACCTGATAAAACATGGTGGTCCAACAGAAGCAGATGACATGGCTCCCCAAATCATTACAGAGTGTGGAGACTTCATTCTTGACCACAAGCAACTTGGATTCCATGTCTCTCCAATCTTCCTCCAGACTCTGCAACCTTGCCGAACATGTGCCTTAACAACAGGAATTCAACAACTGTAGCCCATATCCTGGATATGCCTTTGTGTGGTGGCTCTTGAAGCACTGTTTCCATAGACTCCTGAATCGGTATTGCTACCCATTCCTCTCAAAGCTACGCTTGTCTCTGTTGCCTGTGCACATTTTCTGTCACACTTTTTCTTTCCATTCAACTTTCCATTAAAATGCTTTGACATAACACTCCCTGATAAAAATCTTTTTGTTCTGATTCACTGTAATGTATTGCACTATACTGTTCAGAGGTTTACAGATACACAATTATATTTTTTAAGTCTTATTTTCTAGTTTATAAGTATAATTTAGACTCAACTTATTTTTCTAACTTAGTTAAACAATTTCTTTAGGACCAGTCCTGGTTTAGAACTGAAATCCCTTTGGTGTAAAAACCCTAAAAATGAGAGTTCAGGGCCAGGGTATAGATGGTATGAACAGTCCCTTCATTCTCTTCCTGCAACAGTAGCAGCAGTTGGTGTTGCTGACTGAATCTATTTCACTGGCAGACAACATGACTTTGGTGATCCTGATAAGCAGTATCCTGATAAGTGGATCAAGCATGTGGATTGACCTGCCGTGGTCTCAGTTGTATTGTACCATTGCTGTCGACACACAGTGGCGGAACGGTTGAGATATTCATTGACCGGGATTTACCAGGATTTGCGACTGGTCTGCCAAACCTCAAGTAGACCAGTGGCCCTGATCTCCAGGGAGCCTTGGCAATGTGCAGCGATATGAGCAAACATTTAATTTCAGAGTTTTTATTGCCTTCAACAACACAATTTTGGAAGCTGTCAGACAATTTGTGAGAAGAGCGATGCTGAGCCAGAGACAAAACTCAGATTTGGTTGGCTTACCAGCTAACCAAAATGGAAGAAATTGACCTTTGATTGAGAAACATTTAGCATTAAACACAAAAACAAAACTATCCCTAATTATAGAGTGAGATTTAACTTTTAAGTTCTTTAACTATATATCTAAATGGTTAGTGACTGTGAATAGCCTGGCTTCTAGTTTGAAGGTATATGACGGTTTAAAAAAAGTCTTGGTTTCAAGACTGCAAATACCACATCCTATTAGGGTTACTTTTCACAAATATGAACGTGGAGTGAACAGTAGGATTAAAAGGTTTCTCCAAAAATGCAAACAAACACACAGACATATCTGTTTTGTGTCATTGTTTTGATTCCCCAGAAGCACCACTGATCGCTAAAATGTGTGCAAGAAAACACCATTTAGCACCAACAAGCTATAAAAAACTTAACTTAATTATACAACGTGACGGAGAAAAACTTATGTTAGGAGTCAGATTTGTACTCTTGTACTAAAATTAAATTTAGCTGGTGTTTGGCTTTATTACACAGGCTCTGCAGCATAGCTTTGTTTCTTACATTTGGATCTGTTCTAGACATCCTCTTCTGCATGTTCTTAGGGATGGTATCCCCCTAGCATTTCTTGGGTTGTCATGTGTCTGAATTGAAACAGAGGACTGTGCTTTCAAAACATTGCTGTACTACTGACACAGTGTTCTTATCATTTCTATTACGGGAGCTTCTTTAACTCATTGTTATACGGTTGTGTGTGTGTGTGTGTGTGTCTAACAAGGTCAGCCTAAGCAGCCTCCCAGGACTCTTTATCTCCATTCCATGGTGTATAACCCTTCCAGAATTACATTTTTCCCATTGTTCTTTCCAGCATTGCTCAAGCTCAGTCAGGTTAGATGGAAAATGTCTTTAAACAGCAATTTTCAAGTCTTTCCACATATTCTCATTTGAATTTTGGTCTGTACTTTGACTGGGCCATTTGAACAAATTAATATGCTTTGCTCTAAACCATTTTGTAGTAGCTGTAACTGTCTGCTTGGGATTTTTGCTCTGCTGTCCAATCACCACCATGTTTTACTATGATGATGGTTGGTTCAGGTCAATGTGCACTGTTTCCACCTCACATAATGTTTTGCATCTCAAATAAATAGTTCAGTTTTGGTTTCTTCTGACTAGAACACATTCTTCCACATGTTTGCTGTTTCCCCTACTTGGATTCTGGCAGACTTTAAACTTAACCTCTAACAACTTCTTTTCAACAATGGCATTCATGATTTCAATCTTTTTGGTGTGCATGACTAACAGTTTTCTTGTCAACAGATCTCTGCACTTTCTCCAGAGTTACCATGGGCCTCTTGGCTGCTTCTGTTTTGATGGGGTAGTAGTTTTGTTGAAACTTCCCCATCTTCGGATCATGGATTGAACAGTTCGCCATAAGGTGTTCAACGTTTGGGATATTGTGTTATAACCTTACCCTGCTTTAAACTTCTCCACAGCTTTCTCCCTGATCTGTTTGCCATGGTTCTTGGTCTGCATGATGCTGGTTGTTCCATAATGTTCACTCACAAACCTCAGAGGCCTTCACAGAGCAGCTGGATTTATACAGAAAATGGATGATTGACATTAATGAAATTGTTTCCACTGGATTTTGTTTTGAGGTAATAGAGTAAAGCGGGTGAATAGTAAGGCAAACCACACTTTTCAGATTTATATTTATTAAAAAAACATTAAAAACAATACATTTCCTTAATGCCTCAACTCTGAGGTTTATCACAAGAAATACTTCTAAAATATATTTAAGTTTGTAGCTGTATGTGCAAAAAATTGATAACGATTCTTGGTCTATGAGTAATTTAGGCTCTAATAGTATAATTCTAGTTTACTAGATTTAGATTTAGATCTAGATTATCATAGTATCAGAATGTTGTTTGTAATCAATCTATTGTATTTCGATCAATACTGAAGATCAGAAGAAAGATTTTAAAGAAGATTATTTTTCTCTTTTTTTATGCTCAGCAGAATTTTACCTCAGTGGTGTAATATTTGGGAAATACTGTGCTTTGTTTGATGCAGAAAGAAAAAAATGAGATATTTTAAAAATAAGTCCCGTTACTATGCATTTTAAATAATGTTTTACAAGTTTGATTTCAGGCATTATGAAACCACTGATAAGAACACAGCTTGTGGTTGCAGTTTTGAGAGCTCCACCAAGCTTTTTCGGGGAATCTGGCTAAATTGGCTGTGAGTAGCAGATGTAAATCTAACTGTAACAACAAAAGGGTTACAAATATGCGATTGTATCTGAGTTTTAGGACTTAATGCCAAATAGCCAAGTAATGTATCCAGTGAAATACCATCAGCTGCAGTGTGAGTAAATTTCCAGAGGTAGGTAAAGCAATTCCTGTCTCTGTGGCATGTGTTGCTCCTGTGTGTGTTTACCTTCATGTTTGTGGCTCGTCATGCTTAAGCTGGATTGCTACATTCTCCCAGGTACTGAAGGAGGGCTCAGCACACATTTGATTTATTCCTCTGAACCCATCCTGCACGGGAGCAAGTTAGCATCTTTCCACCCAAAGCGCTGCCTTCAGGTCGCATAATCATATTAATAATCGCATTTAGTTGTTTGCAGATCAGATAACCTGGATGAAGGTTATTTGATCCTCTACTATTCCTGTTAAAGGAGTAGTAACTCTCTTAGCCTCTCCATTTACTACAAATCCAGATTAGTTGATGCTGAAAGACGGACCTAACCGCTAAACCAAGAACTGCAGGTTCAAAAATGTCATTGCTGTCTCTTAATCTTGCTGGGTATGGCTAACAATTACTTAGTGTGATAGCTTGATTTTTAAAAGATTATATAATTTATCTCTATACAGAATGAGTATGCCAAGAGCCTTACCTTCTGCAGGTAAGACTTGAGGTGGTTTTAACAGATCCTCAAAAAATCCTGAACAATTGCTCAGAGCCCCCGACCCAAAGCCTCATTAAAGCCACTGTCAGTCCTATCTAATGACATAATTTTGATGATATATCAATCAGGAGCTTCAATGCTTTAATATATGGTTTAATAATCTGACTAAAAGCACTAGCTTGAAATACCATATGTTGTTTTACCAGGCATTTATAAAAGCTGTCTAGCTCATCCCAGTGCTGGGAATGTGAAAAATATGTCATTTGCCATTGTTATAGTTTTATATATATATATATATATATATATATATATATATATATATATATATATATATATATATATATATATATATATATATAAAACTATAACAATGGCAAATGACATATTTTTCATAAAAAAGGAATTTTTTATTTTTTAAAACTGTAAGTAGTGATAATTGGCTGAATCATTTGACATGTCATAACCCAGTCATGCTAAGTTTAGCTTAAAAGGTTTCTACACTGAGTGATTCGTCATTTCCAGCCGATAATTTGCTCTCTTTTGTCTCCTACAGTTTAAAAAGGAAACATTTCCATGATGTTCTCCCTTAAAATAGCCCTGCTAGGCTCTTTAAAACAAAACTCTTACTGAAACACAGAGGTAAAAGAAAACAGATTTATTGTTGCAAATAGCTTGTCAGGGCTATACCCTCCTCAGTGTCGTGTCCCCTTCGCACAAAGTGTCAAATACAATTCAATTTCTGCCTCTGCCTCAGCTGGGGCTAACACGGTCAAGCAAATGCTTATTTTCGAAGGGCCTGAGGGAGTTACACTTTCCAGCTTATCAACATTTATTAACCTTAGCACTGAGGTTTGTTCTTTGATTTGGATTCTTTGGGAAACACTGAAATTGGATTTTTTTTTTTTTCTCCCTCCCTTGCTTCTGGTGTGACATATGCTCAACAACTTGTCACGAGCGCGAGAAAAATCTAAATGCTTGTTACTTTTGCTATTTTACTCTGAAAGCCAATAGCTTCTCTTTTTTTCACTGGTTTTGGTCTTCACTTATTTGCCAAAAAGAAATGTCTTTCAACTGAACCACTGACAGGCCAATGAATATAATGAGCATTTAAGGCCAACAGTTTTTTTTTTTTTTTTTTTTTTTTGTCCAAGTTAGTAGATCTGTAAAAGAACTAACGGGGTTTTTTTGTTTGTTTTATGGACTTTCTCCTTTTGCCACAGCTATGCTTTAAATTAAATTGTAGTTCTCTATCAGTTGGACATGGTGTCAAGTTCTTCATTTGCTGACTGACGCCAAAAGATCAGAAAACATCAGTTACTAAAGGTTTCTTTGACTGCCTCAAGTAATTATTTACAGTGGATTTTAAGGGACCAAATGTCCCCAGGAGAAAGTTTGTTTGTAGGCTTTCCTGCTCAGAAGACTTTTGTAAAATCTCTCAGAGTTGGTTTGATGCCAGAAAGTAAAGACAAAACATTGACTTAGGCTTGACAATAATAACTGAGATGGAAAGTAACCAAAACAAAGCAAGTTCTACAGTATCTAGAAAATAACAAGCAATGTTGACCTTTAGTTGCTATGTTGGAAACCAGTTCCAACTCAACATGCATGCATCAACTCATTTTTTTTTTGTAAATCCTGATTGCCAAAACTGTTATTGGCAAAATGCAATTTCAATATTAGGCACAATTTTTTTTACACTCAGCAGCCACTTTATTTGGTACATCTTGTTAGTATATGATTATACCATCTCTTGTCTTCAGAACCACCTTAATTCTTTGTGGCATAGATTCAACAAGACATCAGAAATACTCTTCTGAGACTCTGGTCTGTATTCACGTGGCAGCATCACACAGTTGCAACAGATTTGTTGGCTGTACATCCAAGATAGAGATCTCCTGTTTCACCACATCCCCAAGGTACCCTGTTGGATTAGGACCTTACTTCATTTCTTTGCAGTTCAATATTTGCAGATTAACCTATTTTTCTGTGAATGTGACTCCAACTTATTCACGGAAAACTTGCCTATTAGTGGAACTTTTTCATAGGTAATATCGAAAATATTCAAAGTAAAATGAAGCTTGGGAAGCTGAAGTACCTGGGTGCAATGCTATTGGCTGGCATCTGCAAAGAAGCCAATCCAGGAGCACCATTCATTTTGCTGGTCACTGATTGGCTGTACCCCCTAGAGTGGAGATAAGGAAGACTGTGGATATTAGCTTCTGTGGTAGTGCTTAGACTGTTTCCGCTATGTGTGTTATTGCATAATATGGTATATTTGGTGTTTGAACTAATAAAATAGGTAGTTATAAGTGTTTTTAGAGGAGGTCTCAAGTATTGGCGGATTTCAGCTATTTGCGGGCAGTTATGGTCCACTGCAGTTACAGTTTTACAAGTGTAAAGCACTGGCCTTCATATCCAAGACGTAATAATAGCTTTCACTTACTTCCCTGCATAGAAGTATTAGTTTTCAGTATAGAGAGTTCTTGTGCCACAAGATTTCATTGTATCTCTTATAAAAATATGCAGTAACACACAATTCAGTCGATGAAGCAATACAATAACAATAAATTCAGAGCTTACTCAGAATACTGTTCATGGATAGATGGTTTCCAAACAAAGCCAAATATGTTCATGTCACTTGTCAAGAGTGGTGATGCTTTGTAAACTGACCTTTGCATGAAGTGAGCATATCCTTATCCATTTTGCTTGGCAAGAAATGATAGACCCCCTCCACCCCTCTGACTGGGCTCTGGATTATTAGCTTAAGGTCTCTAAAAATATCCCTCTGCCTGTTTAAGCCTTTGACAGCGGCAACATCTCACACATTTTGATAGCTTCATAATAACTACAGCTTCAGAGGGGCTCATGCACTCAGGCTGCCTTGTTATCTTTTACCTTCTTTGCCCAAAGAGGAGAAAAGGCGGAGAACTCGCAGGCCCTGAAATCTGCCACAGTCCTTTCTCTGTCTCTCTCTTTCTCTGGAATCCGACTCGGCAGCAGATCATCAAAAGCAAGCATGCAATCACGGCAATCTCAGAACAAACAAGATGCTTTTTGAGTGCGCAAGGATTCTGCCCAGATGTCACTTTAAGGCACTTGTCATTGTTGCAACAGCTGCAGAAGCACATGGGACGTCATTTGGAAGCCGTCTACCACAACATACCAAAACAAGCACATGTCAAATGCGAAACATACGCAGCCTGGAACAGGAGATTTTTTTGAATATTAATGCCATAAGCTCCTTAAGGAATTGTGACTTTAATTACCTATGTGCTCTGTTTTATTGGCTTGCATGTGCAGTCTTAGTAATTACATATTTACTGCCACACAGTGTTTATACACAAGGTTTAGCTAAGCTTATATTACAAATATTTCTGATGTTGGAATTCATAGCAACTGACAGAAATTAATAAATTCCTGAAAAGGATTACAGTGTACACATGTGGCTCATAGATATTGCTTCAATTATCTTTTCTCCTGACACCCACACACACTCGAAAGGCTTTTCTCACAAATATTATAGCTGCTAACTAGAGGGAGGGTGAAGCAGAGCCATGTGCTGCTCAGCAGTACCATCGTTACTGCAGCCTTCATTTATGTTTCTCTTTTAAATGCTTTGTTGTGAAATACAACAGTTTTGACAGGTTGTTTTCTAAGCCGCTCTTGTCTCCACAAGATGCCTCATGGTTTGTCAGTGATTGAACGCTCCTGAGGAGAGAAGTCAATATGTGGTCATAAATAAAGGAAAACAAATGTGAGACCTGGACCTTCAATAGATTGAAAAGGCGAAGTGAGGTGAAATGTGAAGACATGACTACCTTAAATGATTATAAAACAGCACTTTGACTAAATCAGCTAATTGTGGACAGGGTGGGGGTGATGAGTTGACATATTGCTGGTGCTGTGAAGTTGATCCAAAGCAGAGAGAGAGAACCATGAGGGTTCCCTCCAGGGACCAGTAACCTTATTGTTCCATGTCATCTCCTCCCCTTCTGTTTGAAGAGCAAGATGTCAACCTCTCCCCAAGGTCACCCAAACACCCACCCCACTTCTGCACGTAATTGGATTATTTAGAAACATAAAATCAACTTATTGCCCTGTCTGAGGTCAGAAGAGCTCTTGGTGAACTAGGTTGTCTTTCATGATTTACGGCATCGTACCTAACTGACAAGTAACCGTTTCTGTCTTTAGTTAAGGGTAGAATGAGCTGAATAGTATAAATCATGTAAAGGTTGTTATGGATAACCATGGTAAACAGCATATGTCATAATTGTTACACCTTTTACCTTTTCTACTTGTCCCTGGGCTTGTATGTATACAGTTTCGAGATCGAAATCAGAAAATATTTGTAAAAAACTGTGAAAGAATAAAAGCAAGCACAAGATAGGTCTCTCTTGTAAATGATATCCTGTATCTGAATGGAACAAGCTGTATAAATAAAGTTTACATAAAAGATAAAAGACAAATGAAAACACCCCTAAAGGTTGCTGAAAGTAATGACAATTCCCATTGGAATGCTAAATTTGGGCATCAACTTGTAAAACAATGTCCACAAGAGATAAACATAGTGATAGCAAAGTCTCCAGCTGTGCAGTTTAGTTTGTAAAACATTGAGTTCATTGCCTGGGTGCAGTAGCTTGGAGACTTAACAGGCCGATACCCTGTGGAGGGATTTAAAAGTGTTCTGAGACGAACCCAGTGTGCCCATTACTCACTACAGTGGTGATTGACCACTTGTGCCAAAAACTGTATATCTTAAAAAAAAATAGTGTTTGGATATAGTTATATGAAAAAAATATTTCAGGTTGGACATAGTTCCTGCTCCAGTTCTGACCAGTTTCTCAGATGCAAAGAGACATCAACATTCCCATTTTTCTGAACAACTTTGTCTACAGTATACTTTGTTTGCAATAATTGTGCTTGTCACTATCACTGGTTTTTGGAAGCCTAAACATATACGAAAACGTCTGAAATTCTGCACATGCATCAAGTGTGCTTGAAATTTAGGTACAGTATTTCAGTGGAACTGAAAAGGAACATGACCAAGCTGCTCTACAGCACCCCCTAAAGGTAACCCATCCCAAACAGTATAATGTACACATTTGAAATTTGGTACATAGATAGAACCCTCCAAGACAAAAAAAAAAAAAAGGTGTATTGGACTTTTGTCTTTTAACCAACAGGAAGTCAGGCATTTTGGGTCAAAGTGGCCTTTTTTTTATCGATTTTTCCATTTTATACATGTTGAACTTTGACAAACTCATCCTATGGATTTTGAAGCTTTGGCTTCAAATTTGGTCAGTAATTTGGTCATAAGACATGGGGGGATAGAAGTTGTACAAGTTGTTCTGTGATTGGTTGTCATTTGGTCCAGTGGTCATGAGTGCATCTCCCCATAGCCCCCAACCCCCCTTCCCCTCCCCTCCTGAAAACAAGAGGTATAATGTTTTATTTAGAAAGTCCATATTTGACTCCCTTGACCAAATCAACATCAAACTGTGTGCGGTGACAGAAAACAAGTTGAAGTAACTTAGTGCCTAGTACTAAGAGTTTTGGAAAGAGGGTGTTGCTGTTGCCAAATTACCAAATTTTCCCAAATTGAACTGTTTGTAGAAATTTTTTTCTGGCTCAAACCTTGTGGGCGTGGCCAAGCTTTAAAATCTGATGTCTCACTATAAAAGACAAAGTTGTATTAAGTTCCACATACAATGTTGGAGCTGTCCCCAGTTTTGTTAATATCATCCTAGACCAGCACTCAACACATTCACACGGCCAGTTACTAATATCACTTTAGCTCTACCCACTTAGGACAGTAGGTGACCTGTTTTGATGGTGGATGTCCTCCTTTTGCACTCAGATTCATGTTTTAAGCTGTCTCTGATGACAGAACAAGTTGAAGCTGAATCATACTTTGAAAAGTGACAAGTGAAAAGTGTTGGTTGGACCGTGTTAGTGTGGCGAATTTCGATATCTTGCTAATTTGCATACATTTGGCTCTAATTCACAGATGTATGCATATGAAAGATCAAACTTCATATGCATACATCTGTGCAAAATATCTTTTTTTAACTCCCAAACAGCTCATTTGGATCACATTGGAACTTGAATAAACTGCACCCCCTAAAATATTTTAAACAGCTATATCTCCCTGATGCATTATCAAATGTACACCAGATTTTCTGTACTAATTCGTGGACAACTGTCCAACTGTATGTTGCTATGGTAAATTGACTACATATCTTAAGCCCTGCCCACTGAGATCGAAGTCACAGGTTTCTGTGATGAATGACCCTCCATTACACTGTAGAACTTTTAAATTTATCTAATAAGAGATAATAATTTCAAATGACATTTTCAAGATACTAAAGGGAAACCAAATTTTAAATTCTTCTCACTGGAATTGAACTGAGCCTGACTAAAGGTAAAATCAAGTGTTTTCTTTGTACCGCCTCTTGTGACATGCAGAATTGATTGGCAGGCTTGGTGGAGGTGTTGAGGTGGCGGTGTGGATCGTGGTTGTGACACACGCAGAGGCAGTGCTGAAGTATGAGGGCTGTTCAAGGTTGCTTGCAGCTTTAATTTATGTTTATTATTTTTAAGATATTTAGGTTTTGGTGTTGCAAAATGTGATATTTGGTCTTTAAATTAAACCATCTGTTATTTTCTTCAAAAACAGAATAATGTCAGCATGCTGTTTAAACTTGACCCATAATCCGTGTTTTGGGTAAAAAGGAATGTTAAAACCAACGATTCTCAGCCAGACTTTAAAGCTGATCCAGAATACACTTTAATTTTAGGGCATTATAGTGCAGAACAAGGAATGGTGTCTGGTGTACTCTGTACATTGAGAACAGTAAAAGAAGCTTTATCAGTCACTGTGGTTCCCTTTCTGTCTATTTGGTGTGATTTGCTTATGTAGGGTCAACTAAAAGCCATATGGGAGAGATGCCGAATCAGCACATAGTGTTACAAACAAAGTTTTAATTAAATTTTTAATTTGAATTAAAACTTTAAACCTCTTCTGTTTTACTGCCCTGTTGTTTCAGGACAAAATTTGTATATATAACAACCAGAGATGTAACTCCGAATGTTTAAAAAAAAATGTACAGCATGAATTTGGATTAGATTGCTCAGTGTGGTTACAAGACTTTGCCATTACATGCCATATGGTAACCAAAGGTAACCTGACCTACCAGATGGTTTACTACATGGAACCATCTGGGAAATTCTGTTCGGAAATCGATTCTAAAAGGGAATTGAATACAGATTGAAAGGGCTAGGGTTAGAACTGGATGGATTTCTATAAAATCATAGAAATCCATCCAGTCAATAAAAGAAACAATTTTTGCTCACACCTAATATTCCCCAAAACTGCAGCTGGCAGTGTAGTAAGCTGTAATGTAAACCTACAGACACACTTCTCTTTTTACTTGAATTTAAACTTGCCAGCTTAGTTTTTGCATATTCTCGACCCATTTTGCAGATAAAAGAATTGTAAACTGTATTATTTTTCTTTCTTTAAGTTAACCAAGAATAATTAGCTTTGCTTTAGACAAGCTGACTGAAACGAGCAAAAGTAGGAGAAAGATTTTCCAGTTTTTCAAAAATTAAACAGTCTTTTCTCTGGTAAGAAAAAACAAAGAGTTAAACCAAACAATGTAAGCACCTTTTGTAAATAAATGTTGACATGCCAAACATGTACCTCACTTGACTGATCACCTTTAATGAGCAGCTGTTTCCACTTGAAAAGGAGAACCAGTGCCGACACTGGCTGTCATGAAAGAATCATTTACAAAATTCTAAAGACTACATTTATTTCATGTGAAAATCAAAACCCTAAATTTAATGGGATCTTTTTGTTTTTTTGTGGTGTTTTATTCTTGTTCACAATTATTAAAATTAATGCCTACTGTTTAATAGCTGAACAATTAATCTAATCGGTTGTTTATTCTGCTTTAAAGCAAACATGGTTAGTCTTAATCTGAAATTTCGTTTGTGTTGTATATTTCAAGCTATACATGAAATTGTTAGTGGAAGTGTACAAGGTGGGGTAAGATGTGAACCCTTAAAAATGTGATCTTTTAAAGCATTAGGATAATGACATTTAAAATTTTAGAAAATCCAACCTTCAATGGCTGTACATTATTCACTGAGGGGAAAAAAAATCCAACTTTGAGAAGTAATTGATTTTATGAAGTTACTGCAAAATATTAATTTGTACACATTAAAGTTGGAAAAAAAAGGTGTACATTAAAAATGCTTCCGTTATCTTTCTGTTAAGTCTCTATGTGATTTAATAAAGTAATTCATGGATCCCTATATTCCTAAAATATAAATGTGAAATGACACCAAAGCCCATTTGGCTTTAACACTCTCGCTCTTCAACATTGGAAAGATAAGAGAACATGGCATATATGTAAGGCATAGACATGTTCAGTCAGAAAATAACGACAAGAAAATAAATACTATCCCAAACTTGCGCATTTCTAAAGTGAGACCAAACAAGGCAAGATGAGAACCCGAATTTATCTTGCTACCACACAAAGTGAGGAAGATTGTATTGGAGGCACACAAAAAAATCTCCAAAGTTCAGTATTAGAGAACTATGGGAAGGTTTAACATTTTGGCAGGGGGCATGTTTCTGTAACAACTGCACAATTTGGATGCCAACCAGTTGTTTGGGACTGGTGCCAAACTGGTGTTCTACCATCACAAATGTAAACAGTGGCCATAACAGCCCCAGTCCAAGATTCTCTAGAAAATCTGTAGAATGGATCCTGGACTTGTAACGATCTAAAGATACTGTGCAAAAATGAATTGTAAAAGATCCCTCTCTGTGTATGCTCAAGATTTGTGAAATATTATAGGAGAATACTCAGTGCTGTTATTTTGGCTAAATAGGGTTGTACAAGATATTATCAGCAGGATAACCAACAATTGTGGCAATTTGTCTTATTGTGGACATTTTGCCATTACTGATAAAATGTACTCAAATTAAAGGTACAAACATTTTTTAAAACCTAAATCATAAACTGCTTTATTTAAGAAAAAAATCTGTAAACACCAGAGTTCACAGTTCTCAAGGCCTTAGGTAGCAGCTAGCTCCAGAGTCCCAGGGCGGTTGTTGAAAAACCCTCTGTATCTCCTTTAGTTTTTATCCTCGTAGCACAGCCACCAGGCTTTGGTCATAGGACCTTAGGAACTTGCTTGGAAGATATTGATTTTGGGGAGTGTGATGTATGCTGGTGTGTGTCCATTTAGTGCGTGCGTGTAGAAGTGCAACTTAAAAGCCGCATAAGACATGAACCGCATGTATAATTGAATACTGACTAAGAAGTGTCTTCAGAAAAAACAAAGGCCCCAAAATAGAACCACGAGGTTTACCGTAATAGAGTTGAGCTGAAGAAGGTTAGTGAAATTATGCTGCCGAGTCAGACTAAACATTTCCTATTTTATATCTGGTAAGATTACCTAAATTATTTCTATTTGTTAAATGCCAATATTTTTGAAGATTTTTTTTAAGTCTGTGTTGGTATAAAGGGCTCTGCATGGTCCAGTCAAACTGCCAAAATCAGTTCTCATTGTCGCAGCTGCATGACAAAAATCGTATCATTTTGTTCGTAAATAAAACAAGATTTTCCAGCTCATTAATCATTATTTTCTCCTCATCCTCCAAACTTGTGAACTTGTAACAGTTGATCCTCCCTGTCATGATTGCTGTGTTTACTATAGAGTTTTAAACCATACATGAAAAAACACCATGACATACACTGCAGTGGTAGGGGTTTCACAGGAGCTCGGCTCGGTGGGTTTTGTGGACCATGACAGATCTGTGGAAAAGCGAATATCGTGACAGAAAGTCGATACTTTGGTCTGACCATGCTGGGCACTTAAGACTCACTGTAAATATTGACAGTCTTTCACCACATTCAGCCAGAGACCTCATAAGGTATTTTGCAAGATCTTGTGTACTTGCATATAAATGTTTGATCATATGAATGTGGCACCTTTAGGCTTTTGGAAATTATACCCAAGGACCTGAGGAGGTCCTCAATTCTCTTCCTGATGTCTTGGCTGATTTTCATTTATCTTTCCATAATGTCACACATGGAGGTGGTGTGTTTATTGTCCACTGTTGTCCCTCTATTTGTCTCAGATGTTGTGAATTAATCGGAAGTTGAATTCTGCAAAGCCATGGTATTATCTAAGCTTTTCCAAATTGTTCAAAGGCATAGAGGTCTTAGTGTAATGCCTCGTTTCCACTGAGCAGTACAACACAGGTCGGTGTGGTTTGGTAAGCTATTTTGTCTGTTTCCATTGCAAAAGTGGCCCATACAACCGACCTATACTGCACCATTCTAGGGCCCCCTTCAGTTGTAGATCCATAGTATGGTATGGTTAGGGTGGAACTACTGCCGTCACACAACACAGTCCATTCATTAGGGGACAGGAAAACATCACTACTTGCGACAAGCACGAGACATACTAGTGCGTCATGTTTGTTGTTGCAATAGTATGACGCCATGTTAGATGTTTGGGTTTAATCCTGCTTACCTAGTGAGAGTCTAGCTGTCGGTAGAAACGCTCTCCTGAACACGATGGACAATAAAATAGTGTACCAAACCGCACTGACCCATGCTGTACCACTCAGTGGAAACAAGTGATATCTAAACTGCTGAATTTGACAAAAGTTATAAAAAAAAAAAAAAAACCTAAAAACATATATCTGTTATTATTCTGGCATTTAGCAAATAGAATTTGTTTTGATGATCCTAATGAACTTAAGACACAAAAAGTTTTGTCTAATTTAATTTTATACAGTGAAGAAAAAGTAAGTTATGTTGTTTTACACAGTAAATGCAAGTATCTGCTTTCAAGAAAATGTATCTTAAACTCTAGAGATTCAGTACTTATTTAGTAAAGCTAGAAAAATTCTGAAAGATTGCGTGTTTAGGGAGTGATATAACTTAAATAAGAAAATGTATTGGTATGTAAAGTGCACCTGTTCAGAGTCAAAAGCGACCTATTTATACGAGGCGCTGAATGCCTGCAGCATGGGGGATTCCCACATACCAACACATATTCATGGTTTCAGTGGTTGTTTCAAGCCTTCAGGCTGATGTAGTGTTATCTCATGCTGCCACGGTAAGATGAGATGATGTCTGATAATAGTTTAAATGGGGTGGGCTGCCTGCCTATTAAATCAGGAGCTGGCAGAGCAATGCTAACTCAGGTTACTTATTCTCATGTGACATGTGAGGAGCCAAGGGGAAACAAGATGTCTTCACTTCACGTCTGTGGTTGGACATTGTGCTCTGTTTTGTGACTCTGTAATTAACTGCTCATTTGTGTGTCTCTGTGGGTTTTTTTTTTTTTTTTTTTTTTTTTTTTTGTCTGTGTATGTGTTTTATCTCTTCCAGGAAGCGGCCACATTTGCCAAAGAACTGGGCTTTGAGGTGAGTTGACCAGCAATTTAACAGTAAAAAAGATCCTAAAGGTTTATTTTTTGCTGATAATGAAGTTCCTTTTGGACAGTGATTGATGTGCTATTATACTCTCCAGGCCTTGCAGCAGTTGCTATGGAAACCAGGCAGTCGTCATGGTTTCTTTGTTCAGCCCCGCTCTCTGTTATGACGCACTCGCTCGGTCTGCACCCAACATCGCCTACAGATGTTATTTATTGAATTTTGAAAAGCCTCTTGGGAAGCTGAGAAGTTGGGCACGGTTTCAAGCCTTTCTCCGCAGGCTCAAAGCTCATCAGGTTGCCAGGTTAAAAAGCCGCCTCATTATCCTCGTCGCACTCAGGGATGTTACTGTATGGTCTCTACTCAATGCTATACCATGACACCATACGGAAACACTCTGCTTTAACACCCAAATTAAAGCCACTTGTTATAGATTATAGAGATGGAAATTGCAGCGCTGGTTGGGGCTGCCTCTTAAGTGTAAAATGAATATTCCCTGAGTCTCTTCCTCACTTGTTTTTTGTTTTTTGCCCACATTCTCCACATCTCTATTTAAATGTGAAAAAAACAAAAACACAAATAGCCAAGATTTGTGTTTCTCAGGTATTTTAAGTGCTATCTTTCAGAGAGAGAACCGCCTTGAATATGGCTCTGCTCTGTGTGAATAATTGTCATCCAGAATCACTAACGGTGTGATCAACGTGACTGGAATAGAAATGCAATCCTGATGGCAGTGACAGGTTTAAGAGAGGAGACGGGATGAAGGCAAGAGGAGGAGGAGGTAATAATAATGGAGGGGCCTCATGTTAAAAAAAAAAAAAAAAACAACACAAAGGGCAAAGTCAAGACTCGGCGAGTAGTTACAGTTCTTTGACATTTTCTGTGTCAACTTGATTTGGCAGAACACTCTGTGAAATTGCATTGGATGAATGTGATTTTTTTTTTTTTCCAGATAACAGCAGTGGTGTGTACTGTACCCACTGCATTTCTGGATGGTTGTAGCTGAAGGATGTTTTCTTCACAGTAGTGAAGAGGTTTTTTTTATTTATTTTTGTCACTTTCTGATGAGAATTGTTACTTTCCTTTGACAGGCTACTTCTTCAATGTTTCAAGTAACAAGTTTTGAAGACAGTGTTGCCTATATATAGCAGTATGGAGTAGATTTATCTGGTTCCTATGTGGGAAAGGGAACTCTGGAAAAGTATGTAATTTGAGTCTTTAAGTATTTTATAGCTCTGGATGAGTTAGGAATATAGTTAAAGGGAAATGTATATTTCCAGATTTCATACCCAAGCCAAATTCTTCTATCTATCCATCTATCCATAAATCAATGAATCAGTCAGTCAATCAGTCCATCCATAAATCAAAATTAATATATTAATGCAATTTTACATTAGAACTTCTTAGCTGTGCAGGAATGTAAGTGAAGTACACTTACACAACCAGCACCTGAAGTGTTAGCTTGGATTCAGGAGCTGCTGTGTTGTGTGTTTGCTACACCTCCCATAATTTTACAGATTTCCTAAAAGCAGAGCCGTAATGTAATTAGTATAGATGCCATGTTTCACTACTATATATATTGTGGGTTTTCGTTTTGTGTCATTCTAGGATGGGAGAAAATTCTCTTTCTCCACTAATACAGTGGACCCCTGCCTGTTCACAGTTCAGTATTGACAGATTCAGCTATTCGTGGATTTTTCTGTGGAACGTGACTCCAAATTATTTGTGAAAAATTTGCCTATTTGCAGATTTTTTTCATAGAACATATATAAATTGGTAAGAAAATGTAGTTTGGAAAGCTGAAATATCTAGACACAATGCAACTTGACACCTTGTTGGTTTTCAAACCAACCAATTGAGGAGCGCTATTTATTTTCCTTGGTGCTGATTGGCTGTACGTCCAAGAATGGAAATAAAAAAGACTATAGAAATAACTTTTGCAGTACTGTTAAGACGGTTTCCACTATGCGTACTAATTTTATTAAGGTGTATTTGTTGTGTGGACTATTAAAATAGGCAGTTACAAGCATTTTTGGAGGGATTCTCAAATATTCACGAATTTCAGCTATTTGCAGTCAGCGGTTTATGGGGGTGTGCTGTAGAATAAAGATTTCATCAATCTTTAATTGTGCTTTGAAATAATCTCTGTTTGGAGTCAAATCATCCAGTTCAGGGTTTATGTATTGTGTATAGCTATGTAGTATTCTGGATTTGACACAAGAGACAATCAGAAGGACTTCAGAATTATTTAAAAATCTGTGAAATATCCCTTTAGCACCAGTGGAAAGCTCTGCAGCAGATGCTGACTTCAGTGTCACTCGTGGCTAACCATTGGCTACAAAAAAAAAGAAAACAATATTTTATAGCCTTTTGTGTTTTCACCAAAAGAATAAAGGTTGTGTTTTAAAAAGTAAAATCCTCCAGTTCAGGTTTAATCATTAAATTAAAATTTACAGTCCATACTAAATAAAAAATAGCCCTTTAGTTTAGCACATAGAGAAACCCTCAGGTGCTAATTTATAATTGTTAGCAGTTAACCAGTCACAGTGCTCTTAGGCTACATTTACATGAGACCACTCGCCTGGAACTGCCGATATTTTTGGATGCTGATTGGGGGGAAAGTTTCACATTTAAAATGGCACCACTGGGACACCTTGAATCCACTGTAGTTGTCATGCCAGGCCACTATATGGCGCTATGATTTTAGCATGTCATCGAACCCACATGCCCATTTGACCCTTAGTTTTCACCTCACTACCTTCCACCTCATTTAGAAAAGAGTAACCCGTCTCCCATGAACCACGTGTTTATGTAACACATATATTCCTTATCAGAAGTTGTGTTAAACTGAACAGGTTAATTAGCACACACAGCACAATGCTGTCCTCCATTGTTTTTGTGGTTATCTGACGGTTCATGCTTAGAATAAACCCTGCAGCCGTTCGTTCTGTGCATGTGTTCTTTCACACCTGCGGAGTACCTCACACCTCTACGGGGGGTGTTACAGAAAAGTTTCACTCTGAAACTTGATTTCAAAAAGTGCCACGATGAAAGATCCCAGTCACTGGAGATGTGTAAACCAGCGGCTGGATGGCAACAAAATGTTATGGTTTTACTGAAGAGAGGCTCCGTGTAAACGGGGCCTTATACTAAAAAGATTTTTAAATGCTTGTCTAATTTTAAGTGAGTCCTAAGGCTAACAAAATTTAAAATGTTCGCCCTTTGTTTTTCACAAATAGAAGAAAGATTGTTTGAAAGAGTAGACTCATGATTAAAAAACTGTGAAATAGCTCTTTAGCTTGTTGTTTGAAGGTTACAGTTTGCCAGTAGCGGTGTTCCTCTTTCAAATCATTCGTATCTTGTCTGTCACTCTGTCATTGTTTCTTTTTTCTTTGGAGTTCCCAAAGTATTGCAACACAAATTATTTAAAAGGCCCATAATAATAGCTTAGACGTCACCAGATCCAAATCACATCCTGAAAACAAATGGATAGAACTTAACAGTAACAAGAAATATTGCGGTGTTTTAGAATCTGAGCAAATGTATTCAATCATACCATTTTTAACTTAAGCTTGTTTTTATCCTTTCAACACCAAGTGTCAAATAGGACATAGCGGCCACTGCTTTGTTATTAGTAGTGTCATGTTTAACAAACTAATATACTTAAGTGAATTTCTTGAAGCACTTTGAGTCCTATAATGACAGTAAGGTTGATCTCAGTCCATCAGAAGTCTTGTTAATTCACTAATTAGGCCTTTTTAGTGAAACTTTAATTAAATATTGTCAGGATCTAACCCTCAAGACACAGCATGATGTGCTCCTAATGTATTCTGAAACACTGTTATCATCACATTATGGATGACTAACACAAATGACAGCCACTCTTCTTCAGTATAAATACAAGATAAAGAGCTTGTCCTCCCAGACACAGCAATCAGCAGATCTGAACGCAGTCTCCTGATTGTGATCTGTTTCCTTTAAATGCTCAAAAGAACTCTCTGCATCACAGCTCTAATTGAATCTCTCCCCTGCAGCATTTTTTTCTCCAAGCAGCCCGCGGTGGAGATTATCAGTTTCTCGGTGGCTTTGACGTAGCAACGCAATTTAACACCCTTGTAAAGCTTTCATATTTCATGCTTTGTTGATTTATGTCTGATCAGTTGCCCCGCGATCGTAAATATTGCCATTTGTCAGCCGTGAACCAAATTGACCGTATCGTTTGTCAATCCATTTCTGGCTTGCTGTTTTTTTCCCCACATAATTTTCTTTCTATAGGTAGTTGTCAGGTGAGTGTTTCTGATATGTAAAAAGGAGCAGATTTACTGTGCCTGTGCTTACCTTTGTTATTATATGTGCCCTGATGGGTACACCTCCACCTCATGCTCTTAGAACCTCTCAGCTCCTGAACCCAAGTAGAGGTGCGTCTATTTTATGTCTGCGAACATAAAACCTGAGGGCGACAATGCGCTGAAGCCTGGTGTGGTTTTGCATTCAGTGCTTGTGGTTACATGCAGTCACAGTGACAAATTGCTCTTTTTTCACCATCGCCTGCTAACAGCCTCTGTATTAACCTCACTATTAGCACTTACTTAGAGTGTTACACCCATTTTTCCCTCAGCCCTGGGTCTCCCCGGACCTCTTAGGGCTGATTAAAGGACGTTTGGGAAGCATTTAGAGGTGTAAAAGCTCATTGGTTCGAGTGAGGCAGAGTGGCTGGTGTGGGCCAGAGACTATCTCTCTGATTGCTTCCATAATCACAGTATTTTCTCAACCTAAAGTTGCTTTAGTGCTAGCTTTGACAAAGATGTTCATAGCAACTGTAATTTCAGCTCCTCGATATACAGAAAAAGCCGTCCACTTCGTTGAAAGATTGCGATAAAGACATTCTACCTGCTCATAGTACATCATGATGAGTTAATAATAAAGCAGCACTGACAGGTGTGGGTTTTTTATCCCTCTCATGATCAAAGGCAAGCACTCCGGAGAGCTCTGTCGTCTCCAGGCGAGAATATCCATTCCGTGCAGATGCTGAGGAGAGATGGCCTGTTTCAGGAGGAGAGTGATACAGTACATGCACCGCCTATCCCCTGCTGCTCGCAGACTGCGGCGTTATCTGACAAAAAAGCGTATCTTCACACTCTCATTTTCATCTCACTTAGGGAATATGACATTATAATATTTTCCAGCCCTCTAGCAACTTCAATGGAAGCATCATCGAGCGCTACTATTGATCCGTTTCACACCAGCTCATCTGGTTTTATTATCACTTGATCCGTCTGGCTGGATTGGAAAAAAATCTGACCTGCTCTCAGTAACACTTGTGATCTTTGATTGACTACTCTGAAACCGCTCTTCATGATGCGTTCACTCAACTTAACATGTTCACCCCTCCTGGGTTTCTGTGGTGTTTTCACAGACGGATGACATTGCAGTGATCGCGCACAAGACCCAAAATCTCCCCAAGGAGAACGCAAAGAGGCAGCGATTGGTGGTCTTCACCCAGGGCAAGGACGACACCGTTGCAACTGTTGGTAGGTTTCTGCTTTTTGTCTGCATTGGCCCCTTTTGGACATATTTACCCTTCACTTAAACCCTGTATCTCCAAACTGCAGAGAGGAGAGCTTTAAATAGATGACTGAGGAAGCCAGAATGTTATCAGTAATTTCTTTGAAGTGAAGCTCTGATATTGACGCCAGATGTTTAAAAAAAGACAAGAATGCTTGCTCTACATTCTGTCATTTCAGAGCATAAAAGAAGTGTGGGGGATGCAGAGAGCAGCCATTGATTTGTGAAGTACTTCTAACTTTGCCTTGAATACACTCCAGGCTGGTCCTCAGCAATTTTTAATGCTTCAACTCTAACATCCTGCCCTCTCTTTTCCCTTTCCTTTGCCAAATGCTTGCAGAGTGACCTTTGGGAGAAGTGGACAGAGCTTGTTCACTAAAATCAATCCATTTACCCTTAATACAGGATATATTTGGTAGCAGAATGGTAGCAATATTAAGTTAACTTATATTGTATAATATTATTATATTATATTATTTATTATTACCTTGATGGTAATAATAGCCTTGAGTTCAGGGGGAAGAGATGCCATAGGATACTAATCAACCAATCAGAAGTGCACTTAGGGTAATATGAGTGTTACATCCCATTAGATAAGTTTTTTAAAACAACTCTCTTAAACTCAACGAAATTAATAATCTGTAACTTTAGTCTAAAAAAGGTGAACCCTTGAGTTCTTTTAAATCAAGGTTAAAACCCCATTTGTTTAGAATTTGCTTTGACTGTTCTACTTATAATATTAACTGAAATATATAATATCGTAATTTTAGTCTGCAGTCTTTCTTTTATTATGCCACTGCAATGTACTGCCTTTTAATGTTTTCATTATGTGAAGCACTTTGAATTGACTTGTTGCTGAAATGTGCCAGAAAAACAGCAGTTTTGACTAAACCTTGAGTTCTACAAGGACATTTCTAAGTGACCTGGAGAAAAGGAACTTTTGAAATACCAAATATGAGCACTGTGTGTGCAATACAGCACATTAAATGGTGGCGTCATCATAACCGAGCAGGAGTTGCAGTTTTAGGCAGAGCGAGAAGAGGTGGTAGCTTCAGATTATAACCGGGAGCCTTTGCCTTTGTTTGGAGCCACAGGGTGTCTCTCCTCATTGCCCTTGTGGTTCAGTTCATTTTTACAGAGCATGGAGAGAGCTGGCCTGTAGGTAACATATCAATCATCACTGGGGATCACAGAAGGGTACAGTTACAAGAGAAACACAAGTGATTCAGAACCATACCTTCTAATGTGTCCAGAATCCTCAAATTCAGATTATTAGAATATGAATTTAAGTAGTGATCAGTTTCATTGTTTGCTTTCCATCTCTTTTTAGTTGCTGTCAGTGTTAGTGATGCATCAATCACTCAGCCACTGATCCAAATTGCATGTTCTTTGATGTACTTTTTTGAGCTTAATACAAATCAGATAATAGAAAAAGAAAAAGGCTTTTATGCCTAAATGGGAATAAACTGCTGTTTCAGTGAAATAACCTGTAGTGCAGTACTATGGTAAATGTTTATATTTTTTGTTAAAATTGAAGAAAAGTTTACACAAATGAATTTCCATGGGTTATAGCTTTTCCAAATAAAACTGGAATGAGTAGGAAATCAGCCAGTAAAAGCTTGATGGATGCATGTCTTGGTGCACGGGGCACGATACCAGAAAAGCATGTAATATTGTTGGCAAATGTCACGCATGGAATTTGTTTCATTGGCTCTTAATCCAAGCAGTTCTTTGCGATATTAATGTTGCACATGCTGATATTTTGATAATGATACATTACCAAGTTACTATGCAATCCTTGTGCATAGTCAACTTTCCTAAATAAAAAAAAAAAAAAAATTCCCTTGACTTATTTTCCTTTTTATTGCTACGAGACATATGCAGTTCTTTACAGCTGCCAGAGGTTAATTGGAAATACATCTCTGATACTGTGTGCTACTTATCAACACATTGACAATGTCTTTTAAGGATGAAAACACTCAAAGAATCGTAAATTGTAAGGATTTCTTACATGTGGAATGCCAGAAAGAATTAGGTTTTCAGTTTGCTGAAGTGTAAACTCAGGCGTCATGGTTGCTTTTATTTGATATGCCTGAGAGCTAAGTTCATACTTAAAGACAAGATTCTGACATTATAATTTTGAGTAAAAATACCATGCATTCATGATATCTACAAAAAAATTGGTGTATAACATGATATATACGTTTCTAAACTATTACTTTTAAAAAGCTAAATTTTCCCTACCACTGATAAAATATTTAATGTATAAATGTATACTGTATTTTAAACATAGCCTGTAGGTAGAGACATTAAATAAACACCTGCTGAATTAGTTTTTTTTTAAATATAGTTTTAAAAGTCACCATAGTTTTTTCACAAATCCTTCTTGCTGTTTTACTCCTTATACAATCAAACAAACAAGTACACACAGCTGACATTAACTAGAAGTTATTTAATACTTTTAAAACAGTGTTTCCTTAAGAAGATTGATAGGTGCCACTCCTTTAGTTTTTACATCAGTTTTTGCATTTTGTGAAACATACATATTTGTAGTTCTTTGTAAACAAGGGAAATGTGTAGTAGCCTTCTTTCAGCCAGCTGATCAGCAACACATGGGGGACAGGCAGCTTTATGTTGCTCTTGAAAACTACTTAAGCTCTTTTTCTTGATCTCGCATTAGAATAACTTTAAACCACGGGAACCATATGATTTGAAGTTTTAGCGGTTTTAAAACTAAGGCTGAATTACACTCTAAAATAATATTTGTGGTAAATATTTTAAGATGAAGAAGCTTTATTGTCATTCTTCACATACACTGCATATAGTTGACTTATAGTGCAATACATAAAGTCGAAAGGCTAGATGATTTTTTAAATATATCTTTTGAACACTTTATGGCAAATTTTATTTTTCCTTTCTAAAGTTTCACTGTACCTACTGTAATGAGTGCTCATGTTATCAGCTCAAGAAAATATTTTCCTCTACACCTGGGAGCCACTGTGTTGTCTTTTAGCTGAAGATGCTGTATCTTTTGCCCAACTCAAAATGCTGTGGCAAGCAATCAGGACTTTTCCTTGCTGTGCTGTAAAAACAAAAACCAAGCAGGAGTACTTCTGTTTGTACACACAACTTTTGTGCCATGAAATCATATTTACTGCTGGCAGCAATTTATTTAAATCATGTTTTATTACCTGTAATATCTAGCCTCTTCATTGTCTTCTAAAACTAAAATACAAACTGCTATTACACATATTTTACCAGTATGTGTAACTCCTTTCTACAATGAAAGGGATCCATGAATGTTAATAAATTTGACCTTGTGTTATTGTCATGAATTGTGAGTGAAAACCATCAAGGCTGCTTATTCAAACATAACGCTGAGATGTTTTGTTGCAGCCTAATTGATGAAAACCAGTGTACCTGAAAGTCCATTTGTGAAAATCTGTCATATTTCTTCATCTCAGAAGTTTTATCCATATGCCTTCAGATATTAGTAATGTGTAAAGCAAATTTCTTTCGATAGTTTGTCCTTAGTGATTCAGTCTTCTAGGAATTATCAGTGTAACAGCTATTGTATTTCTGTAATAGTTTAGTTAACATAGTGCTTTGCAAAGTATTTATACTCACTAACTTTCTTTATATTTTTTCTCATGTTGTAACCACAAACTTTTGTGTATTTTTAAGGATGTTATGAGATAGACCAACACAAGAGTCCATTATGTGAAGTGAAAGGAAGACTTAGCATTTTACCAAGTTTTGTAAGCAGTAATCTTAAAAGTGAGGTGTGCATTATTATTTAGCCTCTTGAAAGTGATACCCCTAAATAAAAGCTGGTGGAAGGAAAGTCATTTTTTTAATTGATAAGAATCAGAAAAGTGTGTCAAAACCCCCTGAAAATGGTGCTGATGGCAGCATGCTGTGTGAATACAAACACACGGCACTCTTTTCAATCTTTTTTTTTAACAATTGTTATTACCCTTCACAAATATGTGCTACATTGTGTTGGTCTAGCACATAAAAGCCAAATAAATACATAGAAGTTTGTGACCATAACTTGGCAAAATGTGAAAAAGTTTAAGGAGGTGTGAATACTTCTGCAATTCACTGTGGTTCATAAATTGCATATCTTAGAGATATTCATCCCAGACCCATTGTTTAGTGTTGTGTCATCTGACTCATGTTACGCTGACTGGTCACACAACACACTCTCAAGTAGACCTGATATAGTAGCTGTGACATGCAACAAAAAATGTCAGCGGCGTATCCTGATGCAGTAACACTCGTCAGCTGTCTTGTAGCAGCTGGCTCGAGCACTTAGAATGAAAACAATGGACGCCAATGTTGTCATTATGCAAATATGCTGCTGCTGCTTTGCTTGGGGCTATAAATAAGTGGTGAAAACAAACCAGCTTTTTTGGGAGTGTCGTTGGCTGAATGGCATCAGAGTTCCCTGTTGGATGTGGCTTATCAATGAAACATGATAATGTTCTTAAGTTCTAACGCCCAAAATTTAAAATTACGTAAAAATTTCAAACTACAATATAGGCCATAATTACAATCTACAAATCACAGTTTTTTCAGTGAGTACTGCAGTTAACACAGGGGGTTGCAAAAAATATTTAAAGCCTTATTCATGCATGTGGAGGGAGGTATTCGTTTAGAATGAGACTGAAATTTAACTGTTTAGCCTATATGCAAAATGCCCCTTGGTGAAACATGGTGGCAGCAGCATCATGCTTGGGATATGCTTTTCTTCCGCAAGAAGAGGGTAGTCCTGAAAAAAAAAAAAATTGATGGGTGCTGCAAAAGGTGTGTGATTGTTGCAGACGTTCACCTTTAACCCTCCTGTAGTCTCCTTTTTGCTTTTTACCCTGCGTGATGTCACAGAGGGGGTTGAGTGGACTTGTTTAGAACTGCAACTTTTAGACTGACTGGAGTTGAATACTTATGGTTTTGAACCATGTGTTTAAATGGTCCAGTTAAACTCCAGACATACATATAACTGAGTATCATTGACAGTACTCGGAAAATTATGTTCACAGATCCTGCCCCCACAAATCTGACTGAGTTTGAGCAGTTTTGCTAAGAAAAATGGGCAAAAATGCAAAAGATGCAAAAGACATCCCCTCAAAGACTTGCAGCTGTAATTGGCTCAGGGAGATAAACCACACTTTTCAGATTGTTATTCATAAAAAGGAATTGAAAATCAAGTAACTTTAAAGCTGAATTTTCCTTCAGCTTTAAAGTTATATGCTACTTTTTGTTGGTCTATTACATAAAATCCAAATAAAATTCAGTTTGTGGTTATAACAAGACAAGAATTTTTGGAAAGATTAAATGGTAATAAACACTTGCAAGAAAATATAAATCCCTTTCTAGACAATGGATGATGATAGATTATTTTTCTTGTCATGAATTATTCCATATATAATTAAACAATAAGCCAATAAAATTTTAAATATTAATATCTCAAGTTGAATTCTTAGAAGGAAATTTACTTTTAGGGGGAATTTTATAAGAAGCCTTTTTATCAACAAGCCTGAGGGTTAAAAAGGAATAAGGCTCCATCCTTTGTGCTGGAGGTGATGGATAATTCCTGCCTGCTCCCCTCATTGCTCCCGCATGAAGACACAGGCGTGCGCCGCTGTGAACTTTATATAAAATACATGATGAATGCTGGCTGGATGAAAGACAATGTGTTTCAGATGTCATCTACAAAGGCAAACATGATAAATGTCATTGACTGTGCCTTCATTGCGGTGGAGCTGTTACAGCTGTCGTAGGTGCAACACAAGTGGTTTGTGTGTGTGTTTGTCTGCGTGCGAGTGAGCGGGCGTCGCTATTCATACCAGCCAAATAAATGTCAATGTAAAAAGAGAATTAAAGATTTTCATTTCCCAGAGGCGGCACTCTAATAAACTTGATCTCTCATTTTGTTTGCAATTTGTCCTCCTGTCAGGATTTGATCATTTGCCAGCCTCTGTGTGTCATGTTAAACCATTTTATAAACCATTTTATAGTGATTAAGGGTAGGAGAATGCCTTCCCCTGTGGTATAATTCTCCAAAAAGAGATGTCAATTTGTTATTCTTTTTTCAGCCTTTTATTCAGAGCTTTTTAACACAAACCCATTTAAAATGTGATGTTTAAGAGCCAGGAGCAAGTTGAAATGGCTCTTTTTTAGCCACCTCTGACACTGCTGAATTACACCAGGCCTTTGCTTATACATTATTGCAGTAATTAAGATCACCACACTCTGAACCTTAACAGGGAGGAGATCTAATAAACCATCATTCAGCAGGGGTTGCCGCTGTAATCGCTGATAAGGACTTGATAAACCCTGACTCGGCTCCTCTGAGAGTTTTAGAGCTCTCAAGAGGGCAAGGCAGACAGATTTTACCTTTGATACCAATCTATATGTGTTCATCACATCAGATGGAGGGCACAGTTTATACTGGATATGAAGCAAAATGATTTTCTCCTTTGGTTTCCATTTAAGCAGAAATATGACTCATTTACATAGAAATTGAACACTGTTAATAAAGTGCGATGTTTGTGTTACATACTTTATATTCGACAGAATAAATTATCAACCTCCAGCTGCAAGTTGTTCATATTTTTTTTCACGCTACAACCACAAAGTTCAGTATGTGTAATTGAGATTTTATGTGATGGACCAACAGAAAGTAGCACGTAATTGTCATGTGGAAGAAAAATAATATGTGGTTTTAAAACGTTCTTCGGGCCAATCACTGGCCACCCCTGCCAAGTGATAGGTTGTTCCAATGGGGAGGTAACTCACCGCCTTTGAAACAAGCAGTTCCCCTCCAAAACAGGTTGTGGCAGCAGTGGAATCTCAACCACTAACAGCTATAATAGAAGCAGTAGCTTTGATTCACGTTCAGAAAATCAGTAAGGATTTCAAAGAGGACCATGAATCTTGTCTCTCATTTTTTTCCTGCTGCAGAAGGGATCAGACTCTGAGGTAAGTTTAAAAGGCAGTGACTTGTATTCACTATGTTTGAAAAGTTTCCTATGTTAATTAAAGATTAAAAAAGAAGCCTGGTTGGCTGTAAAAGAAATACTAAAACAGCGTTCACTAACGTCCTTGGTCCTCTGCACATATCTGTAATTGTGAAGGCCGGGGGCAACGTATTGTGTGCATGTATGTTAGCCCATAGTTTACTTTAAGCAAACAAAAATGAAGAAATGACAGACTGAGTAGCCTGGTTGTTCTCAGAGTTGAATCCAAAAGGGTTGCTTCCATCGACATGGTTGAGTTTGTAAATCTGTTTGCTTTAAATTATAACAACTGCAGAATCTGGTTCCTGTGACAAGGAGCTGGTGTAGAGGTGTGCTGGTCTGTTAAACAGCTGGAGTAGAACCTCATTCTCACTCATTGTGATCAACCATACAGAAGTGCTTTCACGTACAATGTTAGTAAAATTAAAAAATTGTAAGTTCTGTGAATGTATTTGCTGTTGATTAATGTTTACTAAACATCAAGGATTAAAAGACATTTCACAAATGTTTCAGATCTTTTTTACTTCGTTAAAGAATACATTAAGGAGCCTAATATGTAGTTCTCCCTGATTGTAATTGGCTGTCATAGCATGTATGAATGATATTCAGCTTTTGTCATATAAGGTGATATTAGACTTACATTCCACAATATAAATGACAAATGCATCTCAAAGCTGGTCTGAAAACTGTTTTTTTTTCTATTTGACATTTTATTTAATCATAAACTGACAATAAAAATACAGTAATGAATTAATCAGATTGACGTAACATTAAAGTTGACAAATACAAACTTCCTACTCTTTTCAGAACTAGTTTTTGTCTTATAGGGATAGAGGAAAAGTTAGTTATTTGACTCTGCAAGTCATCTATGAGTCTTCTAATGAGAAAGTGACAAAAAAAATGGCTAAATCCTTTTAATGTGTATTTATGAATAACCATAAATAATTAACTTAGCATATATATTTATAAATATAGGAGTATATTTATTAACATAACAAGTAGGGGTGGAAATTTTTTACTATCTCACAATTCAATTACGATTTTTTTGGGCACAATTTGATTTGCTTCGGTTCAAAATGATTATTCATATTGATTTGTGTTTCCATCTCTAGGTGTGCAAAGGGTCATGATCTACTCCAGTCTGCTTTCCAAGGCAGAATGACAAATGGAGACATTAAAGTGTCTTTTCCACTCCCTCCCTTCATCCTCCGTTTTGCTTTTACGAAACGGTCACGGAGAGAGCGCCACACCTTTCTGCAGACAGCCTCCTTTGTGGACGACATTGCAATTTCCGTCCAATAGCTTTTAGCCATTTGACAGTCTTATGTACAAATGTACATACAGTAATTCCTCTCTGTGTCGCATAAATGTTCCTCAAAAGTATTCACATCGTCTGCAGATGCAAAAACCGGATAGTGGAAGTGAAGTATTTGAAGCAAATAACATGGCTGTCTGAGCACATTTCTGCATAAAACATGGCCACAAACTTCCGACCAATCACACAACACACCGCACAGAGCTTTGTATGAGAGGGTATGGTGTACATTGGCTTCGCTGTAGCTTGGCTTCACACAGTTGCCGTGTTCCCAAAGTGCTTTATTTTTATTTTGCGAATCTTGCTCACGGTGAAGCTCATGTAAAGCTCTGTCATCCCAGGAATTCGGTAAAAAACTAAACGAGTCCAAATGTTTGCCTTGAATGAAGACGGGACCAGTTAAATCTCTCTAGCTTTCATTTTTGTTGTTTTCTCCATGTTTTGGTGCTTTCCACACATGCTTATGTTCCAGTACCGGCTGCATGGCGAAGTCAGGACATCACGCAATTCATGGATATGAAATGGAGGCTGACAGCCAGAGGATTTGTTTTATTTTTTTATCTTTTAAAGTCGATTTTGGGACATTTTATATCGATTCAGAATCGTAGTAAAAGAGAATCGTGATTCTTATGCAAATCAATGTGTTTTTTTGGCACACCCCTAGTAGGAAGGCCTTCAGGAAAATATTTTCTGTGTTTAGTGAATTATTTTAAAGGTACAATGTTGTTCTCCGATGTGGCTCTGGAGCCGATCAGTTGTTGGCCATCCTTGAGTGAGCAACGGTACAAGCTTGGCCACCCTGAGGAAAATGTTCTGCCTCCGCCACTGGTCTTTAGATGTTCAAAACTAAAGACTTGCAGCAATAATTGCAGTAAAAGGTTCAACAAAGTATTTTCTCAGGAATGTTGAATGTAGAATCCCGCCATGTCACTTTTAAGATTTTTGTTAGTGGAAAAAATATGCTTTGAAGCCTTTATTTATTTCATAATTTGTGTTGTTCTATCACATAGTTGTGATTGCACCATAAAAAAATATGCTAGATTTCAAGGGTGACGAATACTTTTGCAAGGCACTTCTCTTTTTTTTTCACTGACACATCAGCTTGAAGACTCCTCCTCCCAAACTCTCTGAAAGGATCTCAGCCGCTGATGAT
Source organism: Anableps anableps (assembly GCA_014839685.1). Lineage (NCBI taxonomy): Eukaryota > Metazoa > Chordata > Actinopteri > Cyprinodontiformes > Anablepidae > Anableps > Anableps anableps. The sequence continues at coordinate 21,299,879 of CM026084.1, forward strand.
ATTTCGCCTGCGGTTTCAGTAATTTTGGGCATATGTCCTCTTTTATATAACTCACTTGTGAGCAAAGATGCCGGTCGTGATAGGGAAACAGATTGAATGTCAGCTCGCTTCTAACCTGTCACGTTTGCCAAGAAAAGCGGTGAGGCTTGCTTTCCTCTCTGAGGCCCTGGATTTTGGCTCAAACTCAACGGGAATCGTTCCAGAAGGAGCGTTCTCTGGGAAGTTTCTCACATAAAGAAAAAAATGTTTCCCTGAATCTCTGTCGAGCATTTGGACTAAATATTCATGTGTAGCTCCCATTCACTCAGCGGTGAGAGCAGCATATGAAATGAACTCATTGTTTTACTTGTGTAGATGATTAATTTTAATGACTTGACAGCTCCATGCTCTACCTGTCAAAGCAAAAAATATCGAACACTGGAACACAAGCGATATAGCTTGTAGTAATCCAAATCAAAACACTCCTGCATATGATCATTTTTCAAAGCAGTTGAAGTCTTCTTATTTAAACAGTAACTTTTTTTTTTTTCATTAGAAAGCATTTTCTCAGTCACGGCTGTGCTGAGGGTTGTCATCGCCAAAAAGAATAGCCAGTAATAAAGGACTTAATTGATACTCATTTCAAAGAGATGGCTGCTGAAAGAATTTCTTTTAATCACCACCATTCAAGAGCTGTAATGAGGGAATTATGAAGTGTGAATTAACAAAGCACACAATTATACAGCACCTTACTGGAAGGAATTATTTGAATTCCTTTTGAGTTTTTATTTTTTTGTCCCTGCTGGTGCACATTACCTGTCAGAGCGCTGCCTTACAAAACTCCCACATATTCGCCACCAATCTGCTCCCCTGTTTTTGCCAGAATAAATTGAAAAGAACAGCATTATGTTTAAAAAAGCATTCTGCGAAGGTTTATTGATTGAAAAAAATTGTTGCCAGACTCATTATTGTGAAATGTGAAGTGAGTTCAGTGAAGTGATGTTTTCAGATGCTCTGTGAGCCAGTAACAACACAGTCAGAGGGTTCTGGCAGAAAGATTTTTTTTTTTTTTTTTTAAATGTAGTATTTATTGCCATGTCCGTGGCAGATTTTTGCCAATGAGGTCTTTGTTAAAGACAACGAGGGAATTGTTGGAGTGTAACTTGAGTTGACGTGTCAGTCAAATGGAATATTTTGCATTGGTGAGGTTGTGTGAACTTTCCCCCCAGCAGCAGAATACAAACTGTGGTCATGAATAATGAGAAATATTGATGGTCTAATGTACCATGATGTGCCTTTCTCAGAAACATTCTGGAAAACTCATCAGCAATGTTTCTAAGTCAGAAATCAGAAAGAAAAGCTCTGTTTGATGCTTAATATTGAAATTCACATTCACATCTAATGGTTAAAGAAAGTACACCCTCTGTCACTTCTTGGGTTTTAACCTATAAATGAGTATAATAGTTAAATCTAACTAAAATAAATAAACACATACTCTACCTTTCCATTATTTATTACCACAAAAGGAAGCCAAAGTGGGAACATATGTAAAAATTAAAATGTACCCTAATAACCCAGGATATCTACAAAATAATCAAAACAACAAAAATTGTGAGGGGTGTACCTTCTATTTCACCAGATGTGTATTTAAAATAGTTCTTGCATTACCTTCTTGTAAAATCCACAAGGCCCCAAGATACTACACTGGTTAGTTGTTAATCTCTAATATTTCTTTTCTGCCATTTTTGTAAAAATCTCCCTGCTCTCTGGGATTCCAATCAAAAATGACTACACATATTTGCCTTGTGTCAAACATTAACAACCTTAACAACAGACTCCCATTTGAATAGTACAGTGTATTGGGATCAAATGTGTGGAACTCGCAGTGTTCTCTCACTCAAGTCAGTGTATATTACCTTTTCTGTGATGTCACAGTCTGTTTTAATTTTTCTTTCCTATTCAAGATCAACTAACCCAACTAGGGTTAAAATTCAGTTGCTTTATAAGTGCACCTAGTGGGTCAGAGTAATTATTTGCATAATTAATAGCAAAGTTCCGAAAAGCCATCAGCTTCACTTTCTGCATACCAAGCTGAGTGAAATATTTATCAGTGCAGACAAATAAAACACCATAGAGTTATACTTGACTTAATCACATGCTGGACACATTATTGTTGGCTCATGATATGCACACATGGATCAATTGGAGTCGACCATAGCAACCAAAAAATAAATTGCAACAACCTCCTTCATACATAACACAAATTATCCAGTCAACAGTTTTCTCGATGCTATCTGGATCGTTGTCTCAGCACAATTTTCTCCATTGTTTCTGCCCCTCCCTGTCTCACTAACAAGGGTAGGACTAATACTGGTTTCAGCAAGGGACAGATACGTCATCAGAGCTGATCGTACAGCAGCATTGCACATAAATAGCCATCATCCGCTTTTATTTTTAAAACTCTGCCTCTTTTGCTGCTGTACTCAGTTCAAACGTCACATAAGATACAAGGTTCACTGCTGTCCACTGTGAAAAGCTCAGGCTGCTTTTTGGTCTGAAAGCCAAAAAAGCTTTTTTAGCTCTTCTTGATTCTACAGGAATCTCTACTAGTATGAGCAGCAGAACCTCCTCGCTGTGAAGTAATCTGTTTCACAGTAGCAGACCTGAAAATGGCTACCAATACCTGGGTTTTCAAACAGTGTCAATCTATTCATTGAACAAACATCTTGAGACAGGACATCTGAGAATTGATCTTGCAGTGATTTTGTATCTCACTGTTGGCATTTCAGCATCATTGAAGGTGTCTGATCTGCTTTCCTCCCTATATGACAAATTCTTGCTCATTTCCAGAGATGTTCCCCTATAACTTTGTCAAATGTGCACAACTTCATAAAACAACTTCAAGATCACTTAAAGGAATCGAAACTGTGCCTCAACCTGAGCCCAGCCGTGTGCTGTAGTGATGACCTAAAGAAATCCTGACTTTATGACCTACTTTCTAATCTCGCAACTTTCTATAAAGCTTAGCTTTCAACCAAGCGAAAGTCCTTTAGGTATCCACTGGAGAGTTCTCAAGGCTTCTTTAACCTGGACTAAGAATGATTCTGATTGTCTGTCTTTCATAATGGCCTGAATGGAACAACTGATGGTGTGCAATTAGTCTAATCAAAACGTCTTTGTCACCAAATGTAATTAAGATTCCCAGGCTATTTTAAATAATGCTCAAGGAGCCATTAACTCTTTTTTGTTTTTTTAGCAGAATTAAATTTTATTTTATTTTTATTTATTTATTATTTTTTTTTTTTTTACCATATAATGATTTAATTTACTTTTTATCAATTGAATGGCATTGAAGTGTCACTTTAATCCATTAAAACAGTGCATTGAAAAGCTGTTGGGTTGATTTTAGAGTCTTGAAATAAAAACAGCTGAGTTTCAAAATATCTGTGTAATCGGCCCTCGATACTGTTGCCACTGAAAGAAGGAGGCTTTGCAAAGCATTTTGTGGCAAATTCAGGAATTATTATGATTTAAATGATTAAAAGAGTCTACTCTGTTACCGTGCTAACTTGCTAAAACTTGAATGTAAAAATCAGATAAAAATACACAAATGTGTCGGCGTGTTTATAAGCAAAATATTTATTGAGGGACTGCTTAAATGCAGGGAACAGGAAAGTGATAAATCCAAATATTCTGATGGGTAAAAGGAACTGATGAAGAGTGTGACAATGTATTTTGTTGGAGCACGTTTAACATTTTAGTTGCACTTGTTGGTGACTTTTACAAAGAAGCAAAATAAAAATTGCTTCACTTGTAGTTTATTACAAAAGGATTCATTCTCCTTGGACTTGTTCACATTTTGTCAAGTTACAACCACAAGCTTCAGTGTATTTAATTTGGATTTTGTGAGACAAACCAAATGAAAGTACTGTATGATTGTTAACATGATTCTCGAACTTTTTACAAATAAAAATATGTGCATTTGAATTCAGCTCGCCTTCCTTGTGAGCAATAAACCTGATTTTAACATTAAAGCTGCACTTAGAGCTCATTTGGACATGATGTCTTCTCATAGCTGTGATTAAGACCTATAATTTTGGTGTATTTTTAGACCAATCAAATTGTTTGGTCTGAAAGTGGACTAAGCTTAGAATTAAGTAATTTGTAAAGTCTACAAAAAAAAAAAAAATAATAAAAATCTGTAAGCAATGCACAAATGCTAGAAATTAAATCACAAAACTAACAGTTTAATTAGATTTAATTTTGCCCAATTCTCAGTTGCAATGTTTCAGTAATAAAATGAATGAGTAGAAAATGCTCTTTTTACGTTTGTGTGGGAAAATTGCTATAATAATATGATGATGAGATAGTTGCATGTCTACAGTGTACTGATGGATAGGAACATTAATTCAAAATGTTTTCAAACAATTGAGCAGTGCAGGATGTGCACGGATAGCAAGGCACTTTCTGATATTGTCAAAGACGAGGTTCAGTTTGTAAAATGGAGAGGACACAACGCTCACCGAATGTCACAGAGAAATCCAGTTTAATTAGTTTAAAATGTTGACGACAGTAATGTTTTCACAACTGTATTAAAAACATTAATTATGCATGTAAGTTCTGGGCTTGTATATTATTTGCACAAAGACAAATGTCTCAGTATCTTAGTGCCTCTGTAATCGAGATGTACGGAGTTTCAGGCTGCCTGCTTTTTATTTGCACTCTTTAATCACAATTTAAATAGGACTATGTTTAGACTCCTAATAACCATCTAACACCAATTACAGATGTTAAAACAAACATTTACTTTTAAATCAGATATCCACCTGGTTAGATCTCTTTGAAGTACTAAGAAATTATTTTGATGTATTTTCAATGGAAAAATGCTCACCGGGTTACTTTGATACCTTTAAATTAAACCCACTGCAACCAATTGCCTTCAGAAGTCACCTATTTAGCACATAGAGTCCACTTGTGCACAGCTTAATGTCAGTATAAGTACAGTGCAAAGATTATAGCACAACTACACACCTACCAAGACATGGTTGTCCATCTAAACTGGCAGGCAAGGAGAGAATCAGCAGCAGAGATGCACAGCTTATACCAGCAAAGAATCTGTGGCAAGACTTGAAAATTGTTTACAGACGCGCTCCATCCAAATGAGGTACTAGTTCAGCTTCTAAATGTGCAAAGCTGCTGGAGACATTAACACAGAGGAAGGTGCTACTAAGTTCTACAAAACACTGAAACGGGGAAGAGTACAAACGCACGGCAAACTTTGAAGAGGTTTTTAAGTCGTGTCTCATTTTGTTGGTCTATTACATAAAATATTTTATTGGGATTTTATTGAAGTCTGTGGTTAGTACGTGACACAATGTCAAAGTTCTGATGCTTCTAAGTACAAAGTTGAGCATCCTGATAAGAGACAATCTGGCTGTGTTTCTCATAAGAGCTACCTCCTCCTGTACAAGTGAAATATGCACACCCTCGCTATCTCTGCTTTCTGAGCTCATGAACACCGGCCTCTGCAGAACAAGTGCAGCAGTTTCAACCTTTAAAACATCCGCTTTTTACAGCCGCAAAGCTCGTCGAATTAGCACGACCACATCTAACGACTTCAGTTCACTCAACAAACTGAAATTTATTGTAAGCGCGCATTACGTGTGGTTAATCATTTCAAGAGAGAGGAGGGCTCTCAGGCTTCATCTGTGGCATTAATTAAACAAAGTCTTTATGCTGTTAATTAGCTGATCCTGAAAGGATTCTTGTTTTATTGTAATTTTTTTTATCAGTCAGCTGCTTCCTTTTTACAAGAATTAGTGCTGTTATGAAAACACCATTGAACTCTTAATCTGATAAATTATTGGTACATGATCTGTTTACGCAGCTTTTCTTTACCCACGCAGTTTCTACAGCTTCTTTCATTGACATCAGGTGTTCAGCTGCAGGTTTATCTATTGCTCTTTAGGGCAGGAACTTTAATGGATGAAAAAAAAATTGATGAGTTGCGGAGTCTTATCTGCTGTTCAGATCGTCTTTGAGTCCTTGTCACATAGCAGGGAGCCTCAGAGCCTCATTAAACAAATTTTTTGTAGCTTTTTTCTTTTTCATGTTCTCCTTAAACTCCCAGCGTCTCTTCTCAATAAGAGGTCTGTCAGCCTCCTCTTGTTGCTTTCATCCACATGTCAGTCTTTTGTCTCTGACACCTTCTTGAAGGTTCACGTCTGCACCGGGGCCCTCAGATTGTTTGAAGATCCAGTGTGTGGTTTACATTGTTCTGACATAAGTTGCTGATTTAATGTCACTCTACACCTCAAGACTTTGTCATCTGGTAGATTTTTGTTCCTCTTCCTTCCAGCCCTCTCTCCACTTTAAGCTGGAAGCGTCTTTGAAGTTCACACACTGCTGATAATTGAAGCAGTGTGTGATTTCAGCGTAATCCTCTGAAAATAATAAAAGACTCTCATGTTATGGATTCAGTTTTTAAGTGAAACCACTACACTGACCCCGCACTGTGTTTAATCCAAAACAGTAGGCACGTAAAAGCTTGTCCACTGTCTGATAAGTTAATATTTCCTCCAGGTTTTCATCCATGTTATTTTTGGTCACTTATAGAAAAAGAGTCAGTTTTAAAAACCTATTTAAAAATATCTTAAGGTTGAGTAATTATAGTTTCCATACTACATTTTCTCAGTTTTTAACCTTTTGCATGTAAATACTTTGAGCATTTCTAGATTTTTTTTGAAATCCCGAAAGGCATTAATACAAGTTTTAATACTGTTGCAATGAAGCCTTTTATTAAACTAATGACACCATCAGCATGAAATGTTTGTGCTCCTGTACTGTAGAGATGTTTTTGTGATGGTAAACCCCGTCTACGCTGGCAAAGCTGTTTGCCAAGAAGTAGCATGTTCTTAAGAGTCTGTATTTCATTTTTTTAACAGTACATTGATGGTATTTTAAAAATACTTCATACACAAATGAAAAGAAATAAAAATAAAAGTAAGCAAGCAGCAAGTTTTATCTAAGTACCTTTCACAGACAAAATCATCACAAAGCGCTGTAACTCTGGAGGAGCTGCAGAGATCCATATCTCAGGTGAGGCAGCACTCCACATAGCTGCCCTTTATGGAAGAGTGGCGAGAAGAAAGACATTAAAAGAAAGCAGTATTAGGCCTTTCTTAAAGGTTTTCACAAGCCATTAAGATTAATCTGAAATGAAGCTATTGGACAAAATGGAAAACACTGGCAGAAAACTCTTCGTATCTATCTGAACACACCATCCCCGCTGTGAAACATAGAGGTGTTAACATCTTTCTGTAGGGGGTTTTCTTTAGCACAGGCAGGGGAGCTGGTCAGAGTTGATGGGAAGATTGATGGAGCTAAATACAGGGCAATCCTGGAAGAAAACCTGTCCAAGGCTGTAAAAGACTTGAGACTGGGCCGAAGGTTCACTTTCCAGCAGGACGTCGACCCTAAACGTACAGCCGAGCTACTACTGGATGGTTTACATCAAAGCATACTGATCTACCGAAATGATCCAATCGAAGTCCAGACCTAAATCCAACTGAGAAGCTGTGTCAAAACCCCAACAAATTAAAGTTTTAACTGCAAGCTGTGTTTATAAAGTATTGACTCAGGAGAGTTCAACACAAAGGTGCGCCACAATTTAAAAATTTTAACTCTTGTTTCAATTACCTTCCATTCAACAATCTTACACTATTTTATTTTAGTCTATAACATAAAATCCCAAATATATTTAAGTGTCTTGAAGTGATTATTTATGAACATGTAGGGCAATAGTTTAATAGAGGAGACTTTTGACTGCTGCCCTCACTGATTGTTAAAATACAAAGAACCATTTAAGCCCTGCGAAGGAATAAAAACTAGAATATTGTTGCTGTTAGTTCTTATCCAGGCCAGTTTCTGACTGTGGTTAACAAACATTAATATACAGCTGAAACTGACATAAGTACATAATACATCACCTCATTGGTGCAAAAAAGCCTTGATTATGTATGTCTGTGTGAGGTTTCTTCTGAAACGTTTTCTTTTTTCTCCCACTGGCTCTGAGTTCTTCAAAGTGAAATGTTAGTTTTCTCACTATATAAAGTTCTTTCAGATGAGTTGTAATTGTGAATATGTAAAGCATTAATAAAACTGAGTGTGTTTTATATTTTTGCTTAATTATTTATCCTTTTTATCTTTTCTAATCAACCATCTGGCTCAGCGCAAACTAACTACTTCTAGCATTGAAGCTCGTTAACTTTGCACATATTTGATCACCAAACCTGGGAGAGTTTATCCCAAGGGGGGCATAAAAGTCCACACCAAGCATTAAGGTTGACAGGAGTGAGGAAAAGTAAAAACATTTTCCAGTGTGTGCTGTGGGAAGTAGTTTTCCTTAGGACAAACATCTGATCAGCAGCATTGCTGTTAAACTGATCTGAGTTGTTCCAGATTTAAGCTGTGTGTAGTTCAAAGATCTTGTAATATTTCTAATATTTCTCACATGATTATTGAAACTAAAACGTTCCGTCACACTGAAGAATGTTATCCTGGGCTAAGTGATTATTTAACATTGTTAATCCTGTTAGGAAATCCCAAACAAGCTTTAAAGTATTTTATTTTAATTTTATGTGAAAAACCAACACACAAAGTGATGCATAATTATGCTGTGGAAGGACAATGATATGAGGTTTTAATGAGTTTTAGAAATAAAAATCTTAACAGTGTGATGTACATCTGTATTCAGTCCCGTTTACCGCAATACCCCTAAATAAAACGTGGGCAGAAAAGTAACCTGCGCATCCCCCTGTGTCAGCTGGTACACTGTTAAATATGGGGGTTGCATCATGATGTTGTGGAAATGCTTTTCTTCAACAAGCGTAGGGAAGCTGTTCAGAGTTGAGGGGAAGATCGGGTATACGAGGATTGGTTTGGAAAACGATGTATTTAACCATGTATCATTTTCATTCATTTTCACAATGTTCTCTACATTCAGTTGATTTATCTCATTAATCTCATTGAAATGCATTGAATTGTGTGGTTGTAATGTGACAAAATGTGAAAAAGCTAAATCGGGATAAATACTTTCACATGCACTGTGAAGATAATTCGAGGCTTTTTAAGTAACTATCATCTTACTTCCTGATCACAGGTGACAAAGTGACCATGTTTCCTGTTGTGGACATTGACCAGAATGACATTGTGGATACCAACGGAGCCGGAGATGCCTTTGTTGGAGGTATGAAATTGTATGCTAATCAGCTTTACATGGATTATCCATCATGAAACAGAACTATGTACATAGCTAAAACTTAATAAAATCAGATTTAGAGATGATGACTTACCTCAGTTCTTCTTCCTTTTCAGGATTCCTCTCTGCACTGGTCCAAGAGCAGTCATTGGAGGAGTGCATCCGAGCCGGACACTATGCAGCCAATGTCATCATCAGACGAGTCGGATGCACCTTCCCAGAGAAACCGGATTTTCGCTGATGAATCTGAACTGTCATTCCCACAAGATGCTTACTGTACCAATTTATACTCTTCAGGGTTTTATGTTCATTTTTCTATTTCCTGTGACTGAGTTTATGAGAATAATTGCTGCGGCTTGACGGTTTTATCAAGCTATAATAAGCAGCTGAGATATTATAATGCAATTCAAACATTGTATAAGCATTGGGCGTTGGAAAATGTTTATAGGAAAAGCTGCATTCCAGCAGAAGCTGCCACTCGAGAATCAAAAACTGAATGCCTGAATAGCTGATAAGTTTGAATCGATAAGGTAGACACTGTCTTGGTCTATTGTCTATTATCTTCATGGAATAGTTAGATATTTCTTTATATAATTGAACTTTCTGGAAGAAATTGATCAATGCCTGAGAAATGTATCATAGTGTGGGGACATCTTAAGAGTTTCTCAGTAGAGTCGCTCTAAAAATGTGGTTTCTTGCTCGCTTATCTGTGAGTCACAACTAACTTATGATCACAAAATGCAAATGAACAAACAAACAGCATTACAATCCACTTCTCAACTGTTGCTCAGTACTTTTATGAACAGTTATCGATTTGCCAGTAGGTTGGTGGGGGCACTTCTACTGTCTTTGAGTTTTTGAGTCTTGAGGAGGTAATAATAATGCAGAAGAGGTATAATAACAGCCCTGTCCACATTTATTGGCCCCCTGGTGAAAAGTTGTAAAAACCATCAGAATAAATGTATTGCAGTAGCATAATGCCACACAATTCTTTTCTTTTTTTGAAAAACCAACCCTTATTTGGTTAAATGGGTTAGTGTCTGGAGAACCATTTCTGTGTTGATTCGGCTCTGTTTATTGGTGACAGATCCGATGACGATTGACTTTCAGTTGTCTGGCAGAAGCCCCCCTACATTTCCATTTAAAATGTCTTGGTATTTCAAGGTTTTTATGAATACCATCCACCCTAACAAGGTTAAACAACAGGGTAACAGGAAGTCAGCGAATTAAAAGTAAAAGATATACATTTGAAGAATGTTTCAGTTACATTAATTTTATAGAAATGTTTACATATATCAATAACTGGTGGTTTTGTAAAAACAAATATTTCCTAACATGTTCCCTGCTGAATAAATATCTTGAAATTAAAGATTGAGTTTTTCTTAATTCTTCAGTGTACGATTATGCTGCTGCAATAAAAGATTTATTTATTCTTTATCAAGTGCGTGGATAAGTGTAGAGGGCACTGTTGTGGTGTGAATAACAAATACAAGCTAGCACTGTATGAAGTGTCATCATTGATGCCTGCTGGTAAAGAAGTTTGTCATTTAGTTTGCATTTTGGCTTCTGTGGACATTGATAAATTACAACTATTGACTTCTTTCCATATCTTATGGGGCATATATCATCATTTAGCCTTTTTTTTTCAGCTGAAAATGCAGGCAAACGTTGTTGAAGAGTGATGACGTTAACTTTTGGAACACCCATCTGTTCATCAGCGCAGAACACACTGGCCATACAAGAGGAAAATAGTGATTGCAGTGCCTCCAGCTTTAAGTTAAGTCTATAAAGTGAAGAATTGTATTTCATCCAGTTATGGAGAGGAAGTCAGGAGAAGTGTTTGGAGCAGTACCTTGGATATCTTACAATCTGGCACCCCACTAAGGGATTTAAAAGCTCTCTGTATAAAAGCCCAATCTGCCTGTAATTCTCCACAATGGAGAATTACTGCTTGTGAGAAAAACTCTCAAAAGACAAAAATTTGGTGCAAGTCTAAATTTTCTCACAATTGGTCCATGTTTTACTCATGAGTTAAACTATAACACAGTGATAGTATGAGGTATTCAAAGGACACTGTGAGCACACCACAAAAGAAGAAAATAAGTCACAGCGGAAGCTAATAATATGACTGAGGACACACAAAAAGTAAAAAGATCTGTAAGAAGAAGCCTTTTCTTACCAGACAAACTTTATCCTCACAAACAACACCCACAGTTGCTTTTATTGTGGTCTGGCTGTGGTTTCCCTGCTCCAGCTATTAGTCTTACCCATGGCATGAACTGCGTTATTTCCTCTTCCCTTATGCTTGGGTTATTTTATTCAGTTAAAACCAAGAGGGTTTTTTGAGTGCTGTATAATGCTAGATGCAAAACAGCTGTTTTTGGTGTGTGAGGAGAAATTCATTCTCTTTAATGGAGTTCACCCACATTTTCTGTATAGAAGATCTTTATCTGTATTTTTCTTTCTTTTTTTTTTTTTTTTTCAAAATTAAGAACACAGTCCATGTCCCATATAGCTATAGTCCATCAGACAATGGTGTTCCAGATGTAACATCATCATCTAAAATGGTATCATGTCTCATTTTTAAGAGAGGGCCTAGAAACAAAATCCTTTGTTGCTGTCAAAAGCTACTTTTAAAATTACTTTTCTGCCTTGAAAAACAACAGAAGCCTTATGATTTAATTTTGATACTTTGCACATTTGCAGATTTTATGGCTGTAAAAGATGATATTTGCCTTTTCAAGTAGCAGAAACAATACAATCAAACAGGAAATAATTGTTTTCTTTCAACATAAACAAAAAATACCCCACATTAATCCAGTTTTGACCAGTACCAAGTCAGATTTAATATTGATTTCTTAAATCAACAGATGAATTCACCTAAAATATACAATACAAAGCACAAAGAGTTTGTAAAGTTTCTTTCTTTTATTTAATCAGCGAGGCATCCCACTCTCACATTATGGGAATTGTACCCCGGAACTGCTCGAGTCACCCAGCCTCCCCCATCACCCCCATTGCTAGTTGGGGTCCAAACTGGACTCTGTGTCTGCAGGGCAGCAGGAGATCATTTTTCTCAGTTTAAGGGATTAGTGGTTGCTCTTCGCCATGACCATTAAAGGGACCTGAAAATTAGCCTGATCCTTCATACCCAGCTGTGTCGTTGCTGGGGGTTGGAGACGGGGATCAGAGGGAGCAACCGCCCCCCCTCCACCCGTCGGCAGAAACTGTTGGGCAGTCTCTCAAGTGTTTGAAATAATTCAGCACTCATCTGCTCCACTGTGAAGTGTGAGAATAACCGTTTTTTTTTTTTTTTTTTGCTCCTATTGAACTACTTGTTACATCCTATATCTTTTTTTTTTTTTTTTTTTTTTTTTTTTTTTTTGCTTTTGCATACGTATTAAACCAGGTCGTGCAGGTTACTTTCTCCTGTGAAAATGTTACTAACAACTCTGATTCTTTTTTTTAATCAGCCTTTTTTTGAAAGGTTTTCCACAGATGCGCTTTGAAAAGGTCCACCATTCTGATTGGACAAGACTCCATGGCAGCTGGTTCATTTGCTTCTCAAGATGACAGATGGCAAAACACAAACACAAAAAGAGAGAGAGCCATTGATAAGTAATGAGGATGCCTGTCACAATGAGGGGAAACTACTTTTCTCACTTTCTCTGACAAACTTTGGCCCTGTTTAGTGAACACAGATGAAAAACGAACTTGAGCACATTTAACATACAGTATATAATAGTATGCTATGTAATTTATGAAGACTTTTAACAAATTGTGCAGCTTGGTCTACAATAGCTCTAATAATCAGTATTTGTCCAAAACCTCACTTTTAAGTAACAAGAAGTTTTGATTTTGTGACATTTATTTACAATGATTAGTTCACAAACGTATATAGTTATTGTTAATAATAAAAATAACATTAATAATAATATATTTTTATAATGTTTGCAAAGGAGTAACTGGGGGTCCTGGCCAGTGTTTTGCCCCCGCAGATGGGCAGCAGTGGTTTGTGAATCCACCAGTGTGGCAGTTGGCAGGGATTGAGGAGGGGGATGGGGCAACTGCTATGGCACATGCTCTAATTCAAATTATCCCTGGACCCATGCAGCAGTGGAGGACCTGCTGGGGCCCAGGGTGGCATTCATTACAGCCAGACACAGGCAGTTTTTTTTTTTCTGGTCAGTTTCTCTTTATCATGACCCCAGCCCCCCCAAAAGCATCAAATTCAAATTCTCTTTATTCATATTTCATCTACTTGAACATTTCTAAATTGACATTTTTGTTGACTGAATCATTTAGTTGATTTGGATAAATGTCAATAGATGAATAACAGAAAACATGACAAATGCTTACAGTTCAATAAAAACATGTTGATAATGATAATGACAAAAAATAGCCAACAAGATCGCCTCTGATAATGTGCACTGATGAGGGACCTTCAATTAAAGTTGAGCAATGTCCACTGAAAAACATTGTTTATGAGTGTAAACTCACCTGACACTTTGTTAGGTACACCTGTTAAATTGTTGAACCAAGTAAGGGATCAGCCAGTAATAGGGCTGCAACTGCACTTCAGCATCCCAACTTATCGAGGTTCAAACTGAGCATTAGAACAGGAAACAACTGGATGTTTCAAGTAACATAACTCAACAACTAAAGTGAAGAAAATACTTTTTAAATCCTCAGTGTTGCAGTGTCTGGTAAAGATTGCATTAGGACACCCCCATATTTAATGCTACTTAAAATGGCTAATACACACATGCATATCATATCACACGAGGAACACAAAATTAAGAGTGTTACTCAACATTTTGAAAAATGCTTTCCATATTTAAAACTGATGTTTATTTGGTGTATCCCTGACTATTGAAGTGAGGGTGAGGATGATGATGAGGTTGAAAGAGCTGTTTGTGGCATTCAGAAAGAAGATTTTAGGAGCTTATAAGTCTGATGAGGGGTTTAAAGAGGTCTAAAAGGATTTTTAAATCAGCCATCCCACTGTCTACATGTGGAGAACAATCAAAAGAACAGCCAATATGCCTGGGATTGACCCTCCAAGCAAGCCTACCTTGAGTGCAGACTGCAAGATGCTAAAAGAAGTCTCCAAAGTCCCTAAAACGTGATCACTGGACAAGTTGCAGGCTCTTGCAACTGCTGATATTCCTGTACACTCAGAAGGATCTTTGCAAGTTAAACTTTCATTGAACATGTACAAGGAGGAACCATTGATCTCTGAGAAAAACGTAAAAGCCAAGCTGAAGTTTACCATAGAGAATGGACAAAGACCAGAACTTCTTGAATACTGTTCTAGGAGACATAAATCTGAAATTGAATGTTTTAGACACCAGAACAGAGGACATGTTTGATGTCCTCAGTTTTGGTGTCCAGCATTGCAGGGATGAAGCTCATACCAGCTGTGAAGCACAGAGATGGAAGTGTCATGATTTGGGGATGTTGGCTACAATAGGACCTCCTAGCCACCCTCACCATAATAAATCCACCATGATTTATAGCATGTATCAGAGGGTGCTTAAAAAATGTGAAAAAAAAAAATAAATAAATAACACTAAAGCAGAATTGGAACCTTCCACATGATGATGACCCAAAACATACCAGCATATACACTGATGACTGACGGACAACCAAGATAGTGTCTGGTTGTGTCAAAACGTAGATCTTCACCCCACTGAGATACTGTGTGGTGATTTGGAAAAGGCTTTACATGCAAGAAGTCTGTTAACTCACAGCTGAAAGTAAGGAGTGGGAAAAACTTTTTCACCAGTAAGAATCAAATCTTTGTCGATATATTTTTTTAATGACAACATCAAAGTAAATATTTGGCATTTACCTGGTAATAAATCACTTTCTCTAGAGATAAATAAAAAAGATGAGGCATTGATATGAATGTTTCTTTCGGAGAAACTGAATTTTAAACTGGGTGTATGAGTTTTTTTAATTAATTGTAAGTGACTTTAAACATTGCTTGGTTTTTGCTGCCAGATTGGCTGGTCTGAACACAAAATCGCAGATTTACTGGGGTTTTTACACACAACCATCTCACATGGTTTACAGAGAATGGTCCAAAAAAAGAGAAAAGATTCGGTGATCTCAGTTGTTTGGATGAAAATACCTTGTTGATGTCAGAGGAAAGTGGTCAGACCAGTTTGGGATTATAGAAAGACAACAGTAGCTCAGAAGCTCATTCGTTACAACCAAAATATGTGGAATACCATCTCTGAATATAAAACATCTTAAACATTGAGACAGATAGGCTGCCACCCTGGATGTCTCTTTTATTAGCTAAGAACAGGAAAACTTAGGCTACACTTCTTACATATTCACCAAATTTGGAAAATAACAGACTTGAAAAAGCTTTCTGATCTGATTAGCCTCATTTTCAGCTGTGGCATTCAAAGGTCAGAATTTGGCGTGAACAACATTAAATCATAGATTCACTGTATCAATCCTGATGCTAGTGATGTGGTGTGGAGGTTATGTTCTTGGCACTCTTTGGATCCTTTAGTACCTATTTGCACATGGTTTAAATGCCACAGCCTTCCTGAGCATTGTTGGTGACAATGTCCATCCGTTTAATGACAATGACTTCACTGTACACCAGTGGCCTCAACAGTGATCCAATCTCAATCCAACAAATTGCCTTTGGGGTGTGGTAGAGCAGGAGATTCACATCATGGATGCTCATCTGAGAAATCTGGTACTGTCATATTAACTTGGACCAAAATCTCTGAGGAATATTTCTGACAACTTGTTGAGTCTATGCCACAAAGAATCAAGGCAGTTCAACCTTGGACTAGGAAAGTGCACTTAATTAAGTGGCCAGTGAGTGCATTTAGTATTCGTCAGAGGTTTACAAGAACTCATCTGTCTTAAAATCAAAAAGACTGATAACTAACTGATCTGGGGTGCAGATAAGTCTTCATTTATGTCCAGATCCAATGCAATCAACCTTTAAGGTTCTTCTTGCGTCAACTGTTGACCCTCTTGATAGCAAAATGACAAGATTATTAACAAGTGTACTAGATTATTTAAATTAGTCACTAAATGGGTCTCTACAGGAGAGAAAAGCTTTCATTTGGGCTCCTCATCCAGTACTGTGTATGTGTTTGTTATCTGATGAGAAGTAACCAATTATCTCTCTAATTACATCCGCATTACTGCATGAGAAATGAGCTTTCTGGTATGTCTTATGCTGCTAGAGAGTTGAGTGAAGGGAGCATTGATGTAAAAACTGAAAAATGTAATCATACATTAGCATTATTGCTATTGCTGTTGCTTTATCTTCAGCTTGGTGGAGTTAATTACCTGATTAGGGTGTTAAATATCCCTTATGTCAATTGCAGGAAATGGCTTCTTTAAAAATGAAAAGTATGCCTATCATATTTACATAAATGGAAGTTTAAAATGCCCTTTGGGAATTGATGTTAATAGGTGTTACATAAATAATAATAAAAAAGGATAGTAATAATATGTTATGCAGGCTATAATAGAAGTGTGAAAACGTTAAGTGGGAGGAAAAAAAAAGTGAAATTGACAATATCATTGTGAGGAGCGCACTAAAAAGAAGGGGCGACGGTCCGCTACGCTGAAGTAAAGAGATGTCTACAGTGGGAGAGGAAGAAGAAGAAGGGGGAGGGTACCACTTTGTCACAGGCTGCTATGTAGATTAACCTTTCAATTAGTTGTTATCAGGTCCTCTCCATGTCTCGGCGAGAGCTTTCCAGCCTTCCCTTTTAACACGTCAAAAAAAAAAAAAAAAAAAAAAAAAAAAAAAAAAAAAAAAAAAAAAATCCCACGAAATCGCTCGGATACGTCGCTTCGCATTTTACCCCATTCGACGTGATAAAGAAGAGGAGTACCCGAGAGAGAGGGGGGAAAACTTGAAGAGGTAAACTACCAGCAAATATTTACCGTAGCGTCTGCTCTTTTATTTTATATCTACTGATACACGTTCATCTTCGCGCGAAACTTGGCGTTAATTGGGTCTTCTCCGCGACAGCCGAGTAGGTTTGCGCAACATCTAGGAAGACGATGTACATTTTTTTTAAAAAGAGATTGTAAATATAATATATGGGAGCTGAGAGTTGAAGCTGAAAAAATATGGGGCTGGCGATACATAACTGAGAAGAAGCGGTGTTAACTTGTATTCCCCTGCCGAACGTCTTTTCTTCCTCCGGGCTCTTACTATTTCTCCTCATGGGGAGGTATTTGATAGTTAATGGTGATAAACGGGACGTTAATAATTCCACTTTTTCTTCTTATGATAATTATTATCTCAACGAAATGTGTGCATTTATAACCCTTATTCTACGTCATGTAGTTTAAATGCTAAATATCTCCGAGGAGGGAGAAATATAATGAAACGGAACAAGGATAAAGAGGCGACAGCTTGGGTACATTTTTATTTATGTTGCTTTTATTGTGCTATGTAGCGCAACCTGGAAGTGTTAAAATAAATTAAATGCGTTCCGCTTTAAATCGGTGCGTTTTTATGCAAACAAATGATCGATTTAACAAACAGCCAATTAAAGTCTAAAATGATCCAAATCACTTTCAAGTGTAACCAACTGTTTCAAGGAGGAATCTGAGTAAAGGTGGGCCGATGTTAAACGCCGCGCAAATGAGGTTAAATATTTATTCCAGCCGGTTTACGTCCGTTACCACGCGTTTGTAACTTATTAACAACCCTTTTATGTCCACTTAAGCCGTAAAATTCGGCGTTTTTTACGAGCGTTTAGAGGTGAGTGCTATCGATTCATCACTAGAGGCACCTTAAGAGGCGGGTTAACGGAGTGAAGTGACAGATCACACAGCCAGTGACGTGCCTCTCGGAGTGAGCTCATACATAAAGATTGACGTGCGCTTTATCAAACCAGGGATCGGATCTCGCCTTTACAGCCAATATTGAAGTTGCTGGGGAGGGCGCATTAGCGTTAGGTGAGGTTTAATGAGACTCCATTGGATTGTAATCAGCGTCATGTCGGATTCATGTAAACTACAACATTGTAACAAAATGGCGACTGCTAGTTTAGGTGACATCGGGGGTAAAGCTGGCAGCACTTGACGTTTATCAGCCCAACTCGGCGGAGCGCGACTCATGGGGGTTTGTTACGCAGCTATTGCTGCTTTTCTTCTCCTTTCTTCGGATAAACGGCTCCGTGGGGGGGGGGGTAAACATGGTGTCGGAGCAGCTGTCAGGATGTGAGCATTGATTATACGGGTGTCATTAAGGCTCGCGCTGATCGGGTTGGTCGTTTGTCGAGCTGTCAAAAAGTGTCGCGCGGACAGCTAACGGTTAAAACTTTAGCTTGTTGTCTCGTTTTCTCCATTTTATGTATTTTTAAACCAGGCACTTAACTCAGTTGTGTTTTATTTTGTTTGCTAAAATAACGCGCTGTTGAAATAAATGTAAACTTTCGTAGGAATCTGAAACCGAAAATATGGATCTGTCGAAGACAGTGAGTAGTTTTCCACAGGTCATGAGAAGTTTCTAGATAGCTGTCATAGTGTGAATAACTTGCCCTTTTTTATTTGAGAAAACGGTCTCTTTTGAATTGGACATCTGGTTTGGTGTGCGGATTATGGTGTCAGACTACGGATTAAGTCACTTTGATTTCCTTAGCAGCCATGACAGCGCCTGCATCTGTTTTTATCCATCTGTTTCTCGTGTGTTAGCATATCTTTAAAAAGTCCTGCATTCCTTAGCTTTAGCCCTTTTTTACACTACATGGCTGGTGCTGATGTTTAGAAATCAGGACATTTGACGTGCTTGTTTTCACAAATATATAACATTACATGTTCTTATTTATAATCATAAATCCCTTGCAAAAGTATTCACACCCCTGAAACATTTCCACATTTTCTCACGCAGCAACCACAAACTTTTATATATTTTCTATGAATTGTTTTTGTGATGGACCAAGGCAAAGTAGTGCTTACTTGTGAAGTGGAAGGAAAGTGATTCATGCTTTTAAATTTTGTTTTTCTTACAAATAAAAATCTGTAAAAGGTTGCATTCATTTGTGTTCAGACCCACTCAAACTTTGTGGATCTGGAGACTGAAATGTTTACCCATTTTTCAATTTAACTTAAGCTCAGTCATATTTGAAAAAGAGTAATTTGCTGGTCTTACCATGGATTCTCATTTAGATTTAGTTCCAGACTTTGACAAAGCCATTTTAACACAAATATGCTTTAATCTAATCCAGTCCTTTGTTTCTCAGCCTGTGTGTTAAGGGTTGTCCTGCTGAAAGGTGAACCTCATTCTCAGTCAGAAGTCTTTTGAGGCTTCTAACAGGTACTCTACCAGGAATGCCTTATAATTTGCTTATTTAATTGCCTCATCAACTCTCACCAGCTTCCCAGTCCCTGCTGAATAAAATCATCCCCACAGTATGATGCTTCCGCTACCTTGGGGATGGCATGTTCTGGCTGATATGCAGTGTTTGATTTCCGCTACACATAGTTTTTCACATAGACCAAGAATTTTTTTTTAAAAAATGTGGTCTCTTCTGACCAGAGAACCACCTGTTTGCAGAGTCCTTATATGGCTTGTGAAAAAGTGCAGACAGTACCTTTTATGGGCTTCTTTCACCTATTTGCCAGATTTGTGAAGTGCACAACGAATATTGTTTTATAACCTGATCCTGCTTTGAACTTCTTAAAAACTTTAACTTAACCTGCCTGGTGTGTTCCTTTTTTTTTTTTTTGCTCGCTAATAATGTTCTCTAACAAACATCTGAAACCCTTTAGATTAAACTACAATCAGATGTACTCTGTTTACTAATTAGGGAACCTCTGAAGCCAATTTGTTACACTGGATTGTATTTCGTGGTGTCAGAATAAAGGGGGGGACGAATACACACGCATAGCACAGGTTTAGATTTGTATATGTAAAAAGTTTTGAAAACTATATTTTAAATTCTTTCCATTTGACTATTATGTATTACTGTGTGTTGGCCTGTCATATCCTAATAAAATTTATTAAAGTTTGTCATTCTATGATGTTTTACAAAATGTAAGCCTTACATTTTGTAAAACATTACAAAATGTAATGTCCCTTACATTGTAAGGGATACATAGAGTAAGGAACTAAACAGAGTGAGGATTTATAGTCAAATGACTGTTGAAGTGCATTATTTCTTTTTTTTTTTTTTTTTTTTAGCATCATTACAGGAAATACCAGGAAATAAAATCACATATCCAAGTTGGTCAAAGCCAGATCTTATCTTAAAAGAAAAAAAAAAAAAAATAAAAATAAAAAAAAAAATCTTGATTGATTAATTGACCAATCAGTCTATAGCTGATTTATACCAAACATACCATAGGCTTCTATACATATTGTGAATACATTGTCTCATTATTCATTTGTTTTTCTGTTTTGTTTTGCAGATTTGATCTCGGATTTTAATACAGACCTAGTCCAGGTCATGTGATACCTACACCAGTGTGGAATTTACTCGTGCCAACTTTTCCTCAAGCTCAACCTGGATTGAGGACATATTTCTGGATGCTGCTGTGGAACCTAACTTCCTTACCTTTTACCTAAGGATGTGGATGTACCTTGCTTTCGGCTGCAGAAAGAGGGAATCTTTATGGATCACGTTTCTGTGAGGCTTATTGTTCAACCATGGTAAAACTTGCAAACCCTCTCTACACGGAGTGGATTCTTGAAGCAATACAGAAAATTAAGAGGCAAAAGCAAAGGCCCTCTGAGGAGCGAATTTGTCATGCGGTGTCCACGTTGCATGGACTGGACAAGAAGATTGTCCTCGAGCAGTTGGGATTAAGTGTTCATGATGGCTCTGTCCTTAAGGTTACAAATAAAGGAAGCGCCTCCTACAAGGACCCAGGAAACCCTGGAAGAGTCGGATCAATATTGCCTGCAAATGCACCTTTGCCGTCAAAGGAATCTATATGGAATTCAAGCGATCTGCGCCATATCGATTGGAATAAAATACTCAAGAGGGCCATCGAGGGTCTGGATGATACCCATGGCTCCTCACTTAAGAACATTGAGCGATATCTGAGGAATCAGGACGATCTGTCAGAAGTTGTTGATAACCCCGCTTTCCGTCAGAGGTTGCGGCTAGCCGCTAAGCGGTCAGTCAACAATGGCAGGCTGTTAAAAAATGGCCCTCGGTATAAACTCAGCCATGGCAGCACGGAGGGAAGGAACCCCAGGTGTCCAAGTGCTTCCCCCTTGGTCCTGTCATCAGTGACACTCCTCCCCCATGAGCGTGAGCAGGTACATGCACCTTGACCCCTGCATTCTCACTCGTTCACCCCAAACTAATAACCTTTTTTTAACAATGAACTTTACAGTGATGCAAGGAGGCAGTGTTTTGTCCCTAAAGGGATAGTTCTGAATCTTTGAAGTGAAGTTATGTTATAAAAAAAATTGGAGGGAAGGAGATGGAGGTAGGAGGGGGATGCACCACCAAATATCAACCTGACAGCTTAACATTTAAAGGATACTTACCAGTCAGGATGACTGCCTCATGTAAAAGTAAAGCTTTTCCTCTGGAACCTATGAACTGCTACTGCTTTGAGCTGTATCACAAGAAAAAGTTGTTTTCTTCAAGAGTTAGGTTAGGTTGGGGCCATGGAAACCAACAACCAATAAAAAATGATGTAGCAGCCATGTTTAAAGCTCCTGAGTTAGTTTTGATTTTGATCTAATTGAAAACAAAAAAGTCGTAAAAACACTGAACTTCAGAACTAAAACAAAGTTAGATTAGCATTGGAAAACATAAGCACTTGGTCTTATGTTCAAACTCCATGACTTTTTTCATGGAGTTTGATTGGATGAATGCACTGCATAGAGCAGCTCTTACAGCAGATGTATAATGCTAGCTCCATGAATGCCATTTTCGATTCAGTTCTTAGACGCAACCGGTCTTTTAAAAATTAGGTGTGTTTAACTGCCTCTTGTAGCACTGTTGGTGCTGATTAGAGTTTAGCTGTTTGTGAAATGTTCAGCTTAGTGCTGACAACAGTGTTAAACAGTGTTAATAAATCAAGCTGATGATAATGGGCTAGTTTGAAGTTATATTGAGAATAATTATGTGATCTGTGTAAAATAGAACTGATAAATGATAACATTTTTGCTGGATTAGGCTTTAGAGGCAACTTAGCAATGAGATGGCTCTCTGGCTGTTGAAACCAAAATAGTTTTTTTGTTTCTCTTTATTGAACCAGTTAACCAACAACAGGAACTCCATATAAACTCCTATGACGTTTTTGGGATTTAAGTTGTTTTAAGATGGTAGAGGTCCGCTTCAGTCTACTAACACACCTTTATCTTCAGTCTCAAGGTCCAGCAAATATGAATTTTTACTTAATAAAGATACTAAAGCAGTTACTATACAGCAGGGAGGATACTGAAGCTGCTATCTGAACCATTCTGTAAAACAAGGGCAGGCAGAACTGGTCCACAAGGGATGATGTGGTGCATGTTTTAGATGTTTCACTGCTTGAACACAGCTGACTTAAATGAGAGGATCATTAGCAAGCAGCTGCAAAGAGAGAATTCAATGATTTGAATCAGGTGTTGGAGCAGGGGCACATCTACAATTTGCAGGACCTCTGCTCTTGAGGACAAAACTGGCCCACCTCTGCTGCAGAATCAAGCAAAATTAGACATAGTTTAGAAATGCAGTGGTCACTATTTTCTATTTGTTTTGCTAGTTTGTTGATAAAGATAAAGTCTCCTTCCAAAAATAAGCATCCTTGCCCACTTCCCTCTGGTGACATCGCATGAGACAGCTGATCAGAATTTTTTTCTCTTCTGTTTCAAATGAGATTCCTCCTTCAAACGAGTTTACTGTTGCCAGCTGATCAGCTCGATTCATGTGCCTCTTGTGATGTCATCAACTCAAATACACACAAAGAATAATTAGCGGGGTTTTTTTTGTAAATCTTCTTTACCCAGGTATGTTTTTATTGTCATATTACATTAGTTAGTGAAAAACAATCCATGATTAGTATCTTTAACAGAATCTACCTTCAAATGTCTTGAAAATAGAAAAAAATAGAAATGTCTGTTATGAAGTTGTTATTGGGCCCTCTTAGATTGTTTAAAATGCATTGCAAGGTAAGGGTTTTGTCTCAAGTTAAATTAAAGCCTGCATAGAATTTTCTTTGTAGGAATTTTACCATTAAAGCTTTAATCTTTGGGGCTTAATCCTAGGAGTTCAAAAACAATGCCATCTAGAGACCATCCTTTTAAGTCTGTGTTGCTAGTTGTTCCATAACAAGAGAGCTTGGATAATCAGAAAGTCATGCTGACAGTGTGTGGTAGGCAGTCTGCAGTGGTCTTCCCACAGGTTATGCAACCTTATCCTAATGACCTTAAAGGATGGCAGTGACTTGTCTTACAAGCTGCAATAGAACAGCTATTTTATTGGTAATTTGTAGGGGGCTTGAGAATGTGTTAAGTAAGGAACCCAGAATGTTCTCTGACTGCATGCAGCTGTTATGAGGTTCATGCAAACATGCCAGAGGGTGGAACTAAGAACCTGACAAACAAACTTCCAGGTTAGCATTGATTCTGCTGCTTTTGTCTCCTCCTGTATTTCATTTTCTGATGCATTTCAATACAAACATCCTAGAAATGGAAGCACTCTTGTTAATTGCAATGTGATTTGTAGAGTTTGATGGAAAACAGTTGTCTTTGTGCAGCTATAAGTGCAATGCGCAGTCATCTGGTTTGTTGTGGAGGCTTTTAACATATCTCATGTTGAGGCTTATCGAGATTAAGCGCGGTCTCATGCTTTATGCACAAGTTGTGCAGCTGAAGTGGCGAGTTGCATCAGGCAACAGAGATGTCACCCAACTCCTCGGCAGTTTCGCAGTGAATAATCAGGAAGCGACACCTTGATACTGCAGCCACAACTGTGACTGTTGTCTGTGGTCAGGCCAAAAGTGAAACCGAGAAGTTCTTTAGAGACACTGTGTCCTGTGACGGCTCTCAGGAAGGGCCCCACTGTTTTCCATTTGGAACATTTCAACCCCTCGCTCCCGGCCCTTCATGACATCACCTCACCAGTTCAGGTTTAACATTTACTTCAAAGGATGAGGCGTATCTGCCTGCTTAGCTGTTAAGGCGCAACGAGAGAAAGCGCTGTGTGCGTGCTGATAATGAGAGATACTTTGAGGTTAAAAAAAGAGCAGTCTTGATTTAGAGTTTATTAGATTCTGAAGAGACTCTGGCAGGAACAAAGACAAGGAATGAGAGTGTTTTTTTTTGTTTTTTTCGCTGCTGTGTTATGCAACCACTTGAGCTCCCTCTTGCTCTACCAGCAGTGTTCTAATAGGACCCCACCCCCTCACTCAGGACAGCCTGCTCTTTTGAAGCAGCATAATTTCCTGTAAT
Organism: Anableps anableps; assembly: GCA_014839685.1. Classification (NCBI taxonomy): domain Eukaryota; kingdom Metazoa; phylum Chordata; class Actinopteri; order Cyprinodontiformes; family Anablepidae; genus Anableps; species Anableps anableps. Next base: position 21,324,517 of record CM026084.1, read on the forward strand.
GTTCTTAATTTAGAATCCCCAAGTAAATCATCAGCATCTCTACAGCTGTGTTTATTTTTTGGATTTTAGCCTCTTATAAATTGCAAATTGTTATTGATTATAATCACTACAGAAAAAAAAATAAAAAAATCTCATGGAAATGAATCTAGTTCCTGGATTAGACTTGATAGCTCAGAGCTTATCATGACTCTCTGTTTTGGAAATTTCACTACATTGTCATGCTTACTTATTTTTTTGTAACTCATAATTAAAAATACTAAACATGCTTTTTTTATTAGATGTGAATTAGTCAATCGCCCAAAGATCAGAATCAGCCAAATTTATTGTATTCTGATTGCCCTATTTCCTACTTTTTGAATGCATTACAACTAACTTAACCATTTTTGGTCTATAAATGTCTCGGCTGAGAGGATGTACTTTGATGAACTTTTAATAAAAATCAGATAAAGGTTAAGGACATATTTTCAGTTGGGTGGATTCAAAACTACTACTTCATTCAAGAGAGGCTACAGCTAATGTTATTGCTGTTTCATGTGTTATAGCCCCCTATATTGTTGTTTAGACATGGGGCAATATGAGATCATAGTATAATGGTCTTGAGTAAAATACAATGAGTTCACTCTTTGTGGAATAATTAAAATATAACAAGCCAATTTTAGCTTGTTAATTAGCAGGGCTATGTGCTCTGGTATAAAACTGTCAGCAGTCAGTCTTCCCAACTATTTTAAAGCGGTATCAGTTGAAAAAGTTCTAGCTGATGCTTCTTAGTTTCCACAACAAGATGGTCTGTTTGAATTAGCAGAAATGTTTGCAAAGAGCTGAATTTCTCTTTTTTTGTTTTTGAGGTAAAAGTGTAGTTTCTCTCTTTAGGCCAGCTGACAGGCAGTGGGCACCAACAATTGGGAGAAAGTTAATGTTTCATTAATCTGTGCTCGATAAAGCCAAAAAAAAACTCGAGTCGCTCTGGCAGTTTTTCCAACAACTCATTAAGAGCACTGTAAAACATTGAAGTGGTATGATGAAAAAGTTAGTGGTTTCGAAACTGAAAGTGTTAGTATACTGCTGGTATGAACGACCCATGCCTCATTTGTGAGAGTAAAACATTTTTTGACTTTTATTAAAAGCTGCATGAATAGCTTTCAACCTTTGATGAAGTATTTTACAACAAATGGAGTGTAATCTTGTAAAAACAATGCCAGATGGTCTTCCTATTATGTAATGAAGCAGGTTTATTGTAAATATATCAGAAAATAACTGGAAAATTCAATTGTATCCAATAAACTTTATTATAAACATTGCTGTCAGGTAGCTACACAACATTTTGTGGACTTCATGCTTTTTCAGTGGCTTCTGGTTCACCTAATGCCCCAGATATTGACCTGGCAGGTTGGAAAATAGAGTAATCATCGATGTGGAAGTAAACTGCTTCCCCTCTCTACAACAACACATTGATAGAACCAGGAACAATGACCGAACGGCCTCTGTTTCCTACCCTCCAGGGCATCATTTGGCTGGTGGGACAGATTAAAATAAAGGTGCTCCGGCTCTTCCTACTTTGTGTGTGTCGACATAAATGAAATGACGAATATAATGTCCACCTCAATATGAATGAGAGGAGGCCAGCTCAAGGTCAGCACTGGGGTAGATTTGAAAGATGCAAATTTGGTTTGACTCAGGATGCTGATCTGCGTCATAGAAACCAGGAACTAATTATGGGCATCCCCAGAGTGCCATTCAAAGCTGTAGTCAGTTGGTAAGGCCTTAGTGTGTAAACTGATGATGAGGTGGGTTATTTATGGTCACACCCAGAGAGTGTTATTTTCCATTATGAACTTCCTCCCAGTAGTCTGTTTGCTGCTCTGCTTGAGCCTTTTCTGTTTGATCTTGATTTCCATATATGACTGGTTAGGTTTAGACAGCCCCTGTATTAAGGTATGACACCAAGTTTTTTTTTTTTACCTTCGTTCATTCTAAGTGATCAATGGGGAGAAATCCTCTTAAACCTTGAGCTCATACTTTACTTCTCCTGAACTGTGCCATAAGCCCTTAAATGAGTGTTTGTTCTGAGACTTGCAACATTTACAGTGGATCACGGCAGTAACAATGAGAGCATGTTATATTATTGAGGTAATTTGATTACATGCTGGTTAATCCTTTCAGACTCGAGTGCAAGCTTTAAGAATTGGATTAAGCCCTTAAACTATGATTACCAAGATCACTTACGCATTCAGATGTAATGGATAAAAGGAGGTGGATCTCAAACGCAGCATATCTCTGAGGATGAAAGTCATTTATTATTCATTTCTAGTCTGTGAGAACTCCTCTCTTTTTTTCCCATTCTCTGAGCTTCTACTTTCAGATGATATTTTTGCCACTGTTTTATTAAACCCACAGACTAGTTTTATCCTCTTTGACTCAACTAGAGATATGACTACAGTCATTTCTTAAAGTTCACACTGAAAAATGCTAATAGCCATTTCCTATTCATGTGTTTTAAATAGTTTGTTTCTCTTCTTTTTCTTCACTCAGCTCCGGGTCGACCCCATCCCAATATGCAGTTTCTGTCTCGGGACAAAAGAGTCAAATCGGGACAAGCGGCCGGAAGAGCTGCTGTCCTGTGCAGACTGTGGAAGCAGTGGTAAGTGAGCTTCCGTAACGCTCCAGTGAGCAAATGTTTTCAGAACCATTGCTTTCTGTTACAAAGAATAAACTGATGTTAAACTATCACAAAAACTGTAATTGTAATGGATTAGAGGTGGGAAAAATGTTCAGAATATTATGGTGGTGTTAAAGAAACCAGCATATTTTAGCAGTATACAGTGCTTTGTAAAAGTATTACACCTCATGAACCTTTTTGCATGTTGTCAGCTTGCAACCATAAGCATGCGAAAGATCAAAACAAAGTAGTTGTAATATAAAAATTGAAAGTGTGCATGATTTTCATAGTATTTTCCATAAAGAGAAACTGAAAAGTTTGTCAGCCCCTCTGAGACAACACTTTCTAGAACCATCTTTTGCTCTTTATGGGCTTTTCATATCTAGAGACCAAACAAAATCAGATTTGATGGAACAGTGTCTTTGACCAGAAATGTTCATGTCTTTCGGACTTTGACTAGCCCATTCAAATGCACGAATATGCTTTGATCTTGGCCGTTCCATAGTAGGTCTGGCTGTCTCGTTTGGGCTATTGATGTCCAAGAAGGTGATCGTCTGTCACAGCTTCCAGTTTTTTGTGGAATCTTAACAGGTTTTTCTCCAAGATTGTCCTGTATTTAGCTCCATTCATATTCTGATCAACTCTTACCAGCTTCTCTGTCCCTGCTGAAGAAAAACAGCTCCTAAGCATGATACTGCCACCACATCCAACTTTCTTACATAAAGGCCAGATTTGTAGCATGCAAGAGTAAAAGTTGTCCTGTTGAGAGATTCTCCCACCTGAGCTTCAGAGCTCTGCTGTGAAGTTTATTGGATTTTAATACTTTTGCTGTATATGCCATGTGTTATTTGGAGTTGAAATATTTTCTAAAACCTGCAAACATTTTAAAGGATCTGCTAAAAACATACCCAGTTTCACACAAAACAACCTTCAATATAAACAAATTATGGTTGTCTTCAAATATAAACAAAAAAACAATGCATAGTAGTAATTATTTTGAACCTGCTTCAGTGTTGAAGTTTTCTTACAGTTTATGTTCAATGCAGCAAAAATAATTTATGATACACAGACTGAAGAAGGCATTGTTAATTTGAAATGATTGAAGATGCAGTTGAAGATGCACGGGTGCAATACTCATGTCGGCCTCATACAAGTATTATGCTGCTTGTTTCAAGATCTATTCAGATTTGTTTAGTTGTAATTATGTTAAAGTTGCCATGTAAGCAAACTTTATCAAAGGGTTACTTAACTCTCTTTTTTTTTTTTTTTTTTGTCATCACTGAGCACACAACCATCTTACTGAAGTCAACTTTATGGGAACTGTCAGTGTTTAGACGGGCTGGTGGGTGTGTGTTCATAATCAGCGTAACGTTACATTGTGGACAGATAACTGACTCATTTGGTGTGAGCTAAGAAGTCACAGCTTCTGGCAATGCTGAAAGGCTTATTAAATCATGTGCAAATGTAACACATGATAAAACCTCCAAAAATATGCAAATTCTGCCATTTCTTAAAGGCCAACTTTTTAAACATATTCAGTGTGATTTATATATTTTACAAATGCAAAGCTATTTTACTGTGCTTGACTTTTCTCCAACATTTAAGGTGGTAAAATATTGAACTTCAAGAAACAGTTATTAAAAGTCAGATAAATGTTGACTGATTTTTATCAATCTTTATTGTATTTAATTAAGTCTTGCTGGATTGGATGGACAAACAGATGGATGGATATATAAATTGGTGGATATGACCTTTATAAAATGTGACATGGAATGCAATCTAGAAATGTAAACATACAAAAAAATTAAACTCCTTATTTTTCTAGAATGCTGAGGAACCCTGCAAGTTGCATGCAAGTTAAGCAGGAGTAACTATTCCAGGTGACCATCAGAGTTCAAAATCGATATGTCATTTTTCCTCCAGTTCAGATTGTGGAGTAGAACGTCCCAGTTATGGCCTCAATCCTGCCTTAGAGCAGATTGTTGGTATTTCTTTTAGTGGTCCTTTGTTCCCATAAAATTACCTCAACCAAGGAGTCATTTATGTTTGAACAATTATTTTAAATGCCATAAGGAATTGTTCTCCCTGTGACATTTTTATAGCTCAAATTTGACAGAGTGCCGTCGAGGTGGTTTTCATTAACCACTTTTAGTGTACACAAATTGTGCTCTCACTGTAAAACAGCTGTTTTACAACCATGAGAGGGAGCAGCATGAGAGAGAAGGCGAGCTTTTTACATGACTTTCATGGATCGCCTTCCATTAGAAAGAGCTCTGCTGCTGTTTCTGCCTCATTAAGATCAAATTATCTGTAATTAGCAGCTCAGATGTTTGATCATACTGTTTTTAGGCAGAAGTCGTGGCAAGGAGAGAGAGCGGCGTGGACACACAGGCACACCATTGTTTTTATGATTTTTTTTGTGTTAATGTTTAACTTTAATGTGTGAAGAGATGGAAAACGATAGCTGTTACTTGTTGACTCAGCCTGTGCTGGTAGAAATATGTTATACTAAAATATGTTGTCGTTTCTGAAGGGCATCCATCATGTCTAAAGTTCTCCCCTGAGCTGACCTCAAATGTTAAGAGATTACGGTGGCAGTGCATTGAATGCAAAACCTGCAGCTCTTGTCGAATACAGGGGAAAAATGCTGTGAGTATAATGCGTTCATCTTAATACACCCTTTTTAGTGCTGTTGGCTTGACTGTAGATCTCTGAGGATTTGTCAAGATTTGCAAGAACCTCTCGTGTGCAGAATTCAGCTTACTTCTCCTAAAGACATTAAATGACAGTAGTGTTACACGTATGCAACTGGGACATCACTTACACACGCTTGCTGTTCCCTTTCAGGATGAGATGCTTTTCTGCGATTCGTGCGATCGGGGCTTTCACATGGAATGCTGCGATCCGCCACTTTCAAGAATGCCAAAAGGTGAGGTGTTTACACTGTCTGCCTTCTCCGCTTTCCCGCCTCTGCTGTCAATTCAAAGCCTTCGCTTCACAGATGGCCGTTTGGGGCTGTCACTCAGCACACCAAGAAGCAGCAGTGGCTTATTAGGGGCTTTGCATGCATATCAAATTGTCCCAGCATCCCTGGGGAGATCTTCTATCTCTGGATTACAGTACTGACCCTACAGCAAGGCTTGTAATGATGCTGCATTTACTGTAGTTGGGTATTTGGCAGGCAATGCATACAAGTCACATAGCTTAGCTCAACAAGCTGACACGAAGTCTATTTTACTGGCCAGAGAATTGACCCCATGTTTTTCCTATGGATTTTCGCTTTGTGCTCAGTAATTGATTGGTCTTTGTGAGCTGGTGGGATTCTAGCCAGTGTTATGCATTAAAGGAAATATTTGAAATGAATGTACTGTTTGTCCCCTTGATTGATGAACCTTACCAAAAATAAAATGGTTCTTCTCTGTTTGGACGCCCTCCAGGAACCTGGATCTGCCAAGTGTGCAGGCCGAAGGAGAACGGCAAAAAGCTGCTGCACAGGAAGGCTGATGAGATCAAACGTCGATATGCAAAGCCGATTGGACGACCGAAAAATAAGCTCAAACAAAGAATGTAAGTGTGCACTTATCAAAATTATGACTACTACTAAAACTACTACTAATAAAGATGGCTGTTTAAAGTGCTGTACCCAAGCATGTTAATGGAAAGTTAAGTGCAAGAAAAAGGTGTGGTAGGAAAAGGTGCAGGAAAACATGCTATATTGAAAGGATTGTGAAGCAAGGTCCAGTTAAGAGCTTGACAAATTGTGAGCTGTGTTTGGAGTTAGAACTTTATGAACCTCCAGACACAGATGTATCCAGGACATGAGCAACAGCTGTCACATTCCTTGTTTAAACCCACTGCTGAATCTGAGACAAGGTCAGAAACCTCTTATTTGGGCTAAAGGGGAAAAGTACTGGATTGTTGCTCAGTGGTCCATAGTCGAGATGTAACTAAAAACTGCATTTTATTTGGAAATCAAGACCCCAGAGTCTGGAGGAAGCGTGGAGAGAGACAGAATGCAAATTGCTTTAAGTCCAGTGTGAAGTTTCCACAGTGAGTGATGATTTTGGGAGCCATGTCATCTGTTGGTGTTGGTCCTGTGTGTTTTATCAAGTCCAAAGTCTTGTCACAGCTGTCTACCAGGAAATTTTAGAGCACTTCATGTTTCCCTCTGCTGACAAGCTTTATGGAGATGCTGATTTCATTTCCAAGCAGGACTTGGGATCTTGTCACACTGCCAGAAGTACTAATACATGCTTTAATGAACATGTTATCACTGCTCACAAGCTAGCTCACCTAAACTAAACCCCATAGAGAATGTCAAGTATTTTTACAAGGAACACGAGAGACACTAAAGACAAGGCAGAAAATCTGAAAGTGACTATCAAAGCAAGCTGGGTTTCTTTAACAACTCAGCAGAAAGTATTGAGAGCATATAACTCGAACTGAATTCAGTAGGCTGACATTTTTGTGTAAAAGATTCATTGATACTATGTAATTACAAATTTTCTTAGACATTCAATTTTGGGTTTTCATTAGTATCAGTTTCACTTTTTGAATTGAATGATGGAAAAAAATTTCCTTTTGAATGATAGTCTAATTTATTGATAAGTATTGCTGCCGCCTTCTAACAGACTTCTGCTTGTCCCTGCAGGTCTGTAACCAGTGGTGATGGCTCCATGGTAGCACTTGGAGGAAGGGGGTCACCTGGTAGGGGTCAAAAGATTACCGTCTGTTCCACACCTTCATCTGGTCATGCTGCATCTGTGAAGGACGCCAGAGACAGATTGACTGTCGCAGAGCCTTGTTGTTCGGTCAACGCCACCCAATTCACCCCCTCCCCTCCCACCACCACCACCACTCCCTCCCTCACGCCCACCTCCACCCCAGCCACACTTACTGTTAACAAGAAAACCAAAGGGCTTATTGATGGGCTTTCCAAATTCTTTACTCCTTCCCCTGTGGGCCGTCGCTCGCGAGCCGTAGCCGTAGAGTTGAGCTCTAGAGAGAAGGGCACGCCCAAACTGTCCCAGTGTCCAGAACCGTTCGCCTTTGCTGCTGATGCCCCTCATAAGATAACCCTGACATCGTCTGCACTTCCTGCCACTTCCACGTCACCAGGACTTAGCTCCCCCCCGCAGGCGTCCAGCAGCTCCACCTCAGCGAACTCGCCTCAGAGCTCTTCCAGCCAGTCTAGTGTTCCTTCCCTGACTAGTCTCTGCAGTAGCAGCCAACTTAAGGGACTCTTTGATGGACTCTCTCACATTTACACGACTCAGGGACAGTCGCGGAAAAAGAGACTACCTTGCTACGCACCACCTAAGCGCAGGCCCCATAAGCAGGACTTGTCCCAGTGCCTTGGAAAGAACGAGTTTAGCAAAAATAGGTTACATCCCACCTCTGCAGGGTCGGGCCGACTCAGAGGACCCCCTTTTAAGATGGTCAGTCATTTCAAATGCAACCCTTTCCTTAAAAATCACAGGACACTAGGCAGGCTGAAGTATAGAGTGAGAGCTCACAACGGAGCCACCTCACCAGAAAAGGGAGACTTGACAGATGGAAGAATTAAGCCTGAGAATAATCATGGTAAGCAAGGCTCAAAATATCAGCCAAGACCTGCGTCTCCACATCTTTAAGCTTCTTCTTCTTTTTTTGTTAAGCTTGACACTAGCAGTTGTAGAGCTAATATTTTCTTTTTGAAGTCACCCTCAACATTCTAACAGGCTACTAATCCTCCTCCTGATTTGAATTAGTTTTAGTTCATTAACACAGTTTCGTTGCGTTTTGACTTGGCTGCGAAGTTTCAATGGCTTCCATCTTCTCGCCCGTTGGCTTTTTGTCATAGTGCATGGCCCACTAACTCCCTCATACCGCTCCTTGCTCTGTCCTTGACCCTCTCCAATAGTGCGCACATTGTGATCACCACACAGTAGAGCCTGTAGTCACATAGTGCTCCTCCTCATTCCACCGTCTCTTCTCAGCCTCACTTCCAGTGGTCATTAGACGCATACAACCCAGTAATTCAGCCACCCAAGTTGACTCAGAGCTGACATGATGATTACACCCAGAAGTGCACTCACCCTCACATTTTACTGTCCACCAGAATGAAGTCCTAGTAGGAATAATAACAGAAGAAAAACTAAAGGATACATACTTCAAGAAGTTCTGAATTCTGCTCAAACAGCCAGCAGCATATATTGCCTTGCAAAAGTGTTAATACCCCTGGATGTTTTTTTCACATTTTGTCACATTACAACCACAAACTTTAAACCTTCATTGGGGTTTACATGTTTTTTTGGTGATAAAGCATTACAAAGCATGAATCTAAAGATGAAGCTAAAAGGAGAAATAGTTTTCAACATTTCTTTTTTTTTTATAATGTTTGGTGTGCATTTCAAATATATACTTTGTTCAAATATATACTTTGTGAAACAACCTTTCACTACAATTACAATGCTTTTTTGGGTTATGTCTCCACTAGCTTTGTACGTCCACAGACTAAATGCAAAATAGCTCGGGCTCTGTCAGTTTAAATGGAGAACATCTTAGAACATCTGTGGTGGAGGATGTGTATCTGATCTGTGAGACAGCAGTGAGGTGTGCTGTAGGAGTAACAGAGGAGTTCAAGGTGGAGGTGGGACTACATCAAGGGTCAGCTCTAATCCTCGTCTTGTTTACTTCGGTGATTGACAGGCTGGCAGCTGAGCTTAGACAGGAGTCTCCATGGACTATGATCTTTGCAGATGACATTGTGATCTTAAGTGCACAGGTAGAGGAAAAAGCTGGAAAGGTGGAGGTTTGTACTGGAAAACAGAGGAATGAATATTAGACAATACAGGTGTGTAAAGTGAAACTGAGATTACAGGAAGTAAAAGTAAAGAAGGTAGATGTAGAAAATAGGCAAAAAAGCATGTTCAAGCAGGTTGGAATGAGTGGAGAAAGTGTCAGGTGTGATAAAAGTGTATCAGCAAGAAAAAAAGGAAACTTGTACAAGATGATAGTGAGATAGTTTCAATGAGAGACAAGAGGCAGAACTGGAGGTTGCAGAGCTCAAGATGTTGAGGTTCTCTTTGGGAGTGGCAAGGATGAATCAGGAATAAGTACATTGGAGGGACAGCTCATGTTAGATGTTTTGGAGATAAAGTCAAAGAGGTGAGACGGAGATGGTTTGGACATGTTTAGAGGAGAGATAATGATTATATCAGTAGAAGGATGCTGAAGATGGAGCTACAGGGCAGGTGGCCAAGTGGAAGACCACAAAGGAGATTTACAGATGCGGTGAAAGAGGATATGAAGTTAGTTGGTGTGAGGGTAGAGGATGCAGAGGATAGGATTAAATGGAGACAAATGATTCGCTGCGGCGAACCCTGAGGGGAAAAGGCGAAAGAAAAGAAAAAGAAGGTCTTAGAACATAAATTGTCAAGTCTTGCCACAGATTCTCAGTCTAAACTACCCTAATTCAGTTCTGGCTGTGTTTAGGGTTGTTGTACTGGTAAATGTGAATCACTGCCTCCGTCACAAGTCATTTGCAGCCTGTAAGGGGTTTTCTTCCAAGATTGCCTATCAACTCTGACCAGCTTCCCTGTCTCTACTGAGGAAAATCAACCCCACAGCATTATGCTGGCACCATTACATTTCACAGTAGGGGTGCTGTGTTCTGGGTGATATGCATGTAGGTAGGTTTTCTGCCACACATACGGTCAAAAAGTAAAATTTTGGTCTCATCTGACCAAACCACTTGAGTCCACATGTTTGCCGGTGCTGGACTTATTTTACTTTTCCTTGAACACTGATTTTCTTCTCACTACTATTTCATAAGAGACAGATTTGGGCCTCTTGGCTGCTTCTCTGATTAATTCTCACATTGCCCACCCAGATAGTTTAGGTGGTAAATCTCCAGTTTTGTCATACTCTTTCCATTTCTAGATATTAGATTGAAAAAGGGCTAATTTGGGGACATCAGAAGGCAAATGGTTCAACTGGATTCAATTTAGCATTATCAGATTAGAGGGGCAGTAAATACAAATGCATGCCACAATTTTCAGATTGTTATTTGTCCAAGGGTGTGAGAACCATGTATCCTTTTCATTCCTGTTCACAATTGTGCACTATTTTTCGTTGGTATGTCACATAAAATCATATTAAAACATTGAAGTTTGTGGTTGGAACTTCATAAAATCTGAAGACGTTCAAGGAGTATAAATGCATTTGCAACGTACTGTATATCCATAAATATGCTGATGACATTTCACTTCCACTCCTAATGGGTTTTTGTTTTGGTGGTTAAGTCATGTTGATGTCTTTCATAAAATTACTGCCTGCTTTCCAACATCAGTTGCTTTTCATGTCGACACTTGCTCCCCACACTGCATCGGCTTCTTAATTCATGGGAAACTGTCTTGGTGGATGACTAAGCACATGAAAGCGGTTACGCAATTAGAGTGATTTAGTTTCACTTCATTACATTAGGGATTTTAATATAAACATGCAAAGATGATACATTATGAAATTCCTCAGAGACTCAGCAGCAGTACTCACAGTATAAGAACATTTGCATAGAATGCATTTGTGAGATTATGCAGCTGAAGCTGCTTTAAACAGGCTGGTGTTTGATCCGTCGGTGTTAATTTCTTATTGTGCCTGTGACAGGCCACCTCAACAAGCTGCATGTGAAGCAGGAGGCCCAAGCGGACTTGGCAGCCATGTCCAGAGATCACGTCACAGAGGAGGACATTGAGACGTTCACTCGGGTCCAGGAACTTGCTGCTCAGGTGAGGAAATGGGATGAGAAAGTGTGGAGAATAGCATTGAGTGTGTTTGAGTGATGTGATTTCAGTTTAATCCTAGATGTTCGAGATAGTTTTACGTTTCAGTAAAGCAGAGGGATAAAGCGGGTGGAGCTGGTAATATATGAAAAATATTTGAATTTCAAGTCTCCCCAGCCCACCCACACGATCACTTAATCCCATTTTTTATGAGAACTGTATCCACCTGTCTATTATCCATCCATCCAGCCATTATTTCTCCTCCCGCCCGGGGGCTAAAAATTGGCTAAAAAGGACAGACAACTTTGAAAATTTGACTCTGGAAAAGTTCTGAAGTTTGACATGTAAAATGTCTATGGACTCATCATGTACATCTATGTTATGAGTAATTTGTTATGATTCTGCTTTATTGGGTCATTATTTTAATTGATAAATACAACAAAATCTGTTATAGTTTGTTTGAAATGATCAAATGCAGATTTCCCTGTTGGACGATAGAAAAACAGGCACATGTTTAGACTATCAGTATGACTGATCTTGCAACCATAAAACTGCTGTTACTGTGTTACGTAAGAGGCCCATGTATCTGTCATTCTCTCACGGGAACATTTTGAAACAGGCTTAACATGAATTTACTTGATACAGTTACATTTCCTGATGATAGGAGACACTTTAACATTAAATGATGTTAAAGTCCAAATGTTCCTTCTTCTCTCATAGAAAACTGGCTCTCTAACGAACACAGACTTCGTCCGGCGTCCCGCTGTCATCGAATTCGGGAAGTATGAGATCCAGACCTGGTACTCATCACCGTACCCGCCTGAATATTCAAGGTGATGTTTATGTTTAATTTAGAAGATTAGATATTTTCCTTCTTTTCTCGGTTCTCTTATAAATACCTCTCATACGAGTAGTCTAAACTTCAGCTTTTAATATTTTCTCCAGCAGATTACAAAAGCTTTATCTGTGTGAGTTCTGTCTGAAGTACATGAGAAGCAAAAACATTCTCCTGAGACACACAAAGAAGTGTGGCTGGTTTCACCCTCCCGCCAACGAAATCTACAGAAAGGACAACCTTTCCGTGTTTGAGGTCAGCTTTCCTTTATGGCAACAGAGCAACAACTGTGTACAGCATGAGATTTCACCAATGAATGAGGTCAGGAATGAGCAGGGGGAAAAGTATGAGCCGCTTAAACACTGTCCCCCTTGCTTTCTTTCTTTCTTTCTCTCTCTTCTGTTTTTCCGTGTTTAGGTTGATGGAAATGTCAGCAAACTCTTCTGCCAAAACCTCTGCCTGTTAGCCAAGCTTTTCCTGGATCACAAAACGTTGTATTATGATGTGGAGCCTTTCCTCTTCTACATACTTACGAAGAATGATGAGAAAGGCTGTCATCTTGTGGGCTATTTCTCCAAGGTATGGATTACAGGGTGATTTTATGGGAAACTATGGATTACGGCACTTCATTTTTTTTAAACGATTACAGAAAGACCTCAGTGCAATAAGTCTGCTTTTCCAGCATGGAAATTAGTTTTTTAAACTGATCTGGAGGATTTGAAGTATTTTTCAAATAATTTTGGCTTTGCTGAACAATTCTGACTAGCTAAATAACAGATTCTTTCATCAAAGTGATTTACTGATAATCATCAGTTACATACCTAATTTCTCACTCAGCCGTGCTCTTAAATTGAAAGCCATTGTGTGTGTGAGTGTGTGTTTTGTGTGTAAAGACAAGGACAGTGGCAGGTGCAGTAAATTGCCAGCTTCAGCAGAGCTCTGACATACTTGATCTGTTTCTCCTTCCCTCAGGAAAAGCTTTGCCAGCAGAAGTACAATGTCTCCTGCATAATGATTATGCCTCAGTACCAAAGGCAAGGATTTGGAAGGTTCCTCATTGATTTCAGTAAGTTCTTTAATGCTTGTTTTTAGACCACCAGAGACACAATTTCACCTATTTATTGGTCTTTACAAATAATTTCAGATTAAAGGGGGGATTCATAGCTTGTGGCAAGGTGCTGTTATTTTGTTAAGATTTTGAAAGGGTCTAATCAAGAGCATTCATGTGCAGTGCTTAGGCAATCACACATGATTAGGAGCGAAAAACAATATTATGGCTGCTTGTGTTATTCGATCCTTAGTAGTGTTTTCACCTAACCAGTTATTTCTATACAAAATAACTGCCCCCAATTCTCTCTTGTTGACTTATGATGAGGTGTAGATCCTGCTTTTATGTTTGAGTGGTAGTAAATGCAGCACATACAATATTTATAGCTCTGCGGTCCACTTAAGAAAACAGTTGCTACCTTGAGTGGATTTCTGTGTTTAGCCTGGCAGTTTTTTTTTGTCCGTATAGGCATTTAAAAAAAATAATAATTTTCAAGAATTGTTGACTTTGTTTGTGTAAGAAAGGGAAAAAACGGGGGGAGGGCGCAGGGAGGGTGGGCGGTAATGGAGCATTTGATTTCCTGTTCACTTTTGGGAGCCATTGAGACACAGAGATGTGAGAGGATCTGTGATATTGAGAGTGAGCAGATAACAAAGACGGGGATTAAGGGAGATTGAACGCAGCTGAGTTCTGAGCTCTTTGAAGGCTTTATTGGAAAATGTAGCTTTGGTGCTGGAAGTTGTTTAGATTAAGATTTTCTGTTATATTGGATTGTTTTGGAGGAACACAGTTTCACAGGTAGCTCCAACAACATGTGTTTGCCAGGAAAATATTCCCTTTGAACTCAGAATAGAAAAAGTCTCGCAGCAAGAAAGAGATTCTCGTTTAATTTCATTGCTATTTTCATTGTAATCGAAGGCTCATTATCTTAGCTTTAGTTATAAATATTGGCACAATCACTGAAATATTATATGTTCACTGTTCTGCGATTAGATTTGCTTGTTTGGTTCTCAGAAGTGGGTGCCGTTAAAAGGCATTAATTAATTTCATGTCTCTCGTAATGGATGACCCTTTACAGGGCGGCCATGAAACTAATTACACTCGCATACATATTAGATTTTTTTCTTGTTCACTATCTGTCCTTAGTGCAGTCATGTGAGCAATGACATTCAGTTGCTTCTCTGTTTGGCTGTTTTACAGTGCCAGGCTAAAGTATTCATATTCCTTCAGTTTTTTTCCACATTTTGTTGTTTTACAACCACAACATTTATGTATTTTATTTGGATTGCATGTGACAGAACAACACAAAGTACTGCATAGTTACGAATATAATACATTGTAAGTACAAGTATCGAAAACATCCTTCTAGTGAATAGTACTCATTTCTACTGTCAGTTACAAACCCCAGACACCCAATTCCCTTCCCATCCTTACCTTTCTCCCATGATTCTAACTTCTAATGACTGGATACTGAAAAAAAAAAGGATTAAAGCAAGATTTACATGTAGCAAATACATAATTACAACCTCATGTGTAAGCAGAGCCCATTCATTGTTTCCACTCAATGTGTACTTCCTTGGCATGGAATTATGGAAGGATCGCATCTTATTTTGATACTAAACTCTGATAACCCTAATTAGTAAATAAAGGCAACCTGTGTGGAATTTAATCTCAATATAACTCTGTGAAGACCTGAGGTCTGACCAGCTTCCTTGTCCCTGCTGAGGAGAAGCCACCTCACCAGTAGGGGGCGAGTCAAAGTCCAGACCGAAATCAAAATGGATTTGATTGGATTTTATTTTGTGGTGTTAGAGAAAAGGAGGTTGAATGTTAAAACTTGCTACACTTTTCAGATTTTTATTTTGAAAACAATTTTAACATTTTCTTTCAGCTTCACACACTTAGCAGCTCGTACACAAGGTTGATCGACAGCACTAATACCTTCCTCCTGGCTCTGATTAGTTGTTTTAGGTCGGGAACGGTGCATTTCTTCAGACGGCAATAGTAGCTCAGGGAGGAGGTTGAGGAGCTTGATCTTTTCAGATCATCTGTCTCATCCCATAGTGTCACGACATGTTGACAGTTTTAATAAATATGCTAAAGATGTTTTTGTAAAAGTTACATACTGCAGCTTTAAGTTCAAGTTTAAGTGGTTGGTATGAATACTTTTGCAAGGTGCTATACCTCATAGCTTGCTCATGGTGTAAAAAGATAACTTCTTTGTCACATTCTGACCTCTTTGAATCTGTTAGAAAACAACCCAGCAGCACTATTTAGCTTGACTAAAGCATTTTCTGTGTGTGTTTGAATCGTGTCTTTTTAGGTTACCTCCTCACCAGACAAGAAGGACAAGCTGGCTCCCCAGAGAAGCCGCTGTCAGAACTGGGTCGCTTATCCTACCTGGCATATTGGAAAAGTGTCATACTGGAGCACCTTTATAAGCACCCAGATAAACACATCAGCGTAAAAGGAATCAGCAGGGCCACTGGGATGTGTCCACATGACATCGCCGCCACTCTCCAGCAGCTTGGCATGATTGACAGACGGGACGGCAGGTCAGTTTCACAGCCACTCTCTCCTTCAGTTGCCGCTTCTGCACGTCGTCTGACTTATCCAGGCCAGGGAGTATTTTTAACAGCATATCCATTAATGCTGCTGAATATTGACAGAAGTAAGTCAGGTTAAGTACCCCCAAGGACATGGAGCACCTGCGGTCCCGAAGAGCTTGTCTTTGTGCTTGTGTTTAACTGCACATCCCCCTCTCCTTCTCTCTCCACTCTGACTCCTAATTCATGGACTCTCCTCCTCTGTGTTTTAAAGGACTGTGTTGGTGAGAAGAGAAAGGCTGATTCAGGGGCACATGGAGAGGCTGAGGGCTAACCCACGTAAGAATGAGGTGGACCCGGACGCCTTGCGCTGGACCCCCTCCACTACTCTGAATGCTGTCCTGTCTGAGGAAGAAAGGGAGGCAGAGATGGATGTAGGTTTCATCGCTCGAGAAAAACTACATGTGCACTTCGATAAGTTAGAATATCATCAAAAAATGTCATTTATTTAGGAACTCTGTTCAGAAAGGGAAATTTAACGCAGATTATTTACATACAGTTAAATTTCAAGCTTTTATTTGCTGTCCATTTTCTCCTTAGCCCAGGTTAATTGCTTTTGACGTCTCTGGTTCAGGAGTAGCTTAACACAAGGAATGTGTCTGTTGTGACCCATGTCCTTTGCATCTTTTTCTAACTAATTTCTTCCTTCCACTCAACTTTCCATGAAAATACTTTTTTTTAACAACTGTGTAATGAATCTATAAAATATGCGCTTCAATTTTTGAACAGAATTACACTAAAGTAAATTAACTTCTCAATGATATTGTGAATTATTGAGAGGTGCCCATAGTTATTTGTCCTCATGTAACTGAAATGCTTTTAGCAGATGTATGTTAGATTGGCTGAGTTTAAATTGAGGCCAATAATGAGAAATTCACTCTGACTTTCACCAGGCATCTAATGTTGTGCAAAATTACCCCTAAATCATCATATAATTGATAGTACTGAATAAACCATGAAAAGCAATCTCTCTACGGTTGCTTAACGGAAATGTTTTCATCCTGACGGGCAGACATCCAATCAGGATGCTGCTCATATTATCTGGAAGAAACCTGCAATGATTCATTTGTCATGATGTTAATTCAAATCTCTTGTTTTCCCATTAGCCTCGTTGCTCAGATGGGTTTTTTTCTTTATCCATGCGTGCTCCTTTCCCAGAGATAATGCATCTTGTCCGTTTAATTACCAGGCCGAGCGGCTGAAGGAGCAGGCCAGCTGCTGGGAGAAGGAGGAGAGGGAGGGGTACATGATGACTCACGGAAGCAGGCAACCTCTCACCAAGGTCCACTGCAAGATTCCCTACAGGACCTATGAGCGCCGGCCAGCCCCTCCATGGACCAGGCGCGTCCAGCGACCGGAGGTCATGAGCGATGCCGACGACGACTCCGATGGCTCACCACCCATCCTGACAAAAGCTCATGAATTGCTTACAGCCAAGAGAAAGGTGACTTTTACTGTTTGATCATGTGAATCTTCTGTCCCACATGTGATTATCTCATTGATAAGTCATTAGCTAGGTATTTCCCTCATTAAAGAGCATCTTGTTTACTTGCATGTGGTATAAGTTTTAATAATTACTCATAAATTGTCCTCAGGCTCCAGTAGCTTCATCCTGTCTTCTGGAGCCTCCCTTGTGAGCCTGCAGCAGTAGATAATGGATTGTGTTTTCACTGCTGGTGTCGAGACTTTGCAGGCTAAACCTTGTTCTATTGTCAGCGGTCATGGTTAATTTACCGCCCTCTTCTGTTGCTTCTAACATCTGTTCTTTCTATAAGGCACTGCCCCCTTGTGCTACAGATAATATTACACCGAACCAGAAAATGTCTGATATTGGCCGGCTGAGTTTATTTAGTGCCTTAGTTACAGTATTGATTTCACATTCTGCCTGTGAAAGGGGTTTTGAAGAAGAGTCGCAGGCAAGTCAGTGGGAAACAACTGAAGAATGTAAAATATAGACTGTGGTCTGCTTACTCTTGACTTTCTCATTTGAGGTTTTCCTCACTGTGCTGCATTGCTTTTCACGCTGGATCTCATTTCACTCCTTAAATGTCATTCTTAGCTCTTTACCCCACATTTCTAATAGAGTGGGGTATCACTAGTTTTTTCTGCAGAATAGGGGGAGGGATGAAAGGAAATTGCTCTCTAGCCCTTAAAACAGCTTTTTCAGAGGTACCCTTGGAAACTAAAGAATAGGAGCTTCACTTGCAATTACACACAAATATAACTATTTTCTCAGTCAACATATTTTAACGCCACGCCAATCCTTGTTGTGTCTACTTTAAAGTGTTTCAGTATATTAACTTTGGTGTCTTCTAAAACATATCCCATTTAGAAAAACTAAAGTACGCTTGCAGTGACACTAATCATGCATACTGAAGTACAGCTGAATATTTTTATGTTTATTAAATTAGCTTGCAAAAAACCCCTTGAGTTTAAGTGCATTTTCTCACATTGAACCCACAACGTAAATGTATTTTATTTGGATTTTATGTTATAGACAACATAAAGTAGTGCAGAATGAAAATGATCCAAAGTTTTGAAAGTATGGCGTGGATTTGTTTTCAGCCCATTTTACTCTGATACCCATAAGTCATGTTATTAGTAAATAGAGCCCACCTGTGTATTTTAATGTATTTTCTGTAAAAATCCAGTTGTAGTAAAAGCCTCAGGTGTTAGTTAGAAAAGATTAGTGAACAAACAGCATTTTGAAGACCAAGGAACACACAAGACAGAGCAGCAATAAGGTTTTGGAGAAGCTTAAAGCAGAGTTAGGTTATAAAACAATATCTCAGGCTTTGAAAATTTCACAGAGCACTGTTCAGTCCTTCTACTACAATTTTTACTCAGCTTTTATATTTGTTTTTTGGTTTATTTATCTTTCAGAGCACAGTGGTGCTTAAGAAGCGAGGACGTAAAAGGAAGCGAATCAACAGCAGCGTCACGACAGAAACAATCTCTGAGACAACAGAGGTTCTGAACGAACCGTTCGACAACTCAGAGGATGACCGTCCAATGCCCCGGCTGGAGCACACCTCCAGGATGGGGGAGATGGAGGAAGACGAAGATGATGATGACGAGGAGGAGGAGACGCAAAAGTATAAGATATCAGCTTTACCAATGAAACGGCGACGAGGTCGTCCAAGGCTTGAAAAAAATGCACGCAAAGACAATCTTGAGCGCTGGAATGAAGGTATTTGCATGTATTTAAAAACCATTCTTTACAAATGTGGATGGACAAATTTGTTGGCGGTCTGTTAAAGGTTAGATTATCAGATTTTTCTTGTATGAGATGAAGCTGTTGCAATGGAAGATCAAGAAATTTCAGTGCTATTTACACTACTTGCCAACAAAATTGTCTCCATCTCTACATTAAACATCTTGTTCTACTTGGAATTCAGAGGCGTGAAGTATTTGTTTTGTTTGTTTTTTAATTTGCAGAAACTGAACTGGTTTCAAAGAGATCCAGCAGACCCCGTCCAGTGAAACGGAAGAAAGGCTGGCCCAAGGGGGTCAAACGCGGCCCTCCCAAATGGAGGCTCAAGAACAGCTTTAAGCTGAACCTCTACACGCCACCTGAAACGCCTATGGAGGCAGAGCAGCACCACATTCGCACTGAGGAAACGAAACACATACCAGACCAGGAGTTGTTCAGCGGAGATGAGGAAACAAAAGCAGGAGGATCCTTGGACAGTCCAGATTTACTGCAAGAAGGGCTCCACTCAGAGCCCCCGAGTCCTGCAGATCACGGCTCCCAGACTTCGAGCTCGCCTGAAGGAACACCAGTTGCTTCGCCAGTGTGTTCACCTGCTCTTTCTGTTGAGGCTCCCTCCCTGCAGCCTGTGGACAGAACTGACTCACCAGAGCCGCCAGGGGATGACAAACAGGATAGCGGGCATGAGCAGGACTCTCCAGCCAAAGATGTGGAGGACAGTTCTGAGAGGGCTGCATCGCCGGAGAACAGCAATGAAAGTTATGAGGAGGAGCAGAGAGCTCGGCTAGAGGATCAGAATGCTGATGATGAAGATGAACGTCACAGCAAGAAGGCGGCGCCTGAGGGCGGTGCAGAGGAATCAGAGCAAAGTTCAAAAGACGCACCAAATGTCACCCAAGCTTTTTTAGATCCAAAAGAAGATGACGGCTCTGAACTAAGTCAGCAGGTTCCTAAAGAATTGTGCAGCGACGAGGTAACGGTTAGTGCTGGAGAAAAGCTGCAGGATGCATCGACAGAAACTGCAATAGAAACGCCGCTTCCTGCAGCAGCAGCAGTGGCTTCGATAGCTCCTCCAGACTCTGATAATCCAGCAGACTCTGAATCTGAGGAGGAAAGCACGCCCAGCCCTGGTCCAAACCACCCACCTCTTCCACCCGTCGGAAGGTCCGCGCTCAGCCCCGTGCTGAGAGAGGATCCCCCCGTCTGCACGGAGTTTGACTCAGAGACGGTACAAGCTGTTCAGTCGCTGACGCAGGAAAGTGAGGGAGAGACGGTGTTCCAGGACTGCGCCGAGAGCCAGGAGCGCTGCAGGAATCTACAGACCTACGCCCACGTGGCCCAGAGCCCTCAGCTCACTCCGCTGGATGACTGCCCTCAGTCGGACCACAGCAGCCCGCTCTCCTCCGCGCAGTCCCATCCCAGCCAGTCAGTGCGCTCCGTCAACAGCCCTGCCGTCTCCATCCTGGAGAGCGGCTACACTCAGATAAGCCCTGACCACAGCGCCATATCGGTGCCCTCGCTCCACAACATGGAGACCAGCCCCATGATGGACGTGCCGTCAGTGTCGGATCACTCCCAGCAGGTGGTGGACAGCGGATTCAGTGACCTGGGTAGCATCGAGAGCACCACAGAGAATTACGAGAACCCCAGCAGCTACGACTCCACCATGGGGGGCAGCATCTGTGGCGCAGGCCCCTCCCAGAACAGCTGCTCATACGGCACCATTCCCCCTAGCGGCCTGCCCCAGAGCAGCTGCGCCGTGAGCCAGCAAATGGCTGCTGTTAACCCCGGTGGTTGCGGGATGATTCAGCAGAATAGCCTGAGCTCACCACCTCACTGCGGTGTGAAGTCACCGCAGGGCTGCGTGGTGGTGGAGAGGCCCCCCAGCAACTCCCAGCATAACCAGCACAGCCAACACAGCCAGCGCAGCCAACACAGTCAACACAGCTCTCACAGCAGGCACGGCCCGCCACACAATCAGCACAGCCAACACAATCAGCACGCCTCACACAATCAGCTCAGTCAACACAACCAGCACAGCCACCACCACAATCACCACCCGCAGCACAATCAGCTCAGCCAGCACAATCAGCACGCTCAGCATGGCCTTCACGGCCAGCAGCAGCAGCCGCCCATGGCCCAGTGCTCCATCCCCCCCAACTTCACCACCACCATGCAGCTGGCAGACATCCCTGAGTCTGGCAACCCCAACTTCGCCCTCTATGAGAGAATCAACCCCCAGGGGGAGTACGGCGGCGGACATTACCCTCAGTCATCGGGCCTCAGCCTCGCCAAGCTGCAGCAGTTCACCAACACGTTCATCGACCACTCGCACTCCAATCCGTTCAACCACGCACCTCCGCACCCCATCACATCGTATGCAAACAATCCTTCGCTGTCATCGCAGCACTCCAGCCTGGTGTCCTTACCCCAGAACCCCCACAGAGTCCCCAACCCACAGGTGCAGGCCACCATGACCCCTCCCCCGAACCTAAGCTCACCCTCATCCATGATGCTGCAGCCCAACATGGGCATCTCACGCTCACAGCGCGTGCCCCACATGCCATCGAAGAGCCACATCTCGGCGCGCTCCAAGTCGGCACCGCTCTCTCACAACCACCAGCAGCAGATGTACGCCCGACCGCCGCAGGCCGTCGCCATGCAGGCGCCGTCCAGGACGCTGGCCGCCATGCCTCGTATGAACATGAGCATGAACATCATGCCGGCGCCGGGCTACAATGTCAACTCAATGAACATGCCCTCCCTCAACGCCATGAACGGCTACAGCATGAGCCAGCCCATGATGAACAGTGGCTACCATGGCAACCACGCCTATATGAACCAGTCACCCCAGTACTCTATGCAGATGGGCATGATGGGAACGCAGCCATACCCCCAGCAGTCCATGCAGGCTCCGCCACATGGCAACATGGTGTACCCTCCAGCTGGTCACCATGGTTACATGAACACGGGCATGTCCAAGCAGTCCCTGAAAGGGAGTCCCTTAATCAGGCGGTAACTCTCCGCAGGACAGAGCTGCTTCTTCTCCTGTGCATTTGGCTGTTTTTAAAGATGCACTGATCAGGCCTTGCTTTCTTCTTCTTCTTCTTCTTTTGTTTTTGATGTCTTTTTTTTTTTTGTTTTGTTTTTTTTTTTTTTTTGTTTGTTTGTTTTTATTGTTATGTTTGTTACTTAAAAAAAAACCAGCAGCAGCACTTGTAAAGAATGCAAAAACTTTCATCCGTGAGGTAACTTTTAAAGCTAACGTTAAAAAGTATTTTTGTTCCTCCAGATGGGAAGCCTTACATCATTAAGATGAAAATCTATTTAATTAGTGTTAGTGTCTCTGATGTGTCTTTAGGCCAGGCGGGTTCGGAGCTCAGTCGTAGAAGTTTCATCAGTGTAGCAGCCTCAAATGAAGCCATTTAATGCGCCTGCTGCGAGTGGAAATAGTGGCTGTTCAGTGTACCTGTCTAACAGTGCTGACAATTAGTTTGTACTATACTCATGCCTTTGTATATTTAAATTATTGTACTTATTTTGTAAAGTGATAAAAAGCATGCTTCAGTCTCTGTTAGTGACAGTGCATTGAGTAGTACTGTACAAGTGTTGTGCTTAATAGCAAGCCATTTAAAAAAATATATGGCCTTTATTAGGTTTCCCTTCACAGGGAGAAAGATGAAACTATATTTTATTAAATCTAATAATGTAAAAAAATGTAAACTTAGTCTTCTGTTTTTCTGTTTGGTTTGAGAGGTTTTATTGCGATGTATGTATAATTCTGAAGCCTTTTGTAACAGATCTCCTCAAGGCAGCTTTCTGTTTAATAAAACAGACTGATTTCTGTCAGAAAATAACAAAGCATATCTCAGTGTTTGTACCCTGAAAAAAAAAAAAAAAAAAAAAAAAAAAAAATTCTAAAACATTTCAAAGTGTCCCGAAGTGTGGCAGAATTTAAAAAGAACTAAATGATTATAATGATGAATAACAATAAAGATGATATAAATTTAGTCCAAAGTTGATATTTTACATAATGCCTTTAAAGCTACGTTTTCATTCCATGTGTAGATTTGTTTTCTATCTTTATAAAACGTTGGATTTATATTTTACCGAATTGTAGAAGAATAGAGCCTGTGAATAGACCAAACTAAGCTAATGGATTGCATGTAAAACGCAACTTGTACTTGTGTTTTTGTTAATATTGCTCTTTTGTAGCCTTTGTACCTGTACAGAGTTGCTGGTAAGAACAGGGGGGAAATATCTGGCTATGTGCACACAAATCGAACAGAATGACATTCTTGTATTTATGACTTTTCTCCTTTTGTCAGTCACTTAAAATGCTGTACATTTTAGCATAAGAATAAATTATGATTGACCATGTACTTGATTGTTTTCCTTTAATCTGAAGCACAGCTCGGATTTCTCTTTAAAAAAAAAAAAAAAAAAGTATCAAGGCGTTATCTGTACCAGAACATTGAAAACAAATGTTGTGGACTGGCTTTTCATTGCCACACAGTGAATATTTAATTTGGTATGAAGAAGACTCATTTGTCCAAAAGTTCTGTTTTTTATATTCAAGGACATAAAAAACTTAGTTGACTTTAAAAAATATCCTTGTGTGATTATTGCGTTTAGTTGACTTGATTTGTCTCTTAAATTTGCCCCAATAAGCCTCCTCTGCCCTTCAGTAGCTGTTGGTCTAGTTCCCTCAGCTGCTTCAGGAAGCCCCAGTTAGGGATGATCCGTCGGCATCTTTTTACGTGCTCGATGGCGTCCACAACCGTCATGTTCTCGTAGATCATCAGGTAGGCGAGAAAGAGGGTGGCGGACCGGCTCCTTCCCATCACACAGTGAACCAGCAGTTTATCTGGAGATAAATAAAGGGTCGATTCGCTAATTTAAATTTTTTTTTTTTTTTTTTTTTTTCTCAGAAGTGGTAGATGAATAAGAAAAAAAAAAAACCCCAGCAACTTTACACAACCAGCAGAATAAACTTTTTTCAAAGCAGGGATAATGTAAACAATGCCTGTAAGCTCCTGCTTGGATTTTTGATGATCTGTTTATTTATTTATTTTTTATTCTTCACATATGCAGTCCTGTGGAAAAGCATTGATAGCACTTCTGGAAATTTTGCCACATTACAACCAAAAACCTTCTACGCAGCTATGAGCTACTTTGTGCTGGTCTGTCACATAAAACCTAATTAAAGTTTGTGGTTTCTGTAACATGATAAAAGTTAGAGGTAGGAAAGCCTCTGTGACACACTGTAGTCAGCGTAATGGAGGGAGTAATCTTCCTGTGAAGCTGGTAAAATTGTCTTACTCTGAGGATTTCCTAGTGTTTCCCGAATGAACTTGGCAGCAGAGAAGAAATACTGGCTGAGGTCAAATGTTGGGATGTCTTCTGCGACCACACCATAGTAGACGATGTCCATGTCTCTGTAGTAACCAGGTCCTGTGTCCACGTTGTTCCACGTCCCTTCTGCTGCATTCAATATGTGAGTAACCCCCAGCCTCTTCAGGGTAAATTTATCCTTAGCCGTCTGCCTTCAGGAAGTCAATAAAAATGTCCTGTTAATCCCTGATAATGCTGTGGAAAAGTATTTCTTCTCTTACAGATTATGTCAGTTTTTGTTTTTCCACATAACAAATTTTGAAATAAATCAAAGATGACCAGTGCAAATACAGAGCAAGTTTCAAAGGTTATCCTAACCTGCTCGGCCTTGTGTGAAAATATATTTGCGCCTCTTGTTAAATGATAATCATGTGGTTCAGGACATTTCTTTGGTACAAGTTCACAGGTCACATCCAGCCCTGATTACTACCTGACCTATAAGTTAGGTTTATTTGTATAGCACATTTCAGCAGCAAGTGCTTTACATCATAAAGCAAATTTACATCGAAATCATCAGAATAAAAAAACACTTAAATAGAACCAGTCTGACAACATGAAGTAGGCCAAAAGATCTTAAAATGCAACAAATCATGATCTAAATCAATCCAAGAACAGAAGAGAAGCAAAGTCTGACATTTATGGGTCAGAAAAGCGTTACAAAGCCATTTCTAAGGCTTTTGGACTCCAGCAAACCAAAATAAGACGCAATGTGTGGAAAACAAAGCACTGGTGAACCTTCCCAGGCATCCAAGAGCACATCAGCAGCTAATCAAGGAGGAGAGCCCAGAATAATGTCTAAAGCACAAAAATTGCATCCATGTGTGAGATCCAAGTAAAAAAAAAAAAAAAAAACCCTGCTGTGGTTGCATCTGTTTTAGAACTAAACCAGCATTTCAGAAAAAGATCACAATCAAACATGGTGGTGGAAGTGTGATGGTCTGGAGCTACTCTGCTGCTTCAGGACCTGAACAACTTGCTGTAACTGACGGATCCATGAATTCTTTCAACGCAAATGTCTGATCATCAGTTTTTGATATCCTTTCCTTTCATAAAGTCAAAGTGAAGCTTAGTCAAAGTCTGGACTTAAATCTGATTGAGAGGTGTGGCGTGACCTTAAATGGCTGATCATGCTGGAAAACCCTTCGATGTTACTGAATTAATGTGCCTGAGTTCCTCCACAGCGACGCAAAATACTCACTGCTAGTTATCAGAAACGCTTGATGGCAGGTGCTGCCCCCAAGGGTGACCCATCCAGACGTCAGGTTTAAGAGGCAATTACTTTTTCTCACAAGGGCCAGGAAGGTTTAAAAAGTGTTTTTTTTTTTTTTTTATTTTATTTTTTTTTTTATTCAAGACATAAATAATCATTTTAAAACTGCGTTTTCTATTTGCTCAGGTTGTCTCTGATATTTGCATTTGTTTGATGATCTGAAACATTTGAGAATGAGAGAAAAAAAAACAAGAGCAGAAGAAATCTGGAACGAGGCAAACACTTTTTCACAACACTTGTCTATTTTTAAACTCTTTCGTCCTTTTTTTTTAAAAACTCACTCATCTCCAATGTAGACGTTAGGCCAGACCTCGTTGACATGAGTGTAAGCCACGCTCCCACGGTTGAGGATTTTCTCCAGCTCGTAGCCCCCAGGTGTGTCATAATCGTCCGCTGTGCTGGACTCCTCTGCTGCTTTTGTAGCGTTTATCTTTGATCCGGTCTTTGACTCATGGGAAGCCATTTTTCTCACCGTGGCTTCCTTCCGCACATGGTCCCTTTGCCTGAAGTCATGAAAAAGCACACTTTTTGGTTTTTATCTTCAGTGTGCATCTCCAGCTCAACTCACCGAGACACGGAGGACCTTTGTTTTCATCCCTCTGCCAGTTTGTTGTGAAGCAACGCTTGAAGGCAGAACACAGGAAGGGTTAGTTCTGGGTGCAGATTGTGTAACCTTCTCTGTGACAGGGCATCAAATGCAGAGGATATTTTTAGGGCTGTGATGTGGCATGGCCCCTCTGACCTTAGCTGCCATGTGTTCCTGCCTGTGGGGAAAAGCTTCCACCCAGCCAGTCCCTGCCATCCACATCTAAACACACGACTTTAATCTCCGCTGCTGGCAGAAGCTGTGCTTATCCAAACTCTGAGCTTGCCAGAGGATACCCACATGCAATGGAGTGAACAGGGCACTCTGAGGCTTTGCTCCTCGAAATCGCGTCAGTCTCTCTTAGCCTTTCTGCGTGTCTTCAGATGCAGGGAGAAAGCGTGTAAGTGCAGCCTTACAACACCCGTTAAGGATGTTCTGCATCTCCCGCAGCCTCTCGGGGGGGCCGTAGGCTAGAGCTGAAACGTGTCAGACGGTTCGACAGATGAGGTTTTCAACTGGGATGGCACATGCCTTTGATTCCCCCATTATATGATATGCACGGTCCATTCAGAGATCTAAACGCGAGCCCCCAAAAGTGGGAGCGTAGTGATGGCTGCGTTGCAGGATGGCGGGATGAAGCTGCTAACATGTCAGACTGAGTTTTCACACCAGCAGGCCCCCTTTATTCCCCCCCCTCATATCTTCATACCCCACCATCATTCATTCTGACAGTGAAATCATTAAACCTGTGATATCCAATTCCTTTTATTTTGACAGCATCTTTCTCCCTGCGTGCTCTGGAGAGCATTTCTTATTAAGATGGCTTCGGCTTTTCATCTCTCTTTCAAAGTCTGACCTGAATCTGTATACTCCCTCAGAACCACCATGGCATATTTGTCATTTTGCATCAAGCCTTTTTAGACATTTTACAGTTTTAACCATACTTCACTGGACTGAAGTGCATACTTAGGTGGGGCATTGTTTATTTATAGGCATAAGCTGTTTCTGTGTTGTTTCAGTGCAGCAGGGGTCTTGGCAGCTGATACTGATGGCGGTGCGTTTCAGGCACGATATTCTGCAGGTTTGAGATCTATCGTGGGAAATTCTCCCTGAAGATTGAATCGTGTTTGTTTTCCCCCTTTTGTTGTCGAACATTGCAGGCGTTGAGATCATGAGGGTTGCATGTCAAGACGTTTTATGTAGTTACAATGACTTGCAAAGTATTCATACCTCTAACTTTTTTTGCAAAAGTTGTGCAAAGTTGTGAAGAAGAAAGTAAAATATTATTTTAAAAGTTTGTTGTTTTTGTTTTTTTTACAACTATCTCAAAAATGTAGAGTGCAACTATAATCACCCTCCTGAGTCAATGCTTTATTGAACCACTTGTAATTACAGCTGCAAGTCTTTTGGGGTTTGTCTCTACCAGCTTTCTACATCTAGAGACTAAAACTTTTGCCCATTTTCAATTGAATCTTTGACTGGACCATTCTAACCCATTATTTATGCTTTGATGCAAACCGTTCCATTATAGCTCTGGATGCATGTTTAGGGTCACTGTCCTGCTGGAAGGTGAACCAGTTCCAAGTGTTGGGCAGCCACCTGCAGGTTTTGATCCAGGACTGACTTGTATTTAGCAACATCCATTTTCCCCATCAGCTCTGACCAACTTCCCTGTCCAACTGAAGAAAAGCATCTCCTCAGCAAGATGCTGTCACCACCATGTTTCACTGTGGGGATGGTGTGTTCAAGACGATGTACAGAGTTCGTTTTCGGCCACACAGTAGTATTTCGCATGGAGGCTACAAAGTTATGTTTTAGCTTCTTTGTGATACATTGACTTGTGGCAAACTACAAATGGGACATATAATGGCATTCTTTCAACAGTGGCTTTCTTCTTGCCTTTCTACAATAAAAGCTAGATTTGTGGAGTGCATGACCAATAGTATTCTCCCACCTGAGCTGTGGATCTCCTGTCATTTAGATTTAATGTGGCCCTCTTGGTTGCTTCTTTGGCTAATGCTCTCCTTGTTCAGACAGTCAGTTTAGGCGGTGAGCCATGCCTTGGTAGGTTTGCAATTGTACCTTACTCTTTTCAGATGATGGATTGAACCGTTATCTGTGAGATGTTTTAAAACCTTGTGTCATTTTCCCTTCACTTCACCATTATGCACAACTCTGTGTTGGTCGACCTCATAAAATCCCAATAAAATGAATTACAAATTGTGAAAAATTTCAGATGGTCTGAATATTTTTATTTAGCACTGCACACCAATAATTTCTCCTGTTCTTTATTAACTTTAGATATTTCGTTGAAATAATAATCGACAAAATTGTTAATTTACTTTTTTTCGCGGAAGATATTTTAAACAAACATTTGTTGTGCTTTTCAGCTTGCTGTCTAACAACCATGTCTGTAATGCTGTAAGAATTTTAAGAGTCAATTACACACATTTGTAATCATCATTTTCAACAGGTAAGGAATAAGAATGTGTTGGACTGCAAAATTGAAATAAAAACCCTGAAAAATCCACACTGAACAATTTTGATAGCTTTTTAAAAAATATAAAGTATTCATGAGGATGAAGCTCCCTTTAGCATTACATTATCCACACCTTCTCTCCACCTCTCCACCCAAATGTTACATTTTTCTTCTTTGCAAAGCTAAAGCTGAGTCCAGATGACAGAGCTGGTTCAGAAACCCGATATTTGGGAGGATGTTTCTGCTCCTGCAAACCACCTCCACAGCTTCCACCAGGGTAAGACCCTCTTTGATCATGAGGAAGGCCAGCACAAGGGTTCCTGAGCGGCTGATTCCCCGAGCACAGTGGACGAGCACCTTACCTGCACAGAGAAAGGACAGAACACCTGCAAATGTTGCTAGATTTAATGGAATTATTTTTATTTATTTATTTTTACATATCTTTATCACAACAAAATATAGTGTGTGTTCAAAAATAACCCTTTTCACATTTCCTCACACTATAGCCCAAAACTTCAGTGTATTTTATTGGGATTTTATGTGATAAACCAACATATAATGTTAGCGGAGGGAAAAGGATACATGTTTTTCAATATTCTTTACAAATACAAATCTTAGAACTCTAGCATTCATTTCTATTCAGTCCTCTTTACTTTAATACCCACAAATAAAGTCCAACCGCCCTCAGGAATCACCTAGTTAGTGAACAGAGCCCATGTGTATAAGGTTTGTGGGATAACATTAGGGAGCAAACAGCATCATGAAGACCAAGGAACATAAGAGACACATCAGGGAGAAAGTTGTGGAGAAGAATGAAGCAAACAATATTTTAAGATTAGAACACCCCACAAAGTACTGTTCAGTCATCCTCCGATAACAGAGAGAACATGGCACAAATGCAAACATGTCAAGACATGCCTGTCCAGCTGAACTGAGACGCTAGCCAATGTGGGTGTTAGCCAGAAAGCACCCAAGAGCTGGAGGAACTGCAGAGATCCACAGCTCAGGTGGGCGAATCTGTTTACGTGACCACTATTTTTGTGGACGTCACAAAGCTGGCCTTATGGAAGAGTGTCAAGAAGAATGACATTGTTGAAGGAAAGCCATGAGATTAAAGTTTGAAGTTTGTCATAAGCCATGCAGGGAACAGTGGTGACATGTGGTAGATTGGTCGGATGCAAAACCATATTTAGGGGTAGTGTTCTTCGGCAGGGTCGGTGAAGCTGGAAGATGGATGGAGAAACTTCTGGAGGCTGCTAAAGATCTGAGACTTGGGTGGATTCCCTTTCCAGCAGGACATCAACCCTAAATATACAGCCAGAACTTCAATAGAATAGTTTAGAGGTGTCCAGTGGCAAGACCTAAAATGTGCTGTTTTAAACATTCCCTTATCCAGTCTCACTGAACTTGAGCTAGTTTGCTATTTTTCAAAGAAAAATGGGCAAAAAGTTCAGTTTGTACATGTGCAGGGGGGCTAATACAAACACATGCCACAGTTTTCAGGGTTTTTTGCTTTATTTTCTTTTAATTTAACAGTTACGCTCTACTTTCCATACTTCTCAGAAAATTCTTTTAAAATACATTGGCGTTTGTGGTTGTAACATAAAATGTGAAATTAATACTTTTCCAAGGCACAGTGAGCTTTTTAACGATTCAATAATACAAGGTTATACACTTAAAATAATATTGTACTGTTTAATCTTCTCCTTAATCCAGAACCATAAACCTGGCATTCAATACAGCCATCAATAATTTATATTTACACCCCAGGCTGCAAAAATGGTCCATCTTTAACCAACAAACTGTTATTGCAAATGCAGAATAAAACATGAACCTTTAACTGAAGTTGTTTTCCTCATCGATTTTTGTATAAGATGTAGTTAAATGTAAACTCAAAATGATTTATCCACATAAAACATTCAGCTTAAGACTCCAAAATGCAGGAGGCATCTGAATGTTTAGTCTTATTAAGTAATATTTATACTCTCCCTTTTGCGAAGCAAGAAAGCAACAGATTTGAGCATTATTTAGTCATAATTTTGCAGATTTTGTTGACATTTAATCCATCTTGGTGATGCATCACATTTGTGCCTCATGAGTTACCTCCACGCCTCCGTCCTGATGTAGTTTGACTGAATCGTACCTTTCTGACTCACAGCTCCGTGAATGAAATCAGCAGTCTCAGAGAAGAACGGGCTCAAGTCAAAATCTCTGCAGTCTGCTGCCTCGATTCCATGATATTGTATGTTGGTGCCTCTGTAGAAACGTGGCCCGGTGTCAATGTGCTGAGGGCCATCTGCAGCATTCACCACGTGTGTTATTCCCAGATTCTGTAGCAGTGTCTTATCCCGAGCTGTCACCCTGTAAATAGCACCAGAGATGATAGAAGGCCTGTGATTTTTAGCTGTTTTTTCTCGCCTGCAGCCATCTCTGGCAGCATATGTTTGCAAAAATGCATCACTGGTGACTCAAATGTACAGATTTTTCTATATTTGTCCCATCAGTTGGTCAAGCATGCGACGTGTTTGCAGAAACGGTTTCACAATCAGATCAGCACATTCCCCAAAGTGAGAATGTCACTTACGCGTTCCCAATGAAGAGGTCGGGCCAGACCTCGTTGACAGCTCCGGTGGGACGCCTGTTCTTCAGCAGAAGGCTTAGCAGACCGCAGGTGGGTGGTGTCTGATCCACTGACTCCTCCTCTGAGCTCATACCCGCTAATACTCACCTCAGTGTTGGTATATGATTACCACGATTTATATTCCTCTTGATATGCACCTAACAGCTAGATAGCTTTACCAAATGTGGTTCAGAAATGGAAAAAAACGTACCATAACTGTCGTCTTTGAAAACCTAGCAGTAAACTTTAACCAAACAGCTGCGATCTGCTCTGTTTTGAATCTCATCTGGAGATCAGGATGGTTAACCCGCTGGAAATGGACACCTGAACATGCCAGAGGCTAAACTGAGGCAGTGTGGACTATTTATTCCTGTGTGTCAGAAGGCAGTCTGCATCTTCACAATGACTGTTTTACATTGACGCAGCGACTCAAAGGAGCATCAAAACACAACTAAACCACTTTCTAAAAAGGCTAAAATCACAATTACAAAACAATATTATCAATAAACTTTACACACGGAATCTTTGAGCTCAAGGTAGCAGGTTGGACTGGGGAGTTCTCATGATGGCTAATAAAACTGTTGTTTGATCATTTTTTCTGCACCAAGGGATTTCTATTGTAAGATTCTCAACTGGATTTAAAAGTCCAAATGCAAAGACACGAAATGTGATTTTTGCATAAAAAAACAAGAACTGCTAAAGTCAAGTTTTTAATCTGCTTCATGCAAATATTTAGACTTTGACCCTCTTTCAGATCAGTGGGATGTGCATTTGATGTCATTGGACCACAAATGCAGTTGTGATAACTCATGTGTTATTTTGGAGATTTGAGACAGTATTGTGTTGGTTTTTGTTCTGTTTTCATAAGTCTATTAGTTTCCATGGTTTCTGTTGTGTTTATTGTGTTCAGCCAGTCATTCTGTTAGGTGCTCCTCAGTGCCTCACTTTCCTGCTCCTCTTTCAGCTGCAGTTAGTCTCACCTGATTCCCATCCCAGCAATCACTGCTCAGAGAGTATATATCCCTTGGTATTTTTTCCTCTTGTTTGCACTCCTGTTACCAATTCACTTTATGCACCTTTGGTCCTGTGCCTGGACATGTGCCTGTTTTTATTGAATCTTTCGCCTTTCAGCAGCAACTCTTCCTGCATTTCTGTCCCCATACAGCCATTTGCTAACAATTTAAAGTTGATTTTAAACTGCAGTAACCTACTTTAAACTGCAAGGAAACAAAACTGTTTTTTTCTGTATCACAAATCCAGCCAGGATGTTTGCAATTGACTGAAGTGAAAATGGTCACTTGAAACATTCAGCAAAGAGAATTAAAGAAAACTTGAATTAACTTTCTGTTAAGTTTAAACTAGATGTTTTATTACTGGAGAGTTGAATATTAAAATACCAAACCAACATCTTTAAATTCTAGAAATGAGATTTCAGACGACTTTAATTCTCTAGGTTGTTTTATGGAGCTCAGTATCTCAAAGATCACCGAGTTGGTAGTAGGTTTTGCTTCTGATCTCATTTGAACTCAACAGAACCAACATGATAGGGAAAATCGCTTCAGCCTTCATAGCAAGATCTTAAACGCAGATAAAGAATCAGAATGTTAAGTGTTTTATAAAAGCAAAAAACACAATAGCTCGGCTGTTAAAGGGTATTCTATTGCACAATTTCATTTTAAAATGTACAAACTAGATTTGAATTTTGAAATTGTATTTCATCCCAGTTTTTTTTTTTTTTGTTTTTTTTTTTGTTTTTTTGTTTTTTTTTTTTTTTTGTTTGTTTTTTTCAAACGAAAATTTTGGCCCTAATTTAGCTGATTAAGTTTCTACCCTATGGAAATTAATAAACAAAGTCGAACTTTCTCCTCAGAACTACTTCCATGACAAAAATTAACACAAAGGCCACCCAGGAATATAGAGTTAATATTGAAGTCTCCAACTTATATGATTTATGCTATGATTTATCCACTGACGAGGAAAAATTATGGTTAAACTTTATCTGAGAAGCAACAGCTTGGAGACATAACAGACGGACAATGTGGCAAGGACAGTCTGCCTGTAGTTCTCCACAGTGGCGAATGACAGCTTGAGGCAGTAATTGTAATTCAGAAAGCCATCAGAGTACTAACCTAGTAGTGAACTGTGCAGTGTAAAACATAGCTTCAGTGAATGGAAGCAGCTGAAAGTCGCACCTTTCTGCACGTAATCAGTCCACATTTTTCTTGTAATGGTTTAACCATTACAGTAATGTACTGTCGCTATTAAAACAATATTCCCTGGACACCGCCTGTCACACCAGTCAAACTCTCTTAGTCTGTCCACCAGTGATGGGGTGTCGGGGGAGCTCAAAACCAAGACCGTTCTCCTGTTTTTTTCCAGTCTTAGGCTCAGTCTGGATTGTTGTACCTCGGTCTTGGTCTTGTTCGACAAATTGGGTCAAGACCGGTTTGAAACTCAGTATTTTTTTGTCAAAATTAGGAAAACTTAACTCCCTTTTATCTTCACTTGCAGACGCACAATAATGTGCATTAAAAGCAGTGATCAGAGTGCAGCTACGTCCCACCATCTCAGAAAAATACAATATTATTATTGCTAATGACCACGCAATCATATTGCACGTGATTGTTTACATTTGGTCCTTTGATTTAAAAGAGCGCCTCTGCGTGTTCACATGAGGTGCGGTATAGCTTTTGCTGAATAAAGACCTGCATTTGATTGCAGAAAATTATTAAATTTGCTTTTTAAAAACATGATGAATTTTAAGACGGTAAAGGAGGAAAGCGAAAACCCCAGGCCACCGCCAGGATTAAGGAAATGCAAAGTAAGCGGGACAACATTTAGTTTTACTAGAAATCTACAACAGACACAAGGAAAAGCAAGCAGTACTGCCCAAAATATCCACAACACCCAGTTTCAACTCTAAGCAGCTGAATAATAATGATAAAAATGTAAATAGACGCTAAACCTGCATCACCGCTCTATGTGCAAAACTCAACCAGCAGCCGATGAAGAGAAAAAATAAGGCTAATCAAGCCAAAATCATAAATCCAGTTTACCTTTGATGTTTTATGATCATGATCCATGTTAGAGAAAATATTCCCACTTGGCTCTTGTAATATTTTTGTCCCTTCCTCATCCCTGTTGGCTATGTGATTTCTATAAATCCCACAGATTCAATTGGCTCTGATTGTTTTGGAATTCCCCCCTGTGAGGCAATTTGCATGCCCAATGGACTAATAATATTAAAATGCCTAATAATTTATTGATATGTCCAGCATATGTGTTTTTTAACATCTGACATTCTGATGAATTGCTTTTATTCAGATGATCATAAGAGAAAAGATTTTTAAAAATATGCTAAATATTTATCAGCCTAATATCTCACTGTTATTTTAAAAAAAATATCATACAACTGTTGTTCAATGTAAGCTGATTATTTCAGTTTAGAGAATATGTATCGATGTATGGCTGAATTTAATAACCTAAGTATTAGTATTATGACCATTATTAATTTAATACCAAGAAGTGGTTTTGGTTGAGTAATTAACCATTTTTCCATTAATATTTGCATTTTGAGGTGTACAAAAAGCATTGTCCTGAAATATTTGTCAATGTGCTAAACATTCGGCCCTGGTCTTGTTCTTGGAAGGTCTGGCCTTGGTCTGGGAAGAACCAGTCTTGACTCTATCCATGGTGTCCACGGTTGATTTAATCACAACTACATTTAATTTGGCCCTAAAAGGTCATTTACAGCTTTTCTTACTTATGAGGCAGCTGAGTGAAGTTAAAATACTGTTTATTATTATTATTATTATTATTATTATTATTATTATTATTATTATTATTGTTACATACCTGCAATCAAGCACTCACTTGCTTCAGAAAGGTATTTCAGCTTGCCAAGCTGTATTTTTGTTTGAATATTTTAGATATGCCCAATGAATAAATCCACATATTGTTGGGTTGCAGATGACTTGGTGCCAATGTCACTAAATACGAATGGGGGACAGGAAGTAAATACAGTTGTACACGACCTTGTTTCTTTCTGTTGATTCAGCATCAAAATGCCTAATTTCTGTGCAGTGTATGGTTGTTGCAACCACTCTAATCAGGAGAAAGATAAATGTTTTTCTCATGTTCCGAAAGTAGTGTGTCACAAAGGAGTTCATTTTTTAAAAAAAACCTACAGAAAAAAGACGACAAAAGTCAATCAACAATCTATGGCTAAAAACAGGAGGTGCTGAAATGGACAATGCAAGAGTTTGCAGCTACCATTTTCAAGGAGGGGTAACTTTTATGGACAGAATTTCTAGGCACAGCCAAAGTGTTGAGGGGATCTGTTTTGGTGGCCTTAGGATTGTGTCTCTGCTCTTTGCGGATAATGTGGTCCTATTGGCTTCATCAGCTCGTGATCTAAAACTCTCACTTGAGCAGTTCGCAGCTGAGTGTGAAGTAGCTGGGATGAGGATCAGTGCCTCCAAATCCGAGGCCATGGACTTGAGCCGGAAAAGAATAGAGTGCCTTCTCAGGGTCAGGGGGGAGGGCCTGCCTCAAGTGGAGGAGTTTAAGTATCTCAGGGTCTTGTTCATGAATAAGGGGAAAATGGAGCAGGAGAACAATAGACAGATTGGTGCTGCATCGGCTGTGATGCGGGTGCTGTACCGGTGTATCGTGGTGAAGAGAGAGGTGAGTCAAAAAGCGAAGCTCTCAATTTACTGGTCGACCTACATTCCTACCCTCATCTATGGTCATGAGCTTTGGGTCATGACCGAAAGAATGAGATGATGAATACAAGCAGCCGAAATGATTTTCCTCCACAGGGTTTCTGGGCTCTCCCTTAGAAATAGGGTGAGAAGCCCGGTCATCTGGGAGGCTCTCAGAGTAGAGCTGCTGCTTCTCCATGTCAAGAGGAGCCAGTTGAAGTGGCTTGGGCATCTGATTAGGATGCCTCCTGGACGCCTCCCTGGTGAGGTGTTCCGGGTACGTCCCATTTGGAGGAGACCCAGAGGAATACCCAGGACACGCTGAAGGAACTATGTTTCTTGGCTGGCCTGGGAATGCCTTGGGATTCCTCCGGAGGAACTGGCCCAAGTGGCTGGGGAGAGGGAAGTCTGGGTCTCCCTGCTTAGGCTGCTGCCCCCGCGACCCGACCTTGGATAAACGGAAGAAAATGGATGGATGAATGGATGGACTACAGAACTTTGCTATAGTTTCCTCCAGCTTTGCCCAACCCAGGTATAGGTTACAGTCTTTTGAGTTGTATCACACATGGCCATCCTCTACCTCCCTGATGAAGTGAATGAGTTGGGTTGATGATGCACCCAAGATGCTGAGTGACCTGAGATCCCACCTCAACTGGTGCTCGCACACCTGCCTCCAAAAGTTCTCACTGTTTTAGAAATGTGTATAGAAATTTACTGTGGAAAAGCAATTTGAAACCTTGTTGTGAATTTTTGATGTTAGTACTCTTAAGGATACTAGGGTTTCTGGTGACAAAATATGATGAAATATGCCCTTTATTGGCCATGTTGTTCTCTGAATTTGAGTTGATAGAGAGCCTGCAAGTATGAAATAAACCACCACAGGCTTTAAATATTTCTGCATTCCTTGCTTTACATGGCTACACACTTAGGTTGTTAATTGCTTTGTCCTCTTGAAATTTTACTCTAAAATATATTAGGAATTTGCAGTTATTATTGGATTATTAGTATTATAATTTTTACATTAGATAATGTATTGCCCTAGTGTTAAGAAACATTTTTCATGGGGACAACCATCCATATATAAATTTGTTTTGATTTTCAGTCATTTTAGTTTTAAAAGTTTTAGTCAAATAAAAAGTTAGCCCTTGCAAAGTTTTATGGATTGTGTTTCTGCTTGCTTGTTTTTGTTCCTTTGCATGGTTTTCAAACCCTGAGACCGTCTTGCATCAACTGCATCTCACTTTGTAATTACTACATGTTCTTGACTGAGGCCATAATTTTTTTTAGATTTTATTAGTAACACAAAGAGAATTTATCTTACAAAGTCAACACAACAAAATGATTTACATATCTTTGTTGTTAAAACGGCTTCATACCAGCAGGAGGCAACAATATAATTAAACTTAACTAACTACACTCATTGATGGTTCAACTGCTTAATGGCAGTGCAGCTTTTTGTCTAGACTTCGGAGCTGCTCCAGAAATCCCTCATTGGGTGAAACATTCCTGTTGGCACTGATAGCTTTAATGGCGTCCACCAGAGTCATGTTTTCGTGGATCATCAGGTAAGCCAGAACCAAGGTGGAGGAGCGGCTGAGTCCCATTGCGCAGTGGACAAAAACCTTACCTGCAGATTATCAGAAACAAAACACACACACACACACACACACACACACACACACACACACACACACACACACACACACACACACTGGATCATCTGCTTGTTCTGGCATTCCCTACAAGCCTTATTTCTGTATTTACAACCATGCAATCAAGGGATTATTGTGTCAGACATCATTCTAAATGTCCAATTTGTTACTCCTCTGTGGATTAAAAACCATGAACATCACAGAAAAGAGAGCACTTCTAACTCCAGAGTGAAAGTTTTCAACAATGTTGCAACAAATGTTTCTACACACGTTAATCCCGGGTTTCTTATCAGACCCGAGGATTAGGGAGCAGAGGAGCGAGTAATTGAACTGTCTTGGCTTCTGTGTATTTCTGCCATGGATTACCGCAGGCCCCGCCACACACTGGAGCCCCCGATCAGCCGGCATGTGAAGAAGGAGGCCTCATCTTATTACTGTCATGTCAGATACTGACTTCACTTTGCATAACAGGCCATGCAGATGCAGACCACAAACATAATTGTGTAATTTCCATGTCCAATAAAAGTCTAGCTTACAAATTACCAGGGCAATCCATTTAAAACTAATTTCCCTGACAAAGGTCTGAGCCCATGAGAAGATTACTGTGGGGGAAGATATTAGCTTGATATTATGTTTAGTGTTTGATTTGCATTTTAATGAGTAACACAACAGGGGGTTGTTGTAATGGGAATTGACTGACAAATGTTTCTACAATCTGCCTTGTCTTCCCAAAGTTAATGTGTGGATAATGATGAGAAACATCTTAAGCGCCACAAGAGTCTCCTCACCTGTGGGGAGACTTAAAGCATTCTTGATAAAATTGGCCGCTGGGTAAAAGAAGGGACTCAAGTCAAAGGACGGCATGTCAAAAGCTTCCACTCCATGATAAGTGATAGTGGTGTCCCTGTAAAAGCTGGGTCCTGTGCTCACGTTGAATTTTCCATCAGCGGCATTTAGCACATGGGTGATGTGGTGAGCCTGGAGTGTCCTCTTGTCTTTCGCTGCGTACCTAAGGCAAAAAAAGAGGATATGTATAATAACCGTTTCTCATTTTATTTGACCAAATGACAAATAAACTCTCTCTAGTTACTTTAAATATGAAAGACAGGGGTGTAACAAGATCTCACAATATATTCTTTTTAAAGTGAAATCTCTAGTGTAGAGCCATCTATTTACACTCACTATGTGACATTGTGCTTTGAAGGGCAAATTTCATCAAATTTTACAGCCAGAAAACCTAAAAATCAGTTTTCCTGTCCATAGTTTTTCAAAGCAGATAATTAATTCTTCTGATTCAAAAGAGCCTTTTGAGTCACACCCTCAAAACCTGATATGCACTTTCACATGTGGATGATGATGATGCTGCGTAAGTTACTTACTTGAAATCTGTCGCTGTCTGTGGCCGTAAACAGAAAACAGATTGTTTTTCATATTAATGAAACCTTTTTTACAGTAATAGAATGAACCCCTGACTGAACCCCTGACTGAACTTAACGAGGAGTTGTGAACGATGACGTAAATTTTCTGTACTGTTTTTGAATTCTAGTCTGCCGGGTTGTAGTTTGGCAGCGGAGCAAGCAAATTAAGTTATTCAGTCCCTGTTGGCAACGCTTCCAGATATTGAACACCTAAAGTTGGAGCAAGAGGAATGTTTAAGACATTTTATTGCTGGCAAAGTTGGTGCATCTTGTTTTTTTTTCTGTGTCTGAGCCAAATAAATGACAGAGCATTTGCAATCTGATTGTACACCAGTATTTTAACTAATACTCACATGTGTACCATTAGCCTCAAGTGGTGTTTTTAGTGCCAAATATGTTGTTGAGAGTTAGTTATAGAGATTGAGTGATGTGACAGAGGGTGTCGTCACACGACTATATGCAAAAACGTGAGAGGTACTGAATGGTTCACTGATTCAGTTCACTGGAACAAATTGTGACACCCAAGCACATCAATGCAGATTTTACATCTACCTGAATGCTGACAGATATTTGGTGTTGAATTACACTTTTCTCAAGCAGTCATCCTGGTGACATACAGGCAGCCTGAGTTGACAATAAAACTTCTCATTGGGCTGGTTGACAACATTTTGTTACAAAAACAGTAAAGAGGCTTTCATAGGTTTGAAAACATTTGTGTGGCAACATTCTGGGTAATCTGAGGTGACTCATGACGTAGTGGGAGAGCAAGTGCCCCATATGCAAAGTCCTTGTTGCAGTTGTCTGGGGTTCGACTTCCAACCTTAGGACCTTTGCTGCTTGTCTGACCTCTTCTCTCTCTACCCCTTTCCTGTCTGAAAAACAAGTAAAGGCCACTATTGCTACTAAATATGAAAAAAAAAATTAAAAAAAGTTTTGACTGACTTTTTTGCGAATGATTGGACTGGATGCATATCATTGGATGCGATTTAGTTTCATTGTTTACATTTTCATTGACCTTTTAGGATTGGTAGTTTGTATTATGTGTTTTATTTTAATACTGTTTAAACCTACTGTCCTCTTGGATATGATGCTCTTGGTGATTTAGCTTTCAAATCTCCAGGTCCTTCCTGGTTAAATAACATATAATACAAATACTTTCAGAACACCTAAGAATTGGACAGGCATTAAAACTACAATATATGGACAAATCAAACTTGCATTAATATGTTCTACACTGATAACAGATTCTTTAAAAGACTGTGATTTGTGAATAGAACGGGGAGTACTGTTTTTCCCAAATCACCTTGTCTAATTCTTGTGAACCAAATATTGCAACTCGTCTAATAAGCTGGATGCATTGTTACACCTCTAATATCTAATTCAAAACACTAACAGGTGGTTAATTCTCACATGTCTCCTATATAGATCCTGGGGTAAACTTCATCCATACGGTTGTTGCCCCCTTTCTTTGTCCACATCAGTCTGTGTAGTTCAGAAGCTGCGGGGGTCTCATACCTGCCTGCTTGCATCTCAGGGCTCGCCATGCTGCTGAGGCCTCTGGGCATATCTTGATGCTCCACTTGTGCTACCTTCACTCTATCGCCAGGAACAGAACTGGTAATCATCTTTGTTCAACAATGACTGCTGAGAAGCATGCAAGAACTACAGCTACGGAACAGGCCTGCAGGGCGTACAGTTCCTGGGGGCCAAGATGTCAGGTGGCCATGGTCAAGAGCTTTCTCTGAATTAAATAACATTTTTTCATCTGTCAAACAAAACTCTACAAATTGACTATCCTGCTTAAATATGTTAAACTACAACTTAACCTATAGGAAGTACAAAGACATTTAAAACAATCATAAATGCAGTGAAGGACTCAATAGTGCCTTGAAAGATACCACTTGAACTTTTTCAGATTTGTCACAGTAAAACCAACTTATTTTTTGAGATTTTTGTAATAAATCAAAACAAAGTAGGAAATAATTGTAAAGTGGAAAGAAAATTTTTTTTTTTACATTTTTGGACAAATGAAATTCTGAAAAGTGGAGTAGGCATTTGTATTAAAGCTGCAGTATGTCACTGCTATAAAAGATATGTTTTTTTACATATTTGTTAAAAGTGTCACTATGTTTTGGCAGTATAGTATGAGATGGATAATTTGTGAAAAAAATCAAGCTCCTCCGGCTTCTCCCAATGTTCTGTGTCATCTGTAGAAATACACAGCTTGGTCAGAAGCAACAAATTAAAGCCAGGAAGAGGGTCTTAGGGCTGCTTGTGTACACCCTACTCACACCCTCCCCTTTGCTCTCTGCTGCAGCTTCGTTACGATAGTTGAGCCTGCCACGAATGCTCAGGCTCAGACTAGTTAGCATGTCCACCAATAATGACGGATAAACAGTTTTCCTGAAACAATAAGTTGTTTCTCCACCATTAGCACATTGAGCAGCGTGTCCACAAGCGCGATTGACAGCGCTAAGACCTTCCTCCTGGCTGTGACTGGTTGCTTCTGACCTGGAGCAGTGCATTTCTGCAGATTGCAACAGTAGCACTGGGAGTACCTTGATTTTTTTTTTTTATTTTTTTAAATTTTTTTTATTTTTTTTACAGATTATCTGTCTCATACCAAACTGTCTTGACATAGTGACAGTTTTAATTGATATGTAAAAAACATGTTTTTAAATAAGTTACATAGTGTAGCTTTAAGCTCTCTATACTCTGATACCCATACCAGTTGCTTTTACAGGTCACCTATATAGTAACAAGAGTCCACCTGTGTAATTTAATCTCTGTATAAATCCAGATGTTCTATGAAGGCCACAGAGGATTGTAGATTGTATGAGAACATTAGTCATCAAAAAGAAGCATGAACACCAATAAAAACATCAGACAACTCAGGGATAAAGTTGTGTAGAAGTTTAAAGCAGTGTTATGGTAGAGAAAAACAATACCGCAAGCTTTCATTATCTCACAGAACTCAGTTCGTTCATCATCTGATCATGGAAACAGTATGGCTAAACTTCAAACCTACCAAAACATGCATGTCCCGTGCGAATGTCGCTTAAGGCTACTGAAAACTTTATTCAAATGATCATTGATCCATAAAACTACAATAGTGTCCTCAGTAATGTACTACAATTTTAACACATGGCGTTTTAAAGTGCTTCTTTGTGTCTTCCTGTGTCAAGTAGCTATGCTGTAATGCTTTCATTTTATTAC
This sequence comes from Anableps anableps, assembly GCA_014839685.1. Lineage (NCBI taxonomy): Eukaryota > Metazoa > Chordata > Actinopteri > Cyprinodontiformes > Anablepidae > Anableps > Anableps anableps. Next base: position 21,366,973 of record CM026084.1, read on the forward strand.
CACCATTTAAGTGAGTTAATTGCACTGAATGTGATTTTCATCACGAGTAACTGTTGACTGACTGTAATTTCAATTACTTTTCTTGTGCCCTTTTGTTACTTTTCTTCGCTCCTGGAAATGACAAGTTAGTAACTGAAAGTAGTAACAGATATGTAAATATTTGTTTTTCTTTGCATAGTGTTTCCATTGCTCCTTTGATAAGACACCCATGCTTTCCTGACTTTTGATACAATATGCTTTACCCTAACATGCTAAATAATTTCATTACAAACACATTATACAATCCAAATGAGGACATTGTCTTTCAAAAGGATAAAGGCAATCCAGGGTTATAAAAAGGACTGTTAAGTAGAACATCCATTATAAGTATTTATATTTAGCTTTTAAATATAGACCACAATTACTCCAACAAATGCTCTCCAAACTGGCACAGGAGCACAAGATCACATAATTATAATGTGACCTTATGCTGCTCTCTTTATTTTATTTATAATTCAGCAGCTCTTGGTAAATTTATTTATCTCCAGAGAAACAGAAAGTTTGTATTCAAGGTCTGAAAACTGATTTTCATTTCCTGTAGGCAGGTCTAACCTGTGCCTTTACAATTTATATGCTAGGTTTTAGAGAGACTATTACACTACACGCTGTATACATTAGCATCAATTTAGCCCTGTGTGTGACTGTGCTAAAGGCTGAGAGTGTACAACTGATGTACATACATTACTGCAGCTCCGCTTTTTATTTGCAGTCTTTCTCATGAGTGGGGACATGCTGTGGTTTTGAGGGTCTGCATGGTTCGTCCACAGTAATGAGTCATTGAGAGTAAATCTGTTCCAATGACCTTTCACTAAGCTGCTGTAGCATATGGAGGTGCACATCATGACGGCTTGATCTATCGCTTCTGATTGCCTAAGTGTCACTTAGAGTAGGTGCATGCAAAAAGAAGCTGCAGATGACCCAGTGCATGCTCCATGAGTGTTTGAGCATTGAAGGCTGGGTGAAGTGCATCTTTATACAACATAAACCCAGAAGTACCTGCAGGCTCTTCTTTCTCCTCATTGATCTAGAAGTGCAGCCTTTTCCCTCCCTCCCACAGTCAGGGGCAGAGAACTGATTTCCCTGGTGCATATGTTGAGCTTCAGCCCTGCTTTCACAGCCTACCCCCCTCAGGCTAAGCCGTCCTTCCTGCTCCACTTTTGTGTAATTAAAGATACTTTCTATGGGAAAGTGCCTGCAGTTAACACGGAGGGCAAATAAAAATGGCTTCTTTTTTTGCCACCTCAAGCCCTTTTCTTGGTGATTTTAAGACTTGCACTACCTACTTTAGCCTTTCAGATGTGGCTCATCTGGATTCATGGCCAAATTGTTAAAAAGAATAAAGTTTAAAAATCTGTTGGGAAATACTGTATCCATGCTGCACATATTCTTCTCGAGTAATCCTTTATGCACACAGTGAAAATACAAAAAGCAGTTTTCAAATTATGATTTCAGTTTATACAGTTAATCAAGATATCCAAACCAACTTGTCCCCATATGAAAATATAATACCCTCAGTTTTAAATCATGGATCAGTGAAGTTAAGCACATACTTTGCATTAATTTTAAAAAGCCTCACCTCAGCAGCTAGGAACTGTAGAATCAAGAAATCACTTAAACAGAACCTGTTTGACAAAATGAAGCAGACCAAATAATCTTAAAAACAAATACCGAGAAATTCAAGAACAAGAAGCAAAACCATTTCAGAGGCTTTTGGACTCCAGCAAACAGTGAGAGCTGTTATACACAAACGGAGAAAATGTGGAATGGTTGGTGAACCTTCCCAGGAATGGCCGGCCAAATTGAATGCATCAACAACACTCCCAGGAGCTCAGAACAAACCCAGAACAACATCTAACTTAACCCAACAGATCACCCAGCTCCTGGGGCTGTCTATAGTAATCTCCTGCCTTTACTTCTGCAACGCCCTTCCAGCCTGTGCTGTGAAACCCAGAATGTTGTGGCACGTCTAATCCCACTGTTCATTGAGCTTATCTGACTACCCTTAGCGACCTGCATCAAATTCAGCTGAATGACGTTCGCCTGGAAAGTGCTTGATGAAGCGGCTTCCATCTACTTGAATGCTCATGTAAAGGCTCGTGTCATGACTTAGTCACATTACTGCCTATACCACACTCAAGACAATCCAGACTCTTCATGTGTCGTTCCACGACGGTGGAATGACCTACCAAGTGCCACCAGAGCAGGGCCATCCCTGTCCATCTGGTATCTTCTCTGACAAAGCCTTACTAGTGGAATGGCTGAAATGAGTGACACCATTTAAAAAAAGTCTTAGTGATGCTGAGCGTGTCGAAGGTGTGCAAGAAAACCTAAACAAAAGTCTTTGCACAGATCTTACACAAAATATAGATATATGTAGCATGATGTATGACCCAAAAATCCCCAAACATTAATTGCAATTGCAGTTCCAGAGGCTGACCAGGTCCTGGGGACTCCCTCGGATTCTGGATGAATGTTTCTTGTGAAATGAACCCTTGAAGCAGACATAGCCAATTAGGAGTGGATTTTTAGGTAACACGAGGGCCATGTGACACCATGCTGCAAATGAGCTAAAGGGAACAAAAAGTTAAAGTTCTTTCTCAAGCTTTTAGCTCAAACAAACTGCCTAGTAAGTGATATTTTGCTCATTTCAAAAGGTATTTCGAACATATAAGGCTTTTGTGTGGTGAAAAAAGTTTTATATTAAGAATTTTGATGTAATAAACATTCACTACTGAACCGTATGACTTATTTTAATTAAAAGGAAAAAAAAAAAAAGTTAACCTTTAAATCCCTTGCTTTGTCATGGAACTGTCCAGTGAAGCTGCAGATGACTTTCATATATACAAAATGCTACAATCTGGAATGTCAGAAAACTGTTTATTTTGAGAGATTAGCTTATTGTTTTGAGAAAGATGCTTTATTCTGGCTAAACTAAGAATTAATTTTTCTTAAATTATAAATGTTATCTAGTCAGCGAAAGTGGACAGGAGAGCAAAGAGTCTTATGGAGATGAAATGTAGGTTTACATCACACAATACATACTCAGATATTTCCCAACACACCATATGTGCAGTAAATTTAGAAGAACAGATTGTTAGCAGACACTTGCCTTGGCTGAAATCGTTGCTGTTCATGGTCTCGCTATACAAGAGCTACATCTAGGTCGAGAGCACAACTGTCTGTGTTCTCCTTGGTAATCTACCCTGCAACCTTTTTTGCTAATTTTAACATCTGAATCACAGCCCAAAATAATTCTGGCGTCATCCTCTACATTCCTTAAAGGTTATCCGAGCTGCCAGTGGAGGAACGAGGATAGGACAGCGCTTTTTTTAATAGTGAGGAAAATTAGATCTGTGCTGCTGTGCTTGAGCTATTCTGTCAATCTTCAGTTCTTCCATGTGTTTTAATCAACACCTGGCCATTTTATCAGGACTTGTCTCTTTTTTTTTTGCTTTGAGTCATTTAATGATAATTGCATCAAAATAATCTGAAAATATATTGTTTTTATCTCCAGAACACTGATACAATTCTGGGCTTAAGCAAAAAAAAATGAGAACACCATATAAAACCAATGTGTATATTTATTTTATTTTTTTTCTCCCAAATTTATTACCTAAGTGTGTGTGTGTGTATGTATGTATGTATGTATATATATATATATATATATATATATATATATATATATATATATATATATATATATATATATATATATATAAAATATCTCAAAAGAGACGTTTTGACAAAATGAAATAAAAACTATCAATATTTACTTTCTTTGATATCTGCTTATCTAACATTTGAATGCCATTCATATTTAATTTTGACATGCACTGTGAATTTGTTATTGTGCTTTCTAGGAATAAAGTCCTATACACAATATATGGAAATCACTGCTATAAAGTTTTGCAGTAGATAAGTTCGTACCTTTTGTGTATCTCACATGCTTACAGATGATTTCATAGACCGTCAAAAGAACTGATGCCTTTTGATGCGCAGCAGTGATCAACTCAACTGCTATGATAAATACAACAAAGGAAATTCACACTGTGATGTGTTGGACAGATGTTGCTGAATTATTCTCTCTTTTCAGAGACAAAGAAGCTTACTAAGTAAACAATGCTTGTTAAACATGGTTACGATTCATTTGGTCCTTTTTCCTCTTACAAGAATGATTGAAATATGAGTAGCAGTTATGTTTGTAAGTTATAGCTTTCAATCTTCTACAATTTGTAAATTTTTTAAAGACCATCTTTACCTTAGCCTCCGCCATATTTGTGTTCACTAGCCAACAACACCTCTGGACTTACTATATTTTATCCAGAATCAAAAAAAAATATTTTACTCATCAAGCTTTCATGAATGGAAAAAAAAACTGTACATCACAAGATGTGTATGCCATGATTGAAATTAAAATATAAAACACCAATATCAATTAAAATGTATGTCAGATTTGAGTATTTTGTGATAATTATATGCATAATGTATCAAAAATACTTAACTACCAAGACCAATACTTCAAACTAGTTATAGGCTATGATATGAAATGGGTATGAAATGGAAATGGATCAAAACAAAAGTAAGTATTTAGAGAAAGGGAAGATTGACTTGGAAATTGCTTACTTAAAGTTTAAAGTGTTTTGCTTTTGTCTTTCACTTAGACTGTGATAACCCAACATCCCCAACTGAAGATTAAACCTTATGACCTGATAGTTTCCTGAGGAACAAGAGAAACCTCCTCAACACAACTTTTTACCACACTTTCATGGTGATTTGCCTGGTGACAACAGAATTGTATTGTGGGTGTTTTTTTGCAATATATAAATGAAAACTGATCATTGGTGAAACTGAACAAAACAAATCTGCTCAAGAGTTCATCAAAACCTTCATATTTGACAAAAAGCACACATGATTGTCTCTAATGACAAGAAAGTATTTAAAACCCCTAAAATGACAAGAAAGCACATGAAAAACTTCAGAAAAGAGAGGTAGAAAACCTTTAACCATCCAAATATGGGTGCTGGTCATTTTGCACCTTTGCAGTTTTGCATGAACAAAACTGTTCTCTCCCACAAGACATTTTGTACCGACCATTAAGGCTTTTCTTCTTTTGGCAGTATGCCTTTGATAAAAGAAAATTTAAAGCGATATTTTGTATTCTACTCACAGTTGACTGATGAGACTTGGTTGTATTCTCCAACAAATTGTACCTACCAGCTGGAGATCAATTCGATTTATTTTGCTTTGCTATCTCCCCAAATGGGGATCGGAACCAAAATAAACAGGAACAAAAAATATCAAGCTTTCAGATAATAACATCTGTCCATCCAACCATCCATCCATCACCACTTGTCCATGCAGGGTCACAGGGCACAGGGTACCTATCTTCAATGAGCTAATAATAGACAGCTGAATTAGATCATTTGAGTATTTTGGGACCATTTAGCTCAATAATTTATGAAAATACTTCATTACAATGACAAATAAACTGATATGTAATGATTAAAGTATTGTGCTAGAGCTATGAAGATCTGTTGCTGTCATTGCAGAGAGTGAAATTTTGAGGTTTGGAAGCATCCAAATGAATCCTTCAGTTGATGATTACTGAAGGTCAAAAAGTTAAGTGTGGGTCTCGTAGATGATAGTCTGACAAACGGGATTTCTGTAGACACAAATGTGTACGCAAATTCTCCTTTCAGCTTAAAATGCTAACATGATGTCACCTGAATATCCCACAAAATCTGTGATCTGCCAAGCCAAAAAGATTTTTTTGAAGAAACATTACCGTCCAGACTGCTAGATCAACAGACTGCCTGACTTCTTGACGTTAGGAAACTAAAACTCTTAGACTGAAAAGGTCTACAGTATCTGACAGGTTTTCTTTTTCCTCGTCAGCTGAAGATCTAGATCCAGGAGCAAAGCCAGGAAATTCCTGTTGGGATAGATGGCCCTCTTCTGGATCACTTTCTGCAGGGCCTGTTTGAGTGGGAGGTGATGGTAGATCATGAGGTAGGCGAGCACCAAAGTCGACGAGCGGCTCATTCCCATGATGCAGTGCACCAAAACCTTTCCTGAAGAACAAGACAAAGGCAGAGAGAGGTGTGAGGGAAGGATTAGTGAGGCCTCAGACTTATTAATATCATACATGGCTGCCCGTCTCACACTGTGGCCTTTCTTTTTTCTTTTTTCTTTTTTTTCCTGGTTGTGAGTTAAAAATAGAGCCGACAATTCATCATCTTTGTTCATTTGAAGTTCTTTTGCAGACAGGCCAACTCTTGTTAATCCCAACTCATCCTCTCCTTGTTTCTTTGAAAGAAGCTATTGCATACTTAATTTCAGCAAGGTAAGAGTCTTATTATTATGGGCTGAACATACTTTTGAACACTAGCACAAGCTCTGTTACATTGTGGTACCAGGTGACATTGAAAGAGCAGCAAGATGTGAGGGTTTTTTTTTTTTTTTTTTGGATGGTTAACTCCATTAAGGATTTACAGAGTGAAATAAATGATTTGATGTGTAGGAATTTAAAAAGGAGAAGCTTCTTTTCCTTCTGTTCATTTTGGATCAAGTTCATTGAAAGTTCTTACCACCAGGTGACTTCAGAGCTTTATGAATGAAATCCGCCGCAGGCTGGAAGTAAACGTCCAGATCAAAGTGAGTCGAGTCATCTGCTGGAATGCCAAAATACACAAAGTCGTTGCCATAAAAGCTTTGGTTCCCTGGGCTGCCTTGCTTGGAGTGAGCAGCATTTAACACATGAGTTATGCCTAAATTCAGCAGGACAGCCTTGTTTTGGGCTACTGCCCTAGCAAGACACAGACAGAAAGAGGTTCAAGACACTGGTGAAAACTATGCATCACAGCATAATGGCTTTAAGTCAGAATGACAATATGTGGGTAGGTTCAAAGAAATGTGATAGGAGGATATAAGTAAATGAAAACATCACTGAAAGTTGATTTGTCATAGTGATTAATTTCAAACTCATATGCTAGTTTACATTACACACAGATGGAATCTATTTAAAGTGTTTGTTTTTGTTCATTCTGATGATTCTGTTTAGGGCTGATAAAACTCCAAAGTTCAGTTTCTCAGAAAGCAGGAATTTTCCATAGGACCAATAAAAATTATATTTTGATAACAAAATGTTATGGAGTGACAATGAAATACAAAGTCGTGGGGAGTGTCCAGTGGATTGTCACTGACATTCTTCACATGGAGGTTAATCAATAAAATGTAATCCCGAATAAAAGCTGGTTGTTCAAAGAGTGTGGTATGTTAGCATTTTAATGGAAAGTTGAGGGGAAGAAAAAAGTGTCGTAGAAAAAGCTTCACAGGTACTTAAGGATTTGGAGAGCCTTATCAAATGTACTGTTGGTCCACTGTCTTTCCTGATTATGTGTTACAGTTGATAAAATCACATTGGACGAATAAAAAAGGACTTTTAATACCGAAATGTTGTCGTACTGAAAAGTGTTTCTATGTACTGTACAGTATAGGTACTCAGCACTTGGTCAGGCCTTTTGCATAAGGTACTGCATCAGTGGAGCCTGGCAGTGAGGCTCTACTGTGGCTCTGCTGGGGTGTTTAAGGAAGCCCAGGTTGCTTTAATAGTGACCTTTAGTTCGTCTGCATTGTTCGGTTTGCTGTCTCTCATCTTCATCACCTGACCAAAGCTCCACAGATTCTCCTTAGGCCAGATGAGTATTGGCTCGTTTGCAGTGTTTGTTCTAGTGTCTCTCATCTTTATCCTAACAATACTCCATTACTTTTCTATGGAGTTTAGCTTCAGACCAGTTTGCTGACCAGTCAAGAACAGTGATACCATGATCAGTAAATTAAGTATTGGCACTTCCAGCAGTGTGGGCAGGTGCCAAGTCCTGCTGGAAAATGAAATCAGCATCTCCATTAAGGTTGTCAGCAGAGTGAAGCATGAAGTGCTCTAAAATTTCCTGGTAGATGGCTGCGCTGATGTTAGATCTGGTCAAACACAGTGGACCAACACAAGCGGACGACATGGATCGTGTAATCAGTTTCTTTTCCGTTTATTTGTATCGCACCACTTTACAACAAACATCACCTAACAACAGTTTACAACACAAACAAACCCAGTTTCTACACACAGAAATATAAACAGTTTAATCTTATAGACAGATTTAAATTCATTTTAACGTATTCTAAAGCAGTGAAATGCAGTTATTAATGCCAACTGGTACGTTTTTTTTTTTTTTGTTTTTTTTTTGTTTTGTTTTTTTTTATCTAAAGGAGGCCAGCTGATTGGTTCGAGTCATTTATTTAGCAGCAATCTTCTTTGGAAGCAAGCATATGGCAACATATGACAGAAACGTTTGTCCCTTCCTTTGAACATGAAGGGACAAACAGTGGAAACTTCAAACTTGACCTCAAACAGTTTGGATTCACTATCTCCCCACCCCTCCTCCAGAATTTGTGACCTTGAATTTCAAATGAAATGCAAAATGCACTTTCATCTGAAAAGAGGATTTGGGACCACTGTGCAACACTACAATCTTTTTTTTTCTCCTCAAGGAAGAAAGGCAACAGTTGCAACCCCACACCTTAACATGAGAATGTCTCCCAAACCTTGAATATCCTTCACTTAATCCTCTTAAGACTGCTGTTATCCTTGTTGCTTGTGCCCCTTTTCTACCTCAGTTTTTCCTTCCATTCAACTTTCCATTAATATGCTCAGGCACAGTGCTCTATACCTTACTGTGTGATATAACATTTCTGTGTCACAATATATTTTTCAATTGGAATAATGTATTATTCTAATTTTTGAGACACATAAGTGGAAATGAAGACTTGGAAAATGTCACTCATTGTGTAATGAATCTATATAAGAGGTGAGTTTCACGTTTTGATTTACTGAAATAAATTAACATTAATGATACTCTATTTTTTTAATGTATCTGTATAGTTGCAGTGCAGTTCTATAAAAAATAAAAAGAAATACATACTTACACATTTCCTACATATATATTTGGCCATACTTCATCAATTTGGTTGAGGTGCAGTTTACAAGAATCCAAAACCTTCTGCAGTTCCTTCACAGTTGGATATTCTTTTGCCTTGTCTTTCGCAGTTGGCATTTTAAGTCCAAAAGTCCAGTCTTGGATCGATTGCTGGCCAAAATGTTTGTTGTTATCAAAGCAGTCCCAGTTTTCTCCAGCTCAGGATGATCAGTTCCAGCAGGTGCTGTTACTGGACAGTTACCCAATTTGGTTCTTAACCTAGCGTGTAGTCTTACCCATGAAGAGGGCAGAACAACACGCGCTGCAGCGGGGGCTCTGCTTTTCACACATCGCCCTGGGACTTTAATTTAATCAGCTTCGCTCAGTGATGAATCATTCTATAAAGCCGTGATAATTGGGCATAATTATGGCCAAACTGTTAAAGAGCACTGCTTATAATGGATATAACTCAGCATTTATGAAACAGAATCACTCTGCCTCATGTGGCTTGTTAAATGCTGCGGTGCAAACAGCAAATTGGGTTTAAAAAAGTGAAACAAACACAAGCTTTGCTGTTGGCAGCCCTTGGCATGTACTTATGTGATTTTTTTTTTTTTTTTTTTTTTTTTTTTTTTTTTTTTTTTTTTTTTTTTTCAACTGTTATCAGGTCGGAGGTTAATTTTAGTCATTCTAACTGTCAAAGTGAGAGAAAGAAAACTTGATTACATCACTTTAACTCCTTAAAATGTACTGATTTTTCCTTCTGTAGAATCATAAATGTTGATGTTGTGAAGAGCTAGTGCCGGTCAGTAAATGTCTCTGGGTCAATTTTGACCTGAAGAAGGTTGTCAACTGATTATTTAAAGCCAGGCTTATGCCTCATATTTGTTATGTCACTGGTTCCACCTCTAATGTAGGATATATAAAATTAAACTATATGTGAATGTGTTTCATAATGTAAGAATGTTGCAGCTGAGGAGCTGTCTTGCAAGAACAGGATTTCTCAGAAATAGATGATTAGCAATGAGTTTCACAGAATTTATGGAGCAAGAGATGACTTTTGCTTCAGATTTCTTTCTTATTCTGACAGATGGTAACAGTTCTGGGTAAACTACCAAAGAGTAAGAGACAGAATTAGATAGTTATTCAACATTTTCAACGGTTTTGTGTTTTTGTTTTTTTTGGTGAATTCAGATGTAACTGTCCTGACTTTGATTACATTTTTTCATAATGTTGGATAAAACTTGTTTATGCAAACTGCATGCAATATAGCCAAGTTGAATGTTTTTGAGGAAAATCTAATTGATTTCATATAATTTATGACTAATATCTTTTTTTTTCTCAAGCCCTTCAGCCTAAACATAATAATGTGTTCCTGTGGCAATATTTCTTATTCCCTGCTGATGAAATACCTTCGAAATGTTTTTTATCATGAACAGTAAATCGTTAAAATTGTATATGTAGGATAAGAGAAATAAAACTTTTTTTTTTTTTAACTTTTAAAAACTTTGCAGAAAAAAGAAAAATTGATGTTTCCAAAAAAATTCACATTAGATGGGAAAAAATTAAACGCAAATCACTAATCTGGCATGAAAGGGTTTAAAAAGTCAGGAAGTCAGAGTTATACAAAAGGAATAAAATTGAGTATCAATATTATTACCAGTGTTTGAGCTTGGATAATACCCTGTCTTCAAAAGAGAAAAAAATCCCATTTCCAAACATGGAATGGAAAAGAAATAGATTTTTTTAATCACTATATCTGGCATTTAAGAGGTTAAAAAGAAATCCATGAACATTTATGTGTGACAATGACTGAAGTTAATATTTATATTTAAAAATTTTTTTTTTTAAATACTGACACATAATATTCCTAAAGCACTCTTTGAAAGGGCTTCTTTGTATCCAAAGAGATATAACATAATAATGAGAACTCCCAGAGGGTTAATTCTTGTAAAAGCTGTAAAAGTACAATAGATAAAAGCTTTTTATTCATTGTTTCTTATTATTTGCTCAGTTTGCACTAAATACTGTCACTGTATATTCTTTATTATGCCCTTATTCATAAAATCTTTAAATTAAAGCAAGATTTGCTTTGTAATGTCACCGCAGGGAGAAAATTTCTAGTTTTGTTTTGGTTTTCTTACTTGACAATTATTTTCTGTCACAGAGCACTGCTGTGCTTAATAAAGCCTATACCACCATCTGCTGACAGCACTATGAAGCTGAACTTATTTAGCCAAAACCCGCAAACAGGTGACAATTCAAATGTTTGCTTGGTACTTGTTGAACAATAAAGTTTCTTAAATTAAGTTCCCTGATGTGACAGAACTCAGGAAGGAAAAATCATTATCATCTTCATTCAAAGGCTGGAGATGAAACTATACAAGTTGCTTTGAGAGTCACTATCACATAAACTCACCACCTTCAGGTAATGAAGCAACAATTTAGCAAAAAAATTCCCATTCAATATGAAATCTTCCCCCTTCAGTGATAACGCAAATGCTAAAAATAATTTGGTATTAATTAATTGTTAAAATCCAAATCTTCTGAGGAAAATAAGGCAAACCAAGCATGTTCAAGGCAAAATACTGTTGCATCAATAAATATCTTGACTGACACGACCCTGATTGAGACTTTCCTCCAATGTAGACCAGCTGTTTTGCCTTATTTTAGTTTTAAAATAACTTTAGTTTAGAGCTGATTCTACAGACCTCGTCTTTAAAAGGCTGCAATATTCTTCTAAAAGAGGGATACATGAGTGGTCAGCTGTGCAGAGCTCTTTGTGAAGAAGGAAGACGTTCACTATTGCTGTCAAGGAAGTGGTAGAAGAATGTTCTATGCAACTTCTGGATTTTGTGGAGAACTTGTTAGTAGCCAATCAGTTCATCCACTTCTCCCGTGCACCTGAGTATGTCAAAGAAGATAGAAATATAAAAAACAAAATGAAATTTTGAATGGCAAAAAAAAAAAACTGAGTTAAAAAAAAACAGCATTATACATACCGATTATACTCTTTAATGGTCGGAGGAATTGGGACGTCCTTCTTCATCCAGCACCCACTGCTATCCTTCATCTTCCTGTGTCTCTGCTGTGTGGATGGTAGAGCAGAGGAGGACATCTTGGGTGTCTCGCCACTGGACAAAGGAGTGAGCCGGTGTGAAGCCAACAGATGCTGCCATGTGGAGATCAAGGAACAAGGGCGTTGTCTTTTGATTTGGGGTAACACGCCCAGATCCTCTGCCATAGAAGGTATTTCAATAGGCTGAGATTGGTGTAAAAATTGTCCTCAAATTATTTGTAGCCTCTGCCTAGGAATGACATGTTTATAAGCTTTGTCAAAGAGTCATTACTGAGACCTTTTCCACTGGTAAACAAAGAAGTCCTGGGTGTATGCTAGAGGTCTGCAAGGACAGTTTGAAGCCCCTGAGAATAGGCTTGCCCTTCATCTATTGCTTGAATATAACCCTTGGTTTTGAAGCAACCATTCTCTCATCAATGGCAATCACCTAGTGAGGATTGTAGTATCGGGGGCAGGCTTCTCTCATCTCCTTGTAAAGAGGTCCGAGTCAGTCAAATTGCAGTATCCCTCCTTATTGCTTCATTCTCAGAATCCTCTGCTGCACTACTCAGGTGAAGAGCATTGAGTATCCTTAGCCACTTTCTCCCTGATATGACTGACTTTGGGGACAACGCACAGCACAGCTTTTTACCTCGCTAGTAGTCTATTAGAGATGAGAATTTCAGAAAGCCCTTGTAAATGACAAAAGACAGAAAAGCAGACATATCCTGCAGTCAGAGTATTTCACTCACCAACTCATTTGTTCTGGTGTTCAGTGTTTCAATTAGACTCGATGGCGTCAGATGAAAGTGGACAAGTTTAATTTGTTGTGCGTTCCAGAAGCAACAGTAAATCTGTAATTACTTGCTTGGTTCATTTGCAACTAGTTACACTATGACTTCAGCATGGGCACAAGATGGAGAACTGACTGAACTCATCATGACAGTTGACATAGTTATAAAGCTATGAAGTCCAAGTTTACAACTGTATTTAAATCTTAAATAAATGACCCTTTTAAATGAAAATACAAAAAATTATCAGTTTGCCTATTTCGAAGGCAAACTCAGAAGAAATTACAAAGAAAGCTTGTTCTTGATAAACAAATATCTAACATCTGTGTAAGAACTGAGGAGCTCTTGAGGGACCCCTGCTGGCCTGGAGGTACCTTGCAGCAGCTTAGTTTGCTTCTGCCCCTGGCTGGCTTGGTGCCTACCTTTGCTGGCAGATACACACTGCACCACTCATCCTGAGGAAAACTGATGTTTAAGTTCCTGTAGCAGGAGTCTTGTGTAGTTTCAGATCCAAAGCACACAGCTGCTTTAGGAAACCTCTGTTTGGGAAAATCCACCTGCACTCTTTGACCTTATTGATGGCTTCCAGCAGAGTGTAAGCATGGTAGATCATGAGGTAGGCCAGGACCAGTGAGGCTGACCTGCTCACTCCAACTGCACAGTGCACTAACACCCGAGCTACAGCAGAAGAAAATAAATTAAAGTGGAGGACATTATTGTTATTCTCTATAATAATAAAACTAAGGTAACTGGACAGGTGTATACCCCCATTCGTGCTGAGTGAGTTGTGAATATACTCAGCAGTTGGAAAGAAATAGCGAGAAAGGTCAAAAGTTGGCGAGTCATCAGCAGGGACTCCATAATATTCCACCGTGGCTCCATAAAAGTCATGACTTCCCTGACAGTACGTCCTCCCATGAGCTGCGTTCACAACATGAGTAATTCCCAGCTTCCACAGAATGTAGCGGTCGTTGGCAACTGACCTGAGGAGAAGGCAAGCAGCCATGATATTTGGAAATGGACTGGATGAGAAACAAATATCGTGGAAGTTAACACTTACATGTCCCCAATGAATAGGTTTGGCCAAACTTCATCCACATGGTTCCCAAATCTCTTACCCCCATACAAAACCTTCTGCAGCTCTTTAAGAGAGGTGGCGACACAAGAAACTGCACTTCTTTTATCCTGCATGTTGATAAATTCTGTCAACACAAATAAACATATATCCACTAAAATACTACTCCAAAAACTATCACTTCGGATGAGTTATTCCCTAGGTTTCCTAAAGTGTTGAGGCTTTACTACATCCATGTTGGTACTGACATAGACAGGTGCCTCTGTTCTAAAATTAAAACACTGACCTATTTTCTTAATGTCAGGTTTAAACCACTGTGATTAATCACTTACTTTATTGCAGTACAAAAAACCAAACAAATAAATGAGCAAAGGAATACATTAATTCTAATACTGTTTATTATTATTATGTTATTATTTTTACATTTTTAAGAATTTCTTTATCAAATAAAAAATCAAACTGAACCAAAGTAAATAACACATCAGATCTGCAGATATTCATCCTAAATATATAAATATGATATTTTAATGATAAAATTAAAGGGGACTCTTCACAGTTTTCAACTAAACACACGGGAACCAAAACTGTACAGTAACTCAGATGAATCCAGTATGTGAAAAATGTAACCAATAGTTTGTGCTCACATCATTAAGGTACTGGTATGATTCTGGCCAGATAAGAAAGCTCTCTTCTTATAAGAATTGGTAAAGTTCATTTAAATGTCTGTTTTTTCTGGCTTTTGAGAATGGTTCATACATTTTCAGCATATTTCAGGTAAATTTTTGCCCAGATTGCACATTGCTAAACCAGTGTTGTGTGTTTGTGTGTGTTTCTGTAGCAATTTCACTCTACTTCTCAGGAAAGGAAACTGGTTAGGATGTTCTAAAACAACTCTATGACCATCTAGGCCTATCCTATGCCGCAAAATGCTGGAACACCAATGTCACTGTCAACAGTGAAGTGAGTTTTAGATCAACATGGACTGGGAGGCTTTCTGACCAAGAAAGAAGTACTTGTTTCAAAATTGGGCCCTATAAGTTTGACTCTAATTTCTAGTGAAATGCAAGAATTTAATTTATTTATCCCAAAGGGAAATTAAATCAAAGTATTTTTTAAATTTGAATTTGAATTTGAAATAAAAAAACAAATGTCCTCTGGAGAAAGGTTTTGTGTTCAGAGGACACAAAGATTGAGTTATCGGGCCACAATGACAAGAAGAATGTTTGTATTTGATAAGATGAGGCTTTCAAACCTAAGAACACTGTCCCAATTGTTTAAAAAAAATCATTAGATGACAACATTTTTTTGTAATTCTACAATATGACATTAATAGTTAGGTCTTCAAGATTCTCCCCAAACACCATGCTGAAAAACACTGCAGTACCTAGTTTGAACACAAGGTGTCAGTGTTGATTAGCTTTAGCTGAAGCTTTTTTTTTTTTTAAGTGCGCAGCTATTCTGCACTTTAGCGCATTGGCTTGTCAACAGCAAGCTAGTCAGCGCGAATCGTAGTCAAAATGATTTCCACCAAGCTAGTGTTGCTTCAGGCTCCGCTAAAAGGGTGTCCG
The DNA here is from genome assembly GCA_014839685.1 of Anableps anableps. NCBI lineage: Eukaryota > Metazoa > Chordata > Actinopteri > Cyprinodontiformes > Anablepidae > Anableps > Anableps anableps. Next base: position 21,382,473 of record CM026084.1, read on the forward strand.
TTAATTTTCGAGAGATGCCGGTTAGTTAGTTAGCTGAGTAAAGAAGCTCCGTGTTGTCTTCAGGTGGATCTCAAGCTGGTGAGTAAGGACACGAGCTACCGCCAGTTAGCTCGTTTAAGCTAGGATAGGTTTCCTGTAGGACATGAGTTGTAGGGGATGCTTAGGCTTAGGTTTGTTTTCACGTCTTTGTCTGACAGAAATTATGTTTACATACAACCTGACAGCCCAGGGAAAGTTAGAGGATAATAGCTGAGCAGCAGAAGTGGTGGCTTAGACCTTCTTTTCATAGTATTTGCTTACCAGTGATTTGAGCTGTTGTGGGTGGAGGATTTTGAAAAGCAGAGTCACTGAACTGCTCTGCAAATAAATGAAGCTTCAGTATCTTTTCATGTTAAAACTTGAGAGTATGACGATTTAATCCGTATTAATCAATGATATTTACAGGTATTAAAGTCAATTTGCTGTTGAAGTACATCTGAAAGTAAAATGTAGCCCTTTTGATGCTTTGGATAAACTTATCTGGTCATTTTAGGGATAAAGACGTGTTGGGGTGTAGTTTCCAAGAAAATGCACATCATATATCCCTCCTGTAGCAGGTATACAGGGGAAATAGGTAGAAATTAGAAAGATGCAGCACTCTGAAAATACAGAATTTTGGTATAATGTATGCGATTAGTTTGATTTGAAGCAATAATAAATGGCTTCATTAAAAATGAGGCTATATAACAAGCAGTCTTTTGTTAATAATTCTGTGGTTTTAGAAATTAGTATCAGTAATTGACTTTCAACACCCCTTTAGTTGATATAAAAGTCTTTCATTGTCTAAAGGTAACTCGAACTTCAACAATAGGTCCTGGATTATATGTTATTAACAGGAATGGTATTGGTATAAAAAGAGAACTAAAGATATTGTGAGTATGATTAGGTTGTTGATAGGATTTAACAAAAATACAACCTTAAATGACAAAAAACTCTGTTTTCGAAGGCCCAGCCAATCACAACATTGCCAAGTATTGCAGCGAAAATGAAATGGTTGCCAGGTACTCTGAGGAATTTGAAAGTAGTTTCCTTTGTTCTGTCCACTTTATGTAATGCAAAACAGCCCCACCGCATGATGCCGCCACCACCATGCTTGATACTTGGTCTAATGTTCTTGAGTTTGAAAGCCTCATCTTGACTCCAGACATGCTCCTTCTCGTTGAGGCTGATGCCTTTTTGCCTGAGAATTAGTGAAGCACAATTTGACCAACCAGTGATAAAAAATAAGCCATTATTATTGTTTTTCTTTTTTATTCCTGAGCATTAAATGCTTCAAAACTGAAAACTTCAACATATGTTTGGTCTGTAAACGCATCGAAAACAACATGTTATGTGATGCACTTTATTTTGAGATGAGCAAAATTCAGATAGAGGTTAGGGAGATGTGCTTTGATGCATAAATGTGAGTAACATTGTAATCTTTGCATTTTTCTGTTGGATTTCAAAATTTACTACCTCATTCAACAGCATATTGTTTCTTTTAAGCTTCAGGAATAAAGAGAATCAGAATCTGCAGGTTAGTCCTTAAGGAAGCTTAATTATAATAAACAACCTGATCAATTCATTTCTTCTTCTAAGCCTTGCTTGGTGTTGCAGATATAAGATTACTGATCACAGTTAAAAAAAAAAAAAAAAAACTACTGTGTTCATGGTGAACACAGTAGAATATTATTGTGTGTTCACTTTGAAATCATATTGTTTCAGCCTTTGGCGTGAGAAGAAAATGACCCAGCTCAGCGTCCGTCATTGGACGCCTAAACACGTTGCCAGGTGGCTCAAAGAAGAAGGCTTCTGTGACTATGTCGACCTGCTGTGCAACAAGCATCGACTGGACGGCACCAGCCTGCTTGCCCTCAGCGAGTACGACCTCCGCTCGGCGCCTCTGGAGCTCAAGGTGCTGGGCGACATCAAGAGGCTGATGATGTCCATCCGCAAGCTGCAAAAGCAGAACATCGACGTGCTGGAGGAGCTGGGCGTCCCCTTCGATGGCCTCTCTCCGTCGAGCTCTGGAAGCAACCTGGAGTGGCTGTGCAACGGAGACCCCAGCAGAGACTGCGACAGCACCAACACGGCTCCGGTGGGGGAGGAGTACCAGCAGTACACCAATGGGAAGTACAAGCAGCAGATGAGGCGCCTGGATCCTGAATACTGGAAGACGGTGCTCAGCTCCGTCTACGTGGTGTTTGTGTTTGGGTTCACGTCCTTCGTTATGGTCATAGTCCACGAACGGGTGCCCGACATGCGCACGTACCCCCCACTGCCTGACATTTTCCTCGACAGGTTAGTGCTCACAAATCCTGATTATGACACAAAGAAATAATCAGCTGTGGAATGCAGCAGGGGTGGGTGAAACGGGAATCCATATTTTTGATGTTAAAAACTACACTCTTCCATCTATTGTTCCCCTCACGATCTCCTGAGGAGGAAACTTGGCCTCAAAGAGATCATGAAGAGTTTTTAAACTGACCTAGTTTGAGGTGTGATCTATTGTTTAAAAACGGCTTTGAGTTTTTATGGAAATGCTCAGCCTGCTCAGAGGACAGCTGATCTCAGGGAATTGCCTCAGGGTGCGTTTGGGGAAATAAAACATATTGACATCAGTTATTTCCTCAATTTAGTCCCATGATTTTCTTTTAATGAACTGCTTAAAGGTGAAGAATACTTTAAAATAAATGTTTTCAGTTCTGTTTAGTTTTAAACCCTGATTTGTTTAGTAATGTGTTCAAATAAAGCCAGACCTTCTTGTTGACCCTGATTCTTCCTGGCAGTCTGAAACCATTTTTAGGTTTTCTATTGTTTCCTATTTGCTGCTCATTTTCTGCCCACTTTGTAATTGCGGCTTTAAGTTTTCTGGGCTATGTCGTTCCCCTTCCAGCTTTGCACATCTCGAGACTGAAATATTAGCCCATTCTGAGCTCAAGCTCAGTCAGATTGAATCGAGAGCATCTGTGAACAACTTGTTGGAGATTCTCAGTTAAATTTAGGTCTGGATTTTCACTGGGCTGTTTCATCACTGTATTGATAAAAATCATTTCATTGGAGTTCTGGCGGCATGTTTAGCAGTCGTTGTCCTGCCGGAAGGTGAACCTCCACCCTGATATAAAATTTTTGCAGCTTCTATTTTTTATTATTATTTTTTTTAAATATGTTTAGTTTTATCCAAAAAAATCGGTTACATCTTATAACATCAGTTTTTTTTTTTTTTTTTTCCCACATGCTTGATGTGGGAAACTTTAACAAGACTTCCTGTAGTTTTCCTCAACAATAATTTTCTTATTACTGCTATTTTTATTTTCTGTTCAAAGCCTTGAAATGATGAATATTTTACAAGAATAGCATAAATTGCACACAAGCACCCAATGATAGCTCTAACAAAAAGAAAAAAAAAATCAGCATAAAATGCTTTAAGGTTTGTGCTGGAAACATTTCGAGTATGCGTTAGCTTGTGTTGGTCCAACACACAAAATCTTTATTAAAATTTGTGGTAGTAATGTGGTGGAAAAGTTCAAGGGATGTTGACACTTTTGCAAGGCTTTATGGCTAAAAGAAAATGGAAGCATATTGTGTCTTTTTGTCAGGCAGCTGGTACTGAAGTAACGATTTCAGCTTTTTTTAAAGTTGTCTTGAGTTTTTGGTTGAATGATTCCGATGAAAATCATTCCTCAGATCGAGGAAATGTTGATGGATCCCCCATGAAAGCTTTAAAAGACTTTAATAGACACTGAAGAAAAATATTTTTCAAAGCCACTTTAAAAGATTTAAAACCTTTTTGGTTCCTTAGAAGCCAAATACAAAGAGAACAATTTCTAACTGAGAAGTGAAGCACCGGACTGCGCAGGGTTGCAGCTCCACAAGCTCATTCGCAGGTTGTAAGCTGGAATATTTTTATTTCATTTTTAAAATGTTCAAAATTTAACAGGAAATTGTTTCCAATGTCTCACAGTAAGCAAATATTTTCTCACAGTAAAGCAGACAGTGCTTGGATGTAGTTATTTGTTGTGTTGAAGGTATGCCAGGTATTTTTTGTTAAAAAAAAAAAAAAAATCGATCTTACACTTTTCAACAGCATGCCAAGGATACCATGGGCCTTCGCTATGGCCGAGGCGTGTGGAGTGATTCTCTGTAACATCTGGCTGCTGGTTCTTCTGCTGCATAAACACAGGTAATATCCTCAGGTCAGCTGGACAGTTAGATTTTTAGAAGGTGGACCTTTAAATTATTATCATCATAAATCATAATCAGATTATTTATTCCTGTTATAACTTTATCCTGAGTTAATTACAACTGAAGGTTTTAATGCTCCTATAATTTGGCTTAGTATGGATTTTAGTTTTCCTTGCTATATTTATTTATTTATTTATTTATTTATTTGGTTGTTTTATTAGTTAACTATCAATCCAGTTGTTTGAATTAGATGTAGATTGTGGATTTGTTAACTTTTATTTTTTTGTCACTAATGCACATTTTTGTACATTTCATTGTGTTTTTTTTCTCCTATGTTTAGCCTTGTGTAATTCATTTATTTTTTTTGCTTTGCTGTTTTTTATTGTCTCCTGTTTTTCTTAGATCTAAAGCACCCCGTGTTGCCCTTGTTGTGTATGAGAAATACAATAAAAACTTAGGCTCTGATCTGATACCAGGCAATTCTCTTAATTGCCTTTTTGTGATGACTTGCAGGTCCATCCTTTTGCGACGCATGTGTAGCCTGATGGGGACAGTTTTCATGCTTCGGTGCATCACCATGTTTGTCACCTCCCTGTCCGTGCCTGGGCAGCACCTGCAGTGCACAGGAAAGGTAACATTGGCACATTATCCATCCATTGTTGTCCTTTCTTTGGTTTGACAATATTTAATAGTCTCACTTCCTCTGTCGTCGTAGATTTATGGCGACATGTGGGCCAAACTGCAGCGAGCTGTGGCCATCTGGAGTGGTTTTGGGATGACTCTGACTGGTGTGCATACATGCGGGGACTACATGTTCAGCGGCCATACTGTCGTCCTCACAATGCTTAACTTCTTTGTCACTGAGTGTGAGTGGCTTATATTGATAGATTTACGCTGTGCGCTACAGAATTTCTTTAGTGTTTTTGTTTCATATACAAAATGTATTTCATGTACAGTCCCCTCTTACTATTGTTAGCTTTTTTGGTACAGATGTGTAAAAAGCAATAAAATAGATTTATATTTAATTGCAGTGGCAAAATTTCACATAAAAAGAAACTGATGCTGTTGTTTTGGGTCGGTAACCTGGTGAATTGTGACCTGTTTTCGGTGAAGAGTTTTATTCTTTACCAGAGTTTTAATGAAAAAGCTCTTGATATCTTAGAGAGTTTGCGATGCCATGTATTCTAAGGTTCTCAGGACTTTGGAAGAGAAACAGTCCCATAGCATTACAGAACCTCCACCGTGCTGTAACTGTGGGGATTAGAGGCTTCAAAATTATGATCACGTTATTTCAAGAAAATTTGAAAGAAAAATGTAAAAAAAAAAAAAAATTAAAAAATTCTAATTTATTTAAAAAATAGCTAACCAAATAAATGCTGCTAGTTGGACTAGCAACATTTATTAAATCAACAACTTAGTTTAACCATATACTGCATTACAATACATCTTTAAGTAGATTAATTTCAAGTAAAATGATAACATTTAGTCTTGGGAAAAATAGAGAACAAACTTTATGGTTTTAAGTATTGTACATAGTTTTTCACCAGATTTTTACTTTGTGACTTCTTTTTACAAGCCTGTTAAAGATCCGATCATTTGTGTATGTTAACAACCTCGAAACTGACAGGATGTACTTTCCTTTTAACATGATGGTATCAGCCTGACGAAATGGTTTAATATTTACTAAAATAAATTCAGCTTCCAAATCTTTAGGTGCCAGGGCCATACACTGTAACTGGCACCTTTACAAAATTGCTCAAGATTTCGGACTGAGGCAATAAGTTAACCTTCCAGCAGGACAACCCAAAAAAATACAACCAGAGCTTAAATGGAATGGTTTACATTATCTACTGAGTGGAATAACATGCAAGTTGCTTTTTTGAAAACTTCTCCTGTTTTAAGCATGTATGGGTGGTATTAACAAATACGTTCTTCTTTTCGTTCTCTCAGACACTCCACGAAGCTGGAACTTCATTCACACCTTGTCTTGGGTCCTCAACCTCTTTGGGATCTTCTTCATCCTGGCTGCCCACGAACACTACTCCATTGACGTTTTCATAGCCTTCTATATCACTACCAGACTCTTCCTGTACTACCACACTCTGGCCAATACCCGGGCGTACCAGCAAAGTCGGCGAGCCCGCATCTGGTTCCCCATGTTCTCCTTTTTTGAGTGCAACGTCAACGGGCCCGTCCCCAACGAGTACTGTTGGCCCTTCTCTAGACCAGCCACGATGAAACGGCTGATTGGATAACAAACTGCAGCGCACCTGTTTTTTGTCTTGTTTTGTGAAGTTGCCAACTGTGACATCCTCGACAGACACCCGATGTGATGCTCAGAGCCAAACCTTCTGTTAGCTTTGGAGTCCACCTCTAACTTGCTTCGTCATATCAACGGTTTTTAGGCCGGTTTGGAAAAATCCACTGCAAACACAATCGTGTTGTGTTTAACTGAACACAGTGGAGTTACAGCACATTAGATGTTTTTTTTTTTTTTTTTTTTTTTTTTTTTCTCCAAAAGGGATATCATTTTGTGTAGTATGGATTACATTTTAGGAGCTTCCTACAAAAATCATGCAGTAAAGCCGTTTTTGTGATCTTTAGATATGGAAATCATCAATGCCATTTGCATTTCTTGAGGTCATATTTTGTTTCACTATTGTTAACATAACCTGATTTATTAAGAAATGTCATCATCAGCCAAATATTATATGGAAAGAAAACTTTTTTGCTATCTCTAAAATGTCTTAAGTATTTCTTCCCTTGACAATTAAGAGATTTCACTACCTAGAACAGTTTGCAGATTCCCTGTTGCGTATCGGTGTAAATTAGACAAGAGAGCTCCATGCACTAAGACTAAGACCAATTTTTGTGCTTTCTCTGACATTATTCCTTTGACTTTAATCAGTGCTAAACTGACTAAGAGAAATTTTACTGTATGTGTGTATATTTATTTTTTAAATGTCAATAGATATTTTTATACTTCCCTCACACATAGCTGCAGAAACTTGTACATTGTTTACAGTTGCGTTGAACCGTATGTTTGAAACACTGTGTTAAGTGTAGACTTCGATTTTTGCTCCTTTTATTGAGAGAATTTTGTCATTGCAGATTATTTGAAACATGACATTGAACAATCCAAAATATTCTTTCATTTAGAAAGGTTGATGTGTTCAGCGCCTCATTACATATTTCGGTCAGTCATTTCTTTCATTAAAGAACTGGAAAAACATTATTATTATTATTATTATTTTTGTCTTCATTTGTTGCACAATCTTTGAAAGAATATACACTTTAGCATGACTTCATATCTTAAAGCTAAGAGAGGATGTGAACAGTGAATTTTCAAGACTCGCCACATGTTCTTAGTTGGATTTACAGTAGGTCTGGATTGGGCAATTCTAACACATGAATATGCTTTGTTCTAATCCATTCCATGGTACACCAGCTGTATGTTTGGGGTAGTCATGGTGGAAGGTAAACCTCTGTCCTGGTCTGAGACCTTTGCAGTCTATTATCAGTTTTTTTGCACTAGCTGAAGGAACGCATCCCTACACCATAATGCTCCCACCACAACTCACTGTGATGATGCTATGTTCAAGGTAATGTGTAGTTCTAGTTTTCTGCCACATTTGGCACCTTTTTTTCCCATGTTTGCCTATCTTTATTAAATCTTGGCCAATTTATATCAGACTTCTTTCAATAATTGCTTTATCACCACTCCTTTATAAATACCAGATTTGTAGAATTCTTAAATCAGTCAACAGACTTTCTCACTTGGGCAGTGAGCTGCTGCTGGTCCTCCAGAGCTGGGCCTTTTGGCTGCTGGAAGACTGCAGTCTCTGCCTGGGCTGTCCGTTTAGGTGGATATAGCCACATTTTTATAGGTTTGCAGCTGTCATATGCTTTTCATTTTTAGATCATGGACTGAACAAAGCTGTGTGAGTTTAAAGCTTGGGATATTGTCTTACTTAAATGTCTTCAAATCTTCATATCTGACCAATCTGGTGTGTTTCTTGGTCTTCATGATAATGTTTACAAACAAATATCTGAGACCTTCACAAAACAGCACAATCTGTCCTCAAAAAATTACACACAGGAGGACTTTTATTTGGTAGATAAATTCTGGAGGTGGTTGGTAGGATTGTATTTAGGGGTTTTAGAGTAAAGGGATGTTCCATAACGCTGGTGAAAATCAGGTTACATTTATTTTATACGGCATTTAAAATTTAATTCAAATGGTTCTAAATTTGAATAAAAACTTCTGTAAAGATTCAACGCAAAAAACAATATAAAACTATGTATATATGAACATCAGCATTCTTTAAAGCAAGCTAAAATCGTGAATCATCCCATTAGCCCTAAGGCTACGTATTAGCATATATTGGTTACCATGGTGATTTAGATTTCTTATAAGTGCCTGTGTCCTCCAAGTAAAACTTTATCATACAATGTTACCAAACATATATCATAACTTCTCGCTTTATGTTGAATAACTCATAAAATAGATTCCTAAATTATCAAGAGAGAGGGCAATGAAATTTCCATCTCCGATTGATTTTCGTCAGGCGCTAAATAGACAGCTTTATTCTAGGGTCCTGTGGTGCTGAGGTCAACAGGGTGTCTATGCAGTATCTCCTCCATATCGTCCTTACACCGGCTGGTTCCAACCTTTGCTAATCTCACCGGTAGACCGAATAGCCCTTATTCTCGGTAAGTAGTTCGCTCCTTTGTGTTTCTTTGCCGTGTGTTGTTTACATTTGAGCCCTATGGGAATCAGTTATCTAATTTGGTGGCTGTAAAACGCCCCCCCCTGGCTCACTTTCTAAAAACTCCTTCATAACTGTGGGAACGACATACTCAGACTGCAGATAATCATGAGCGAAGGTTAGCTTGATTCACGTCGAAAATGAACAAAGATGGTCCAAATAAACCCATCTGGATCAAATTAAACTGAAATTATTTTTCCCATAACGTCATTTCAATGCAGCACGATAATCGGTTGCTGTTCCTGTAGTGAAATCCTAGCTGTTTTTTTTTGTTTTGTTTTTTTTTGACATCTACTGTTAAAAAAGTAGCACATTAAGCAACATGAGAGCAAGGTGTGACTTCGTATTTATGGCAGCAGACTGCTGAGCTGAAGCCTTTCAGTTTAACCTTGACTATTTGACTTAATCATTTGGTGCCGGGCTATACCCACAGTCCACTTTTATTCAAAATATTTAATTGACTTATGTAGAAAGGATAATCATGCATTATGTGTGTATTCTCATTACTTTTAAATTACATTTGAAATGAGTGTCATCTAGTTTTATGCTTTTTTTGTACTTTTTAGACACAAACTTCCTTGTGGTTTGTTGGGATTTTATGTGATAGGCTAACATTAAGATTTGCAGAATTGTGAATTGCGGGACAATTGCAACTGTCCCAGGACATGGCCGTCTACCTAAACTGACAGGCAGGGTGAGGACAGCAATAATCAGAGGAACAGCCAAAAGGCCCGTGGTAACTTTGGAGGAGATGCAGGGATCCATGGCTCAGGTTAGAGAATCTGTTGACAGGACAACTATTAGTCACGCACTCGACAAATATGTCCTTCCTTTAACACAAGAGTAGTGAAAAGAAAGTTCTTGACAGAAAGACGTAAGAAGTCTCATTCGCAGTTTGCCACAAGCCTCGTAGGGGTCACGGCATATATGTGGAAGAAGGGGCTCAGGTCAGATGAGAACAAAATTGAACCCTTTGACCTTTTAATCAAAATGCTATGTTATGGGAAACTCACCGTGGACACACCATCTATACAGTGACACATGGTGGTGGCAACATTATGCTGTGGAGCAACTTTCCTTCAGCAGGGTCATGAAAGGTGATCAGAATTGATGGGAGGATGGATGGAGCTTAATAAAGGGGATTCCTGACAGAAAACCTTTCAGGGGGTGTAAAAGACTTGAGACTAGGAGTAGACTAGGGTAGAGGTTTACCTTCTAGCAGGGCGATGGAATGTAACTCTGGCTGTAGTTTGATTACCATGGCATTTTCCTTCCACTTCACAATTATTCACGACATAGTTGGTCTGTCCTTAAAATCCCAATTAAAATGCATTAAAGTTTGTTGTTGTATCTTGATAAAAATGTGAAAAAGTGTAGAGGGTGTGAACACTTTTTAAGGCACTGTACATAAAATGACACATAAATATGAAACAGTAGCTCAGAAGGCACATATACAAACATTGCACACAATTGACACATACTCACTCTATACCATCAGCACCACCGATGGAATATCAGTGTTTCAAAAATGTCATGATACCACATAAAGGATGTGATACCAATAGGAGTGGTATCTTAAGTGGTACCTTATGAGATATCCAGTGAAGTGTTACATTTTTTTCCCTGCACAATAAATTAAAACACAAAAAGTTCCTGTGATTTACACCTGAATCTTACTCAGATCTTATCCAAGTTTTTTTTTTTTTATTTGCAGCAGAGACTGAAATTCAAGACGAAACTGATGCTGTATAACTTTGCAGCACAGAGCAAGGCCATTAGCAGTGTTTAGGGCTACAGCTATATATTTTATGGCTTAATTAAGACTGAGTTAATTACGCAATAAGAAAATGCTGAAAACTTGAGGGGCAATCAGGCGATGGGTGCATTGTGTTTAAAAGTTTAAGTTCCTTCTCCCTGGCTTGTGTCAGTTTTGCAGCATCGACACTGAATGTTCATTCATGTTATAAAGGGTTTTGATAGATGTGACATCCACTGGACAAAAACACGCTAAAAAAATCGTATTATGCGAAATAGAATTCCTAGTTCACTACTAAGAAACAACAACACATATTGAATAAACATTTTAAAAAGCAGCTTTATGGGGAGTATTTTATTAAATGTAGTCTTGATTGGTGATTTTTATATTTGTTAAGCCATATATCGTTTTATATTTGTTAATCCATCAATGCTATTTCACTGATTAATTGTTATTTACGATTTTTCTATACCAGCCTTTCTCAAACCTTTTTCCAACAGACATAATGGCAGTTCCTCCAGCATATGCAGACCTTGGGAAATCAGCAAAGGATATCTTCAATAAAGGATATGGTAACTGGAAGCAAGATAAAGGTCTTTTTTGGCAAGTGTGCGCTGTGTGCAGCTGCTCACTGTCTCTGTCTCTGCAGGGTTTGGGATGGTTAAGCTTGATGTGAAGACCAAGTCTTCAAATGGAGTGGTAAGATGAACTATTGCTGTTGGTACATTTTGGTACAACAGCCTTTACACTTATGGGCACCCCCAGCTGTCAGTACTTTGTGCACCCACCCTTTTTTTTTTAAATGGTGGGCGCACAAAGAGTGAGGGATCTTTGATCATCCTTCTTGGGTCCTTTCTCATGCTCTCCTCTCTTTAGGCTACCCCGGACTATTACAAAAAATTCTCCTGTATGTATGCATGTAGGTCTGATTTATGGAGCCCTGTCATAAATTCTAACCATGTTCCACATGCTTTTAAAGGCAGATCCCCCACTGTACTTGTTTTTATGGCAGACCCACCTGTTGTGCTTATTGCCAAAAAGCTAAATTTCAGTCTCATTTGACCGAATCATCTGGTTCCAGTTAAATTTCCTTCTGTTTACAATAAAGAGTTGAGCGATCTCCACATGTTGAGGTTAATAATGATAGGACTGAAAAGGCTTTTTTCTGGCATTAAACCTAAACCATCATATGCCATGTAGATAGTGAGTTGTCCTGGAAATCTAGTGACCCCAAGATGCTACTCTTTGTTGCAGTAACAAGAGCTTGAGGTTTTTTTGTTTTTTTTTTTAACCTCTCATACCATCGTCCTCACATGGTCCATGGTTGCAAGATAAACATAGGTCCTTGTTCAGCCTTGTGGCTATGAGAAGATCTCTCCGTCATGTCATATTTACAACCCAGAGAAACAGGAAGTTGTAGATTATGAATTTGAAGATCCAAGAAACTTTGTCCTTTAGAAAAAGCAACGTTTATTTTATAGGAATTGCTATAGGTGCCAATTACTCTTGGACTGGGGATTTAGAGCTATTTCCCCAGTGCATTAAACTCTTTGCGAAAGGTTTTTGTGAAATTACGCTGAGCGGTCACTTTATTAGGTAGACTTGCGGGTACCAGATTGGACCCTCTTTTGCCTTAAGTTTCTTGTCCATAGATTCAACAAGGTGCCAGAACCATTTAGGTTTTCATCCATATTGACATGATGGCACACGGTTGCTACAGGTTTGCAGATCCATTATGCCAATTTCTGTTCCACCACGTGGATTAAGATCTGGTGACTGTGGAGGCCATTGTATGTATTTTCAGGTTTAATAAACCAGTATGAGGTGATTTGAGCTTTTGCATCTTACAAAATCGTACTTACCTATGCTTCTTACAAAAAACACAGTTGTTTCTGAAATAACCGCTGTCAGTGGTGGCCTCAGATCTACACTTTATCCATCAGCATTGTGAGATAAAGAAACGTTCCAATCTGTATTGTCTCCAGCTTGTTATAATTTTTCTTTTTATGCTCCTTTCAGGAATTTAAAACATCTGGCTCATCAAACGTAGACACCAGCAAGGTTACTGGCACCCTGGAAACCAAGTATAAGTTGGCCGAGTATGGGCTGACCTTTACAGAGAAGTGGACCACGGAAAACACTCTGGGGACAGAAGTCTGTGTTGAGGATAAGGTAAATGGGGAAAACTTTGCTCCCTTTTTGATTCTCCCACCAATTTAATAAGGTTTTAAATAACTCACGGTAGATTCTCCTGTTCACAGATCACTAAGGGACTGAAACTTCAATTTGAAACCACGTTTTCACCCAACACTGGGTAAGTTGGATTTTAACAGCATCTTATTCAGCTTGAGTTCTTTTTTCTTTGCATTCTCAATGTTCGCTGTTTGTTACATTTCCACAGGAAGAAGAGCGGTAAAGTCAAGACGGCATATAAACGGGAATACCTCAATGCTGGAGTCGATGTGGATTTAGACTTTGCCGGTCCTACTATCCATGGAGCGGCGGTGGTCGGATATGAGGGATGGCTCGGTGGCTACCAGATGACCTTTGACTCGGCCAAATCTAAGATGACTCAGAGCAACTTCGCTGTTGGGTACAAGACCGGGGACTTCCAGCTTCACACCAATGTGTAGGTCTCAAAATCAATAACCGTTACAAATATCATGTTAACGCCCTGTTTGTTTTTTAGGTGTAGATATTTTAAGGTTTTTACTTTTCAAGTGATATGCATTCCTTTCTCTCCCCTGACACAGAAACGATGGTTCAGAGTTTGGTGGCTCTATTTATCAGAAGGTAAACAAGGACCTGGAGACGGCCGTGAATCTCGCCTGGACCGCTGGGAGCAACGGCACTCGCTTCGGAATCGCTGCTAAATACCAGTTAGACTCCAGTGCTTCCATATCAGTAAGTGCACCTTTTCCTGTACATTGCAAATTATAAAGATATTTCAATATTGACAATGTGGTTTTATTGAAAAAAAAGTTGCATCTGGTTATATTTTCTGCTTTGGCAAAAAAAAACATTATTTGTAGTTTCTTATTGATTCTACCAGAACATCTTAATGCCCTCCTTGAAAAAATTGCTGCTGCAATAAACAAGTGCCACCAAGAGAGCCTCTCCACATGGTGTTTAAAGAGTTGGCTAATATTTACTGCAGTTCAAGCAGTTGTTTGTGATTTAGAAGTTGCCGACACTCATGCAGTAGTTATAATATATTTGTGATATATTATAGAACCCTACTTACACATAATTAAAATCCTAAATTAACCTTACTGAAAAAAAATGTATATTGCATAGCATCAATAAAAACATTATAAAACAAATTTTATGGTCAACATGTTCATGACAAAGACCCACAGAAGCTATTGCTAAAAAAAAAAGACCCCAAAAAACAACCTCTGGGTATATGCTTGTATCCAAGCATATTAATGAAGTTTAGTGGAAGGAAAACATGTGGCAATAAAAAAAGTGAACAAGCAACATGGATAACTGCAGCCTTGTGAAATTGAGACTTCCTAAATCATCACTGAATGTAGTCTGTAAAGATTTGGTGCGTTTGCTTGATTGGCCAGCAAACTGTCTTGACCTCAGCCCCACAGAGTGTCTTTGGGGTATTATCAAGAGGTAATACCCCAACACACTACTGTAAAACAAAGCTACAAAATATAAAATTGCATCTCCCTGTATCCTCCTGGCAGCAGTCAGCCACCGCATGCCGGCATCCCGGACCACCTCACTCGGTTTGTTTCGCTACATTTAGTGCAAGACCCTCAATCTCCCCAAATCCAAGCCATTTTTTTTTCCAGAAACTATACAGAGCAGATTAACAAAGATAAATAAATAAATAAATAGAAACATAAATACACCATGCTGTCACCTAACAAGCTGTCAGAACAGACAGATAAGACACAATGCAGATGAGCACTTTTTAAAACAACCAGTGCTTCCTGAACACCTCTGTAGTACCACAGGCCGATTGCCTCCATGCCAAGCAGCATTAATGCAGTAATTCATGGAAAAGAATCCCCAACCAACCATTGTCTGAAAACATCTATATTAAAAACAATTTTCTTTAAATTGGTCCTATGTTATATTCTGGGTTATTATTTGATGTAAACCATAACTATCAAAATTAAAGCCCTGATCTCACCACTGTCCACGTTTGAGGCACCAGTTCCATCTTCAGAGCAGGTCTTGTGAATCTCTCCCAGACTCTTGAATGAACTTTGTAGAACAATCTTCTCATGGCTGTGGTTATGGTTTTTCCTTTCACTCAACTTTCCATCATTAAATCCATGAATCCAGCACTCTGATAAGGCCAACTTCTTCAGAAATATCCTTTTTTGGGTCACTTTCCTTGCAGAGGGCGTCAATGACTGCCAAGTCAGGACTTTCCCCATGATTGTGTAGGATATAAGTTCTCCATCAAAAATAATTTTTCATTCTTATGTAATATTCTAAATTTTGTTATAAACTAAATTTTGGGTTTTCTCGCACTAGAAGCCATACATAAAGAACTAATTAGAACCAATTAACCTACATGAACTAACATCTCTATAATCTAATTTACTGAGATGCACCAGTCTTTGATCTGGATTTCACTTTCATTTGAAATACATTAAGAAAATTTCATGCTTTTCCTTCAGGCTAAGGTGAATAATTCCAGCTTGGTAGGAATCGGATACACCCAGACTCTGCGGCCTGGTAAGAACCATCTCAAAGCAAGACAATAGAAACACCTTCAAAATTGAATGTCATTTAACTTCCAACCCTTTCTGCAGGTATGAAGCTAACCCTCTCGGCATTAGTGGATGGGAAGAACATCAACGCTGGTGGTCACAAGCTCGGTCTAGGCCTCGAACTGGAGGCGTAAAGATCCGCTCCACCGTTTCATAAGAATATCAGCAGAGTCTGTGCGCTCAGCGACGGATATTTTAACGACGAGGCCAAACAAAGTAGAATCCCAATATACAGGCAACGATGAGACGGAAACTTTTCCACCAACCTCCTGTCATTGTGATTCAGCCACATGTATTTATTTATCAGCTATTTTCCCTTCTGCCATTTTACTCTCCCTGACAACTGAAAAATGCCCCGGCTTGTTTAGTTCGACAATCCAAGAGTGGTTTCAGAAACTTAATATTCTGCTGACATGTGATTATGTAGAATGTACAACTGATATTTTTGCACAGTAGACTATAACTTTTATTTAAGCTCTTAATCCTTTGCATATTTTGGTAGTATTATACTGCCTGGTGGAAGTTGCTGCTCCTTATTATTTCCAATAGAGCCTTTTATTGTGCTATATCACAATTTTTAGTTTGCCTTTAGTTGCTAAGCAATGCTAAATAAGTTTTCCTCATTGAACCGATTGAAAAGTGAATGGAAAATCAAGTTCTCTTCCGATTTAGAGATGACACTAATCAAAGAGCAGTCTGTATGTTGGCGTTTGTCTACCTGCAAAATAAAGTCCTGAAACCAGACTGTATTCTCATCTAATTTTTATTACAATACATGATTAGGCAACTTGGTGTAATGGAAAAGGAATGTCTCACTTTAATCATAATTCTGAGGTTAAAAGTCGTAAAAGATGTGAAAATGTGTTTAGGCAGTGACTGTAACCAGAAAATCTAAAAAAAATAATTATCACCTCATATCCTTCATAGTGTAACTTTAAAATGCTCCAGTTTTAACCTCATTATGGCTTCAAAGACATGAAGGAAGATCTACAGTTTGACTGCCAGCGTCAGCCCATCTCCCACTGTCAGCATGCTCAAAGTAACCCGGATATCTCTGTGCAGCTTCTTGTTCAGCTTGTCGATGGCAATGGTGTCGGCATCATTGGGAGATGGATTCAGCACCCTCCCACCCCACAGCACCTAAAATGCCACAAACATAATTCGTTATTATCCAAAATAAATATGAAAGAGAACTTCCCTATTTTAGGTGAAGCTCACATTGTCTATAGCGATGATGCCTCCTTTCCTCAACAGCAGCAGAGACTTTTCATAATAATTGTCATAATTAACTTTGTCTGCATCAATGAAGATAAAGTCAAATGTTCCGGCCTGGCCAGAAGAGAGGAGATCATCTGTTAAAGAAAAACACAAAACTGAGTTTACTGTGGAATAGTGCTCACAGCTGTGGACACTGACACACACCCCTCCAAACTGCACGTATAGGCTGGTTACCAGGAGACCAAAGAGATCTGAGGTTTTAAGGTTGCAGTTTATATGTAACATTTATTTGCCACGCTGTTAAAGCAAAGTCCAGGCATCATATTAAACCTCCCATATATTGAGGAAAATTTTAATGATAGTACAGAAACATTTTAGCCCTCCGTGTCCAACAAAGCCACAATCTAAATGTATGTTTAAGTAGAAAGTCAAGTCAAAGAAACTGATTTGGAGTTTCACCCTTTACCGTTTGACCTATTTTACTAAATACAATACAGAAGCAGTATTGTTTCCGTTATATAACCTCCGGCTGCAACAAAGCCAACCATTTATCCGCATATTTAGAGGAATAAAGTGGATTGTGTTCATACTTATGACTAAAAACTATTCAAAGCAGCTATTCAAAGCCAATTTATCCTTTATGTCAGTTTTTAGGTGTTAACTTATTTGCAACAAAGTTAAGCAACAATCACATAGTATAGCTCTTATGAGCTTCTGCATGGAAAGAACTTTTTGAAGTTTAATATTTTTAATTTCATCCGCTTCCAATAAGTTTCCCTAGATACTCAAATCCATAGACTCAAACTTGAACTAAACCACATTTGTAACAGGTTGAGTTACTGACGAGCTTTTCCTTACAACTCAGACAGGGTTTTCTGAGTTTTAAGCATATCTGCATGTTTCAACAAACAACTAAAACAAAAACATAATTGACATGAAGACTTCCCAGTGACTTTCCCAACATTTGAAGTACAATCGCAGTCAAATTCATAAATGTTATCAAAGATTTCAAGTACTGTACCAAGAGTTTTCAGTGCTGGTTGAATGCGGAGATTGATTTTATGTTCAACTCCAGCCTATAAGCAAAAAGACACAATAATACAACACATAAGTTATCAGAAACCTATTTTTATTACTTTAAAAACTATTCTCAATTTAATTTTAATTTCACATGTTCAGTTTTGAAATAACCGGTCATATACACTTGGGTTTAGTTCACTGCTTGCTTCCAGGAGCTCCAGCTGTCTCGTCAACAGGCCGGATAACTGTTTCTCTTAAAGACATACTGAGGACTGTCTAACAGAACTATAGCCCTTTTTCGCATTATACAATATAAAAACAAAGAAAATACAGTTGTTCAAATCCAGAATGCCACCTGCTGTATTTAAGCCACCAGAATAGAAGGTTACTGTACCTCTTTCCAGAATGGTTTGCCGATATTTGTGTATTTTTCATTGATGTCACATGCAACCACGACTCCATCCTCAGGCAAGGCCAGCGCCATATTTAGAGTGTTATAGCCTGTGTAAACTCCTGTGGATACAGGAAAGCTGTCATGATGCTGAAATGTGATGACACAACATGTAAAAAAAATGGAAGTGACTAAATAACTTCCTGGTTTGACAGTCTGTGTTTTCCATAACCCTGTTTCATAGTACAGCCAAACTTTGGTGCATTTTATGGGGATTGTATATGACAGACCAACACAAAGTAGAGCACAATTGAGAGGTGAAAGGATGGCATTTGTTTTTTTTAAATAAAAATCAAAAAGGTGTGTGGTGCACACTTTTATACATCCCTCTCTACTCTGATACCCCTAAAAATCTAGTTCAATTAATTGGCTCCATATTTCACCTAATTGGTAAACAGAGTACTGCTGCGTGTATTTAAACCTCAGTATACTCCAACTCATCAGCTCTGACCAGTTTCCATGTCCCAGCTGAGCAAAATCATCCCCACATCATGATACTGCCACCACCATGTTTCTTCTTTGGGTTGATGTATTGAATGGAATCTGCAGTGTTTTCTGTAGCCCCTTAGCTACCTTATGCTAAAATACAAACATGCCTTTTGGTTTTGTTTTTTTTTCTTGTCACTTTTCTATAAAGACCAGATTTCCAGAGTACATTGCAAATAGTCACCCTGCCAACATATTCTCCTTCTTAAGCCGTAGATCTCTGCAGCTCCTCTAGAGGTGCCATGTAGTTCTTGGTTGAGTCTCTGAATAATGCTTTCCTTGCCCAGCCTGTCAGTTTAGGTGGACAACCATGTCTTGGTAAGTTTACAGTTGTAATGTTCTTTCCTCATTTTGAGATGGTGATTGAACAGTGCTCTGTGATATGTTAAAATCTTGGGGTATTATTTTATAACCTTACCCAGCTTTAAACTTCTCCAATCCTTTCACCTTCACAGAACAGCTGTATGTTACTTATCACTCACATAAAAAACCTCAATATTTTTATGTGTTTATTTATTAAACTCCAGGTCTTAGGATCGCGTTTCTGCTCTTTGCAGATGATGTGGTGCTATTGGCTTCATTAGATCATGATCTCCAGCTTTCGCTGGAGCAGTTCGCAGCCAAGTGTGAAGTGGACACAATGAGGGTCAGTGCCTCCAAATCCGAGACCATGGTTTTGAGCCAGAAAAAGGTAGTGTGCCTTCTCCGGGTCGGGGAAGAGGTCTCGCTCTAAGTGGAGGAGTTTAAGTATCTAGGGGTCTTGTTCACGAATGAAGGAAAAGAGAGATTGAGAGGCAGATTGGTGCTGGGTCTGCAGTGATGCGGGCGCTGTACCGATCTGTTGTGGTAAAGAGAGAGCTGAGTCAAAAGGCGAAGGTCTCAATTTACTTGTGAAACATATTTCAAAAGTCCATCCTTTTCCTGGCAATTAGATTAAAATCTATACAGACTAACATGTTGCTACCAAGCTTAGTGATCAGCAGGGTCACAGTCTGCTGAGGTATGCCACAGGCAACGGCCTGTGACCCAGTTCAGCAGCTACAGTTCTCCTGGAGAAAGCTGATTTCTTGGCAGCAGATACATACAAACAGGCTTTTAATCGGCTTTTGAAATGTGTGCAGAGCTGTTGGTCAGGTTGCAACATCAGAGCGGTAGGATGAAAGAATAGATTATATGAAGGCAAGAGGGGGGTATTGTTTTTGATCAATTTGACTCCACTTTATACTGATCTGTGCCCCATTCTTTTTAGACTTAAAATTAAGTTAAATTAAATCCTGTCTGTTTCTCTCTATGTTCTATAAAAAAGTAGATGCTTGTGCAGACCCACACAAAACTGGAGGAAGATTCCTAAATTTAATTGGCATAAATTTCCAGAAAACAAAAACAAAACAAACAACAAAAAAAGCAGACCCCACTTTTTATTGTTATATTTGAAAAAGTGTTTTCAGAAACCATTTAAGGTGTTTTTTTTTTTTTTTTTTTTTTTGTTTTTTTTTAATTGATCAAAAGGTCCATAAATACTGGCTAAAACAGCACTGTAGGAGCCAAATATTACTAGTTTACTCTCTCTCGCCAATAACTTGCCCTCCGTATGCTGTCATGTGTGGGCGTGGTGCCTTCTGGATTGTGGGCAGTACTTACTTTGAGTGAGGTGGCGTTATTAGTTTGAACGTGTGCAGGTGCGTCGAGATGACCTGGATCTTGTGGTGGGGTGAGCTACTTTCTGTTGAATGTTTAATCAGTCCTGTTGGAAACACCACTGGACGACGATATGAAATGCAACTATCAAAATAAGTGTCTGTTTTCTTAAGCTTGTTAAATAGAGCAATAAAGTCCACAGTGAGTAATGATTCGACACATCTTCAGCATATATCCATGTCTTAGCCTGCTGTGATGTTTGGTGAGATATTTAAGCTTTATATGCCACAATAAGCACTAAAAGCGAAAATGATACGAAATTGATTAATCCTTAAATTTTTCTAAATTTTGTTCCAGATCTTGGTACTTTGGCTTCTTACTGTAGACCTATGTTGAGGAATTTCGGAATAATGTTTGATGACTGTTTAAAAGACAGTCACATCACTCCTGTACTTTAAAACATACTGGGAGCCAGCGAACGGAGTAGAGTTGATTTTTAAAGTTGTTGATGGCATTGCAACTTCTTATTAATGTGACCTTTTACAAGCACATTGCCCAGTCAGAGCTCTTTGGTCTGCTGACCAACAACAATCTTCTGGAAGTCCCCACAGGTCAAAGTTCAAACAGTGGGGTGACTATACGTTTGCTAAAATTGGTCCAAAGCTGTGGATTTCATTAACTTTAAGTTGCGGCCCATCAATGATCTATTTTAGTTTAAAGCTAAGCTACATTTGTTAACAGATGCTTTTAGCACATAGCACTGTGAGACAACCAATTTTGTTAAACTGTTTGTTTTTATTCTCGTCTGTAGATTTATTCTTGCTCTAATAGAAAGCACTTTGATTCAGATGTGACTGTTGTAAAGTGCTATACAAATAAAACTGGACTGATCCTTAAAGAACTCCAAAACTTCCCATTTGCTTTGTTTTGGAAAGTCAGCCTCTGTTGTGAAGTCAAGGGAACATTTTACATGGTTTTCAAACTTTTTTTTTAAATAGATCAATATCAGAAAAGAGTGGCATATGTTTGTATTTAGCCTCGCTTTACACTGATACCCTTTTAATAAGTTTTAGTGCAACAAGTTGTCTTTTGTAGTCTAAATAGAGTTGCTATTAATCCTTCGAATATGGGAAGCACACAGCACAACTGCAAATCCACCCAACTTATGGGCTGTGCAAGGGGTGTTAGAGGCTGCATTAATTAGAGAAATGGCAAAGAGGCCTATGTTAACTCTGGAGGAGCTGCAGAGATCCACAGGTGGAAACATCTGTCAACAGCACAAGTTTAAGTCTCGAGTTCCATAATCTCGCTTTTCATAAAAGAGTGGCAAGAAAGGCATGAGAAATCCCGTTACAGTTTTCCACAAACATTGTAGGTGACACAGCAAACATGTGGACACCAAATTTACCATCAACACTATTAGACATCATAGTGGCAGCATCGTGGGGATACTTTCCTTCAGCAGGGAAAAGGAAGCTGGTCAGAGCTGATGAGAAGATGGAGCTAAATACAGGTCAATCCAGTAAAAAAACAAACAAACAAAAAAAAAAAACATCAACAACAACAACAACAACAAAAAAAAACACTGTTAGAGGTTGTAAAAAGCTTGAGACTGAGGCGGAGGTTCACCTTCTAGCAGGACAACGATCCTAAACATATAACCAGAGCTACAATGGTTTGGTTAAATCAAAGTCAAATCAAACCATATTAATATGTTCAATTGGCCCAGTCAAAGTTCATGCTGAAATTCAATTGAAAATCTCTTGCAGTTGTGAAAACTGCTGTTCACAGATGTTCTCCATCTTGTCTGACTTAGCTTGAGGTATTTGAAAAGTAGAGTCTACCAAGATTTCTGTCCAGATGTGCAAAGCTGGTAGAGGCATACCTTGAAAGACTTGCACTTTAATTGCAGCTGAAGGTGCAAAGTATTGTCCCATGGGAGATGAACACAAATGCATGCAAAATTTTGGAATTTTTATATGGAAAAAACAAAATGGAAATCTTGTTTTGTTTTTCTTCTACTTAATTTTGCACCACTTTGTTCTGGTCTCTAACATAATACCCCAATAAAATACATTGAAGTTTGTGGCTGTACTGAGAAAAAAAATGGGAAAAAGCTTCATAATTTTGTAAGGCACTGTACTTCTGGTAGTTAACAGTGGTTGATGTGCTTCACACAGTTTGGACAATTCAATGAATGTTTTACGATTGTATTATTGGTCAAATAAAATTCTTACCACCTCATATGAACAATAAACTGATAAATGTTTTAATTTCTTGAAGAGAAACAGTTGTAAATAAAAAAAGACAAAATATAAAAGAAGAAACTGGGACAATTAATGATTAGGTCACAACCACTTTAGAGTAAATTTCCACTAAAAAGGAGATTAAATAAATAATGAAACCTAAAAACAGAGGGGTCAAAACTAAGAATAAAATGGCAAGACTTAGTTTGTGCAAAAATGAAGAAAACAAATAGGCTTTTTAACCTCACAATTTGTCATCAAGGAAAAAGAAGGTGAAATTAATTTGAATGCCTACGTACCAATCTCCAGTGCCTTCTTGGCTTGAATTAGTTTAGCCAAATTAGCCATGAACTGTGCCTGCTCACAGGCAACCATCATGATGTTCCAGGAGTCCTGCATCGTCCTCTAAAAGCATCGAACAGAAACTGATCACACAAAATTTCCTGAAACCTGATCATATCTGACAAGACAGAGCTTACAAAAAGCAGCATTCCAGACCTACAGTACTCACCAGCCGGAGGTTTTTGAGAACCGGATGTTCCCTCAGAGAATGATTGAGCACATACTGCATCAGTGGGTTGTCTTTCCCCCCGCTATGACTTTTAGAGATGCTCATTCTGAATGATTTCTTTCTTCCTAAGGGCAAACATGAAACAATAAGGATCTTAAGAGTCCAGACCTCATGAAACTGCAATCTGGTATAGGGGTCGTTATTAAATTTAGATGTGATCCAGGCTAAATGACCTCAGAGGGGAAATTAAATTGAAGTATTTGAAGCAATAGATGTGGCTATAAGAAAACATACAAAGAAAATAGTGATGTGATTTAATGTTTTAGCTTTAGGGAAATACAATGTTAGCAAGAGATCTGTAAATGGTTGGCGTAGATACAGAATACTGAGATGAAGGGTGCTGCCAGGACAACAAAATGAAATTGGGCCTTGCTTCCTTTGGTCCAATACTGGTACTAGCACAATATTTACCGCTAGTGAATTATACATGCATACTGCATACAGTATGCAATTCAATATTTGAAGCAAGATTAAAAGCAGACTTAAAAAATGTGCTAAAAGCCATATGTTAGTCTCTTTTTTTAATAGATTTTTTAGGCCTTTAACAGCAATTGGACTGAAAACAGGGAGGAGAGAGAAAGGGGAAGACATGTAGCAAATGGCCCAAGACCGGGAATTGAACTCAGGATAACCACGTCAAGGACCACAGCCTTTACCAACTGAGCCACCCAGTACCCTTAGGCTCTATTTTTTACTGTAAAAATTTCAAAATGACAAATTCTCTAAACATTCTTGAAATATAAAAAACCTAAGATGCTTAAATATACTTTTTATAACTATTTAACATAAAAGTATAACTTCTAACATGTATAACTTTTAATTGTAAACATATTAACATTATGATTTCAAAGTGGTGAAAACAGCTGATTCTGAACAAGATAAAAACAAATAACTTCTGGAAACCTAAACTTTTCCCTTAAATATCCTATGAGACAGCTATCTGGTTCTTGCTCAGCCTAACGCATCAAGAGCCCAGCGCTGAGCCTTTTTACTATCAAAGTCATTGATCAAGTCCTAAAAGTCTGTTTCTCGCCAACTGACTTTCAATGGACAACATGGCAAGACTCCAAAGCCTGTCTGGAGACATACTGGACCTCAAATAGTTTTTTAACTCAGTTTTAGCTTCCTGAAAGCTCTCTCCCCACCAGCAACAGTCACAGGCAATGTAAAAAATATACATAAAGCAACCCAGATTTCCCAAAAACACTTTGTAGTTGCATATTGTTAATTTCATTCAGGAGAAGAAGAGGGAACAAGTTAGGAGGGAAAGTGGGAGCATATATCTGTAACTTACACGCAAGCTAAGGTAGGATACTCGCAGTTTCCAACCACCCAGCCTCCAGTCCAGACAGGAGGCTGATTTTTTTATTTTTGTTTTTAAAATCATTTTATGATTGTTTTAATTTGTGTCAGTAATAAATATTTCTGTTTTGATGTGTAGTTTTAAACTGTCATCGAACACAGTGTTGCTCACCTTGTTCACAGGGACAGGAAGGAGTAGTTAGACTGGTATGGGAGGTTAGGGCTGCTGACTGACTCATCTGTTGTTAAGTGTGGTAAAAGGTACAGGGACAAGTTAAATATATGAATATCTTGGTTAATATTTTCCTTCACTGATTAAATGCTGGTGAAATGGAGACCAACAGTAGTCTGTGGCGAAGTTAACTAAGATCACAGGTTGATAATCATCACACACTATAGTCTACCCACCTCTCTCGGAAAAAAACCGGGTTACAAATTGATGCCCTTTCTTTTGTCTGTCTTCTTTTTCCTTTTCCTTTTTTAAAACCTTGTTTTATTATTTTTCTTGGTAGCATGGTTATTATCACTGTCGTTCTTACCTTCTACGGACTGCTACTGAACATCATCACTGTCAAGAGCGCTAAAGCAGGAACAAGCCATTTCATGCAGACTCAGGGGGTTGTCTGCATGAAAACAAGTTGAAACAAGTAAAACCAATGGTTTCACTGATTTTATGATTGCCCCCAAAATATGTTTTTTTTTTTTATTTATATATATAAAAAAATTGTTTTTCCTTTTTTCCCCATCCGTCAGGGGCCCTGGGAATTATCCTAACTGCACCCATATTGAAAAGAGCCATAAAGAAACAAAGAAAAAAAAACAACTGGACTGTACGCAATAAATCTTAGAATTTAATAATATACACTGCCGCATGAACGTAATCTTACCTGAATAATTCAGGTTTACTAAGTGCAGAATTTGTTTGTACAAACATTTCTTTTTCAAATTCATTTACAGTGATTGCTCTATTATTTCCTACTGCTGTATGTCCTCGTTGTATGTACAAACCACAACATACCATTCACCTAATGAAATGATGTCAGAGGGGAAATATTAGTAATAGTAAAACCCTATTAGTCATAGAAGCAAAAAAGCATTAAAAATGGAGATTGAAAGGAGGGGTTTAGTTAGGTTATACAGTGACTTAGATACAATAATGTGCATCCTATATTTCCCCCCAGTTGCAAGGCAGGTGCTGTATGGATGTAGCATGTTGAAGACAAAATGAACAAACAAAACAAAATACAGATGTTTTGCTCTGAAGCTGCACTGACGACGATCAGTTGTTGGCCACCCCTGAGTGAGCAGCAGTCCCAGCCCGGCCACCCCTATGAAAATTTTCTGGCTCCGCCACTGGTGACTGAATAATTTAAGGTTACTAAGTGCATCATCTCTTTGTATAGATCTGTCTTTCAAATCCATTTACTAGGACATCGTTATCTCCAAGCACAATGGACATAGCAGAAAAGGTTCATAAGTGAAAATATATATACAGACTAGGAATAATTAGTTTCATATATCAAAGAGACAAATTCAAAGGGTAAATAATTACTTGCAAACTGAATATTTAATCAAAGATTAAACAGGAGTCTTTGTAACTCAGATTTCAGTTTGAGGAGTCATAGAGCATTTATAAAAATCCACAATTTAATTATTTGCCTCGACTACCCTAAACCAGTTTTCCTCCTTGTTCTTATTTTACACCAAATAAAGTTCTAATAAATTAACGTATCTCTTCGAAGAGCTTTAACACACATGCACACACCTCCAGACAGTACATATGTAGTGCACCCTGAAGTGACAAAAGTATTTTTAAAGCGTCAGTATAACTATTTAATGACACCTACTGTGACGTAAAACATCAGTTAAACTAAATACACTAAGAAAAAAACAAAACAAAACAAAACAAACAAACAAAAAAAAAAACCCTCCGGAAATTCAATTGACACTTTATCTCCTCAATGAAGATTCTAATATGACTTTTAGACAAAACAAACCATTATATCATCGAACAGCTCCCCCCCCCCCACACCTCCCTTGAAAGCCTTACAAATCTCAGACTGCATTAGATTATTAGAAAGAGCTGAACTCCTTCGCTCTTACCAAGGAAATATCCTGCGACGAAAACAACCCCTACGGCGAGAGAGCCAACCAGAGCCTCTTTGGAAACGTTGCGATAAGACATATTTGTAAAAGACCGATAATATCCCCGCAGGATTACACAGCAGGGCTGCGCAGGCTCTTCCGTGTTGCCTCAGCTACTGTACCGTAATACTGTCAGGAAAAGGCGACGCGCATCGGGTGCAAAAGCATATAAACCAATATGTTAAATAGAAATGATGCCCATGAATATCGTTGAGAAATAACAGCAGGGCAGTCTTATGCAATCGAACGAGCAATGCTGCATTTATCGACTGCAAAGGCATGGCATGAAGCGTTCAAATGCAGCTCAGTCCTTTTAACATAAACATAAACTCACCACTTTTCAATGTAGTAACAGTCCTTCCCTGGGCTGCTGACAATTACTGAGGGGATTCCTTCTCAAATGAGCCCTGAAAGCTGTTCAGTCATGTGTGCAGACTGGCGAACATGTGATCCGCTGCAGCTTTTGTGATAGGACTGTAAAAAACAAACGCCCCCTGTCAGAACCGAAGTTCTCTGCAAATTATTGACCCATTTCAAAGAAAATTTGTGTGTAAGTTCAAAAAAAGTGCAGTTCATGGACTTTTATGATGAAAACCCTAAAATTTACCGAATATCCTTCTAAATTAATTTGTTGTGTGTTCAGAGTGAGAGGGGCTGCTTGCATAAATTCTCACAGGAACTCATTTCTGGCTGCACAACCCCCATTACAGACCGTCATTGGCTTTGACACATTGTGTTTCCTTTCCAGGATTAAAACAACTGGAAGCCTGCGTTACTTTCTACTCACTTAACAATGTTGCGTTTCAGTATGTTTGTCACAAAAAATGCATTGAAGTTGTTGGTTGTGACGACATTTCTCTTTAACAAAATGCAACCATGTATTCTATGTGTAGTGGATAATTGTGGAGCGGAATATATATTCGATCACTGACAGGTCTTTTCATCCAGAGTATTCTTTGCAAACAGTGCATTAGCTTGGACAAATGACAACCAAACACAACCAGGAAATCACAATAGTGCACCAAGCTGCAGATATTGCTAAACAAAGAAAACTTAATACAAGAAATAAATTGAATTCAGTTCATTTATGCCTGAAGTCGGGTGTAAATGTGACCAGCTTTACATAGGTTTTTAGGATTCAATAGCAGATTACTTAATTGGAATATAATAGAAGTGCAAAAGATAGATATTTGTTTTTATTTTTTGTCTTTTTTAAGACTCTATAGTTGTGTGTTTAACTATTGTCAGCAATGTCTTCCAGTAACATATAATCACCCAGTAATATTTTTACATTTTGTGTCAACTTTGAACATTTTTTTTAATACAAAAAAAAAACAAAACAAAAAAAACATGCTGGGCCGCAGGTGGACTGCCCTAGAGTCCCTACAACTGGGCCTAGCAAGTTTTCTGGGAGAAACCCTGTGTGTGTGTGTGTGTGTGTGTGTGTGTATAAAATACACATACAGGAGGGCAGGAAAGGCATTGAGGTGACGTTAGATAGAGATGCTCAATGTTCTTTATTGTGACATAGTTCCCTCAAGTTCTGAGGAATATAGAAATGATAGTGCTTTGTACTGTGATACATGTAATATTTATATACTCCTAGTGCCGCTCCCCTCCCCTTGCAGACCGCCCACCACAGTTTAAAGAACTCCCAGAGGAAACTGTCTGCCTGTCCATCCAATCCGATCCAGAAAAGTGTGGCATTCATTTGTAGCCAGGCCCCTTCTACCTCTAAATGAAATCCAGTATAACCAACTACCATGGGAGGTCCGCTACTTCATAGGTAGCATCCACTTAAGTGTAATTTAATCTCAGTATAAATCCATCTGTTTTGTCAAAGCCGAGGAGGTTTGTTCGGGAGCATTGGTGAAGAAACATGACGACCAAGGAACACAGGAACCTCTCAACAGGACAACTCTAAACACACAGCCAGAGCTATAGTGAAGTTTAAAGATTAAAGATTAAATCAATATACGTGATTTTAGAATGGCATAATCAAAATCCAGATCTAAATCCAGTGGAGAATCCTTGGCAAGACTGAAAAACTGGTGCTCATCGTCTAATCCAACATTTTCTATTTTGGAAAGAAAAATGGTCTAATATACCATCTTTAATGTCTCATTGGTGCTGAATACTAGCATGCTTGTCTGTGCTTGCTTTGTCTATAACCCCTTACAATACCAAATAGCTTATTTATGGAGTTTAGGTCAAGCCAATTTGCTGGCAAATCAACCAAATTGATGCAATGGCCATTAAACAAGGTTTTGACTGAAAATATCATGTGTGCTCTAAAATTTTCTGGTCAACAGCAGCAGTGACTTTGGACTAAATAAAATACAGCTGCGCAACACCAACAGATGATATAGCTCCCCAAATAACTATTGTGGAAACCTCACACTGGACATCACAGA
Organism: Anableps anableps; assembly: GCA_014839685.1. NCBI lineage: Eukaryota > Metazoa > Chordata > Actinopteri > Cyprinodontiformes > Anablepidae > Anableps > Anableps anableps. Next base: position 21,411,431 of record CM026084.1, read on the forward strand.
ACATGAATTCAGTGCTTCTCCATTCTTCTGTCAAGAATCCGGGACCTTCATTTTCAAATGAATTACAAAATCTACTCTTTTTAAAAAACATCAGTCCAGCCCAGTTTGAGAACAGTCATAGCCTACGTGTGTGTGTGTGTGTGTGTGTGTGTGTGTGTGTGTGTGGAGGCTCTTGAAGCTCTGCCTCCAGCTGCAGTCGATGCCTTGTGAATCTCTTCCAAACTTTTATATAAACTCTCAACACTAAATGGTTCATAGCCATCTCGACACTTATCCCCGTTACAGTTTTTCCTCAAACTCAACTTTCTATTTGTTTACATGGGTTCAACACATGCTAAAAGCCAGCTTCTTCAGCAACAACCTTTGTTTTTGTTTGCAGTTCAGCTGTCAAAACAGCAGTCTTATCTATGCTTGTTTAGGCCTAAACATAACATTTGTGTATCAGAAATCCCTTTTATTAGTATTGCGTAATCTAGTTTTCTGAGAGCTGGAATTTTGTTTTTCAGTAGCTGTAGGCCACAGTCATCAAAGTGAACACTTAATGCTGCAGTATGTAGCTTTGCCCCCCTCCCGACCTAAAGCAACCAATCAGAGCCAGGAGGAAGGTCTTAGCGCTGTCAGTCAACTTCATTAACTGGCTGCTAAATGTGCTAATGGCGGAGAAACAACTTACCGTTACAGGAAAGTCGTTCATCCGTCGTCATCGGTGGCCATGCTAGCTAGCCTGAGTATTCACAACAGTCTCTGCTGGCTGCAGCGCAGCAGAGAGCAATGGGGGGGGGGGGAAAGTAGGCAGAGGAGCTCGATTTTTTTCACAGATTATCTGTCTCATACCATTCTGTCACGGCATAGTGACAGTTTCAACAAATATGTAGGAATAAATAATAATATTATTAATATATTATTATTATTATTTAGAATATATATATATATATATATATATATATATATATATATATATATATATATATATATATATATATATATATATATATAATAAAAGTTACATACTGCAGCTTTAAATATATTACATATATTAAATAATAGAATATGTTTAACTTTTTGACTTGGATTACAGAAATAAATTAAACATTTTGATGATAGTCATTTATTGAGATGCAACTGTATTAACTGCTTCTACCCTTTTAATAGACGTTCAGTTCAAAAATCCGGAAATAACCCTGAAAGCAATGAGTCCACTAAAGATAAACATTAAGTAAAAACTGCGTTTAAGCGAGTTTACCAATATTCCTTACTCTGTATATAACTGTGCCGTTGCTGTAACATTAGGTTGAGGTGCTACTTCCTTCAACCACCACACGGGGGAGCTGGAGTACTCACAGCCCTCATACCCGCAAAGCACACAAATACTAGGCATTGAGGCAAGGGGAAGGTAAGTTTCTTAATTACTTTTACTGACGAAAACTAAAACAAATTGGATTAAAACAGGAAGAAAACCGATAAAACCCAAGGACAGTTTAAGCAAAGGAATGGTGAGAATCTGCAGAAACCAGAAACGAAGTTAAGATAATGACTGACTCAAGGTGATGTGATTAGTAAATGAGAGCAGGTGTGACTGAAACAAACTGAGTTCCGGGCTGCTAACAAAAGAAAAAAATCAATTTGGCGTAATAAATTTCATAAAGACAAACGGAACCACCAAAATGTAAAGATATCAAAAAGGGGAGAAAAAAAGTCGCAGACTATTTATCCATCAGTTCCTGAACCTACTGACATAACGTGTTTCTGCAACCTTTGGTGTTTCACTTCCTGTGCAAATATTTATATAACGATAACAAATGTTTGATAGTTCTCACCACGAACCCCTTTAAATACCTCCATGAAACGACAAGTTCAAACTGTGGTCATGTCATGAGACTTAAGACCCATCTTTTAAAGCTTAACTGCCCCCCTTCTGGTTAAATATACGAAGTGAGTGATATTTTAAAAGATATAGGAATTAGTCATATTAAACACATAATAGACTTTGTGCTGTAATGTAAAAACAAAATTACTGCATTTGCTTTATCACATCCACTCTGATTATGTGAATCAGCAACGTTTCTCTATCCTGATTTTATTTAGTTAGTAATATGTTTGATTTATTACATTAACTATATTACAAACACATTATGTTCATATTAAAGAATTACCGAGCTTTATATAATATATATGTTAATCTCAGCTAAAGTTTTTAGGTGAACATGTGTAGAAATTTGTTCTTATATCAGATCTATCACCGTGTTTGATTAACTTTGATTAGAAACAAATATCTTGGTTGAATGAAAATTATTCCGTGTACAATTTTATCAGCTTTATTAATATTTTGTTCGATGTGTGGTGTAGTGGTAGAGTGGACCTTGATGCATGTATCCTCTACTTCTCTAGCCCCCTGTTGATTTTCTGATAACTGTGAATAAAGGCCTTTAGTGACCTACAATCCTTAAAAAAAAAAAAGGGTGGATCATTTTAAAAGCTGCAGTTCTGAGATAATGTAAATTTAGGGAAATAAATTACAACCTGTAAAAAGTTGCGACCAAACAATCACAGAAAATGCCTTTTTGTTGTTTTTAGAGAGAGACAAACAACCAGCACCAAGCCAGAGCCCAAGCCAAATAAAAAGACAAACCTGAGCCACTTGTTTTAAAATTTGGTTGCGATGTCTTTATTCACCATAACCGCCATTGTTTTTGTTCACCGACACAACAACTCCAAGGCTGTTTTCTGTTATCTAAACCTGCTGGATGTCAAAAACTTTCCTCCCATTTGAATGTCCATTATTTCCTCTTCTGTCATACTTTTCCGCAGACTTCAGTCAGAGAGAGAGAGAGATTTGAGAAGTTATTCTTGAGCTAATTATGGCTTAATTCCCCTCAGAATTTTCCCTTTTAGTATTTAGAGTTACATATTTGTGTCTTTGTTATATTCATGGTTATTTTCTTAATTAATCTTTAAATATTATAGGGTTATTACTGAGGTATAATTATTGACTCTAAGTGACTAGATCCAACATACATTTTTTTTTTTTAAATTTCAGTATTGTGATTCTGAGAATAAGTATAGTTTAGAAAATGTTTTTCTCCTCCCTTTCTGTGAAGCAATAAAGGTTCCCTGATTAAGAGAGATGACTCAATCATAATTTTTTTTTTTTTTTTTTAACTGAAAAAAATATATATTTTTAAGATGTGATTGAATCAAATTCTAATATATTTACAGAGCTTATGCACTGGTATATTTAATGATGAATCTTTTAGAATCAGCTTTATTGGTCAATTTTTGGCACAATATTTTGTGCCCAAACAATGAATTTGGCTTCACATGCTCACAGCATCCAGACTTTATAAATATGGAAACTTTGGAGGAAACAACATAAAAGTTAAAAAAGAAAAAAAAACTCACTATATGTGTGTATGTTCTTTTCTTTTAAACGGTAAGTTATAATAGTGCAATATGCTTTTCTTTTTTTACTGTTCATTGTGTGAAACGTTGTCGTTGCCTCTACTTGTAATGCCAGTGTTCGTGCACTAAGGGGCAGTGTTTCATTGCAATTAAACTTAGTAATTTCAGCCATTTGGTTGTTGGTTTGTCTACAAGAAGCTGTTTTTCAGATTTCTTGAGTAATTAATAGTTCTTAATCTGAACATTTTGATATGTTTTTTCTTGAAAGGTTAACTCATTTGCAAACAGTATATAATTTAATAGAAGATTATTTTTTTCTGTATGTTTGACTCACCCCACTCACTTTCTTGACCTCAGTGTTTATGAGAAAAAAGGCAGGAAAAGCAAGTTTGACATAAACGGCCATGGTCATATTACTAAAGACTCTGTTTGATTCCTAAATGCTAAATGTTTTATTTATCAATTCAATAAATGAGGGACACCTGGACACATTGCTTAGCATTGAACATAATTGTATAAATTTAATTTGGTGTTGATTTCAGCTATGAAACATCTAATGTTCCAATTGTTCATTTACTTTTTGATTCTCACTCTGCTTTATGACTTGTGGTTTGCAGGCCAGTGGTATGCAGTGACAGAGCCCAGATAGCAGGAAAGAACAGGATAACCCCCCAGGAGAGTTGGGACAATAACATCTGGGTTGGAGAGGTGTTTTGCTTGCTTCAGAATAAACTTCTGCTGTGAGTAAATGAAAAAACAAAGACCCTGTCCTGCCCGATTCTGAGACAAATGTTTGACTTCGATGTTATGGATTACTTTTATTGACTATAAGTATCCACAGTCTTCTGCAGATCTCTGAAAGATTTCTTTATTTAATTAAATTTTTTTCTGAAACTGGTAAACTATGGGGGGAAAAAAAGGATTCATAATGACACAACTATACAGGCTCCAGTCTGGTTTACATATTTAACTTTTCAATGCCTGTTTTTTTTCTCATTTATGAAAGAGACACAATGATAAACATCGGAAACAACATAAGTGTTTTAAGTATGGCATTGTTTGTTTATTTTCTTTAAAGGCAGACAGATTGTTCTTCTGTGTAACATAACATTTTATATCTTTAATGAAATTCTAATTATACAAAAATAACTACTGGTGAGTTTTTCTTTCAGTGTATTTTATTGGGATTTTATGTGATACATCAGCACAAAGTACTGCATAATTATAAAGTGAAAAAAATTATAAATGGCTTCCAATTTTTTTTTTTTTTAAATAGAAATTTGAATTTGGGGGTATCTTTCTCCCAGCTTTGCACATGTGTAGATCTGAAGATACTGACATTTCTGCCCATTCTTTATTTAATTAATTTTTTTTTTAAGTCAGAGTGGATGAAAAGCATCTATAAACATTAATTGTTAAGTCTTGCCACAGATTCTCAGTTCACTTCAGGTTTGCACAATGTGTGTGTGTGTGTGTGTGTGTGTGTGTGTGTGTGTGTGTGTGTGTGTATATATATATATATATATATATATATATATATATATAAAAATATATAAATGTAGATTTAGGTATAGTTATATTGTGACAATACTGTTACAAGGCACTCAAGTTGATACTAGAACTGTAATTGTCCAACTACATGATTGACAAAATAATGACACATAATCAAAATACCTGGACCATGTTAGTCATGTCAAAGCAATGCAATAAAAAGAATTCCAGTTGAAGTTGAAAATATTAGAGAAAAATCTGGAATGTTGAAATTAAAACGAGTCAAAATGTCGATGCAGTAAATGTTCTCACATGAAAATGTGGTATACATTATGTTCCCTGAAAAGTCTATGCTTTATAAGCCTGACGAGGCAATATTCCTCATGTCATTTAGTCGATGAAAACTTTATGGTTGTCTTTATACTTGGCATTAGACAGCTCCTCTGTGACAAGCTGTATTAGCTGTTCTCATCTTTACCCTTTGTTAAACTTTATTACTGAGCAAACATGCCCCCACAAACTCCACTGCTGAGCTTTTTCTTCCTCCCAGACAATGAAATGTCATGTACGCCTCTTGTCTTTGCTCTGGAGCTTGACTTTGGCAGCAGTCTCTCTCTTTGACTGACATATGAGCGAGTGATACAGCCCCATCAAAAAGTGCTGCCTGACAGTTTGATATGACAGGCCTCTTCAGGCCAAATATACTCCTCGTTCCTGGCACTACATCATCCTGACAAGAAGAAAAGTGCTTAAAAATTTGATTTGGCTCTCAGCATTTCAATACAGAAATGAAATGTGAAATTATGGAAAAAACACTACCAGTTATTCATCCAACTACTCATCTGCCCTATGTTAGCTTTTTATAAGATCAAAACTGTATGTTAGTTTATTTTTTGCTATGAGATGTCAGAAAATTTGTGGAACTGACTTGATGTGAGCGAATTCTGCTGGGTTTGAGTCATTATATCTTGCCCTCATTGAAGAAAATATCTCAGTTACCAACAACGAATCCTATTTGACAAAGTTGTTTCTTTTATAGTTTTTGTGTTGATGTAAACAAAAATGGTCATTTTAAAAATGTAACACCAGTAAAGTTTCACAGTTGTTATTTAAAAATTGCAGTGATCATTTTAAGAAGCTGTAGAGTAAAACTCGATAATTAACGTCTATCCAGGGAAACGGTGTTTGTCCTTTATTGTTTGCAGATTTTAACTTAAAGCAGAAATATGGAATAAGCTTTCTGTATATTTAGCAAATGTTTATTAAATGGGATATAATTGATTTTTGCTGTTCTGTTTTTATAAAGTAGCAAGTTATGATGAAGTTAGTTTATTATTTAGTCTGGTTGTCTGGTCAGGCGGAGCCTCTGGGCAGCTGATT